>JAXCMG010000165.1:205239-304067 GCA_034642415.1 Podarcis siculus
ACGAGAATTGTAGCTCTGTGAGGGGGAATAGGTGGGTCTCCTAACAACTCTCAGCACCCATAACAAACCCATCCCACTTTAAAACAGATGGCTTCCCCCAAACTATACAGTCATACCTTGGTTCTCAAATGCCTTGGGGCTTGAATGTTTTGGCTCCCAAACACGCAAACCCGGAAGTGAGTGTTCCAGTTTGCGAACGTTTTTTGGAAGCCAAACGTCTGATGTGGCTTTTGTAACTTCCAATTACAGTGGTACCTCAGGTTACAGATGCTTCAGGTTTCAGACTCCGCTAACCCAAAAATAGTACCTCGGGTTAAGAACTTTGCTTCAGGATGAGAACAGAAATCGTGCGATGGTGGTGCAGCAGCAGCAGGAGGCCCCATTAGCTAAAGTGGTACCTCAGGTTAAGAACAGTTTCTTTTCTTTTTTTTTTTTTTATAATAATATTTATTCAAATTTTCAAACATTAACAACATCAAACAAACATTCAACAGAAAAAAACAAAAAACAACAACAACAATTCATATAACAAACATCAAAAACAAGAAAAAACCAAAAAGAAAAAGAAAAAGGAAAGTAAAATATAAAAATAACACTAATAAGATACTTTTTCTTACATTGTAACTTTCAATACCTTATTTTCTTTGCTTCCACCCACCTTCCCTTCTTGTATTCTTATTTTTAAAAGCTAATTCAGCAAATCATCAATTGCTTATATTCAATTTTCATCCTTCCCATTACGTTCTACTCATCTTAGTCGCAAGAACCCCTTCATTACATTTTCAAAGCCCTTAACACTCATTGATTTTACAATGTCTTTGTAGATAAATCTTAAACTTCTTCCAGTCCTCTTCCACCTGCTCTTCTCCTTGATCTCGGATTCTGCCGGTCATCTCTGCCAGTTCCATATAGTCTATTACTTGCATCTGCCATTCTTCCAAGGTGGGTAGGTCTTGCGTCTTCCAATGCTTTGCAATGAGTATTCTTGCTGCTGCTGTAGCATACATAAAAAAGGTTCTATCCTTCTTTGGCACCAATTGGCCGACAATGCCCAGGAGAAAGGCCTCTGGTTTCTTCAAGAAGGTATATTTAAATACCTTTTTCAGTTCATTATAGATCATTTCCCAGAACACCTTAATCCTTGGGCACGTCCACCAAAGGTGAAAGAATGTACCTTCAGTCTCTTTACATTTCCAACACTTATTGTCGGGCAAATGATAAATCTTAGCAAGCTTGACTGGTGTCATGTACCACCTATACATCATTTTCATAATATTTTCTCTTAAGGCATTACATGCCGTAAATTTCATGCCGGTGGTCCACAACCGTTCCCAGTCAGCAAACATAATATTATGACCAATGTCTTGTGCCCATTTTATCATAGCCGACTTAACCGTCTCATCCTCGGTGTTCCATTTCAACAGCAGATCATACATTTTCGACAGTGTCTTAGCATTGGGTTCTAACAGTTCAGTTTCTAACTTTGATTTTTCCACCTGGAAACCATTTTTCCTGTCCAAATTGTAGGCCTCTCTTATCTGCAGGTAATGTAACCAGTCCTGTACCTTGTTCTTAAGTTTCTCATAACTCTGCAATTTCAATCTATCTCCTTCTTGTTCCAAAATTTCCGAATATCTAGGCCATTTAGGTTGCATATTAAACTTTTTCACAGCTTTAGCCTCCATTGGCGACAGCCACCTAGGGGTCTTATTTTCCAACCAATCTTTATATCTTGTCCAGACATTAAATAATGCTTTCCTGACAATATGGTTTCTAAAACCTTTGTGAGCTTTGACCTTATCATACCATAGATACGCATGCCACCCAAAAGCATTATTGAAACCTTCTAGGTCCAGAATGTCTGTATTCTCAAGAAGTAGCCATTCCTTCAGCCAGCAGAAAGCTGCCGCTTCATAATATAACTTAAAGTCCGGCAGGGCAAACCCCCCTCTGTTCTTAGTATCGGTAAGGATTTTATATTTTATTCTGGGCTTTTTGCCCTGCCAGACAAATCTAGATATTTCCTTTTGCCACTTCTTGAAACAGTCCATCTTGTCAATAATTTGTAAAGTCTGAAACAAAAACAACATTCTTGGCAATACATTCATTTTGATAACTGCAATTCTACCCAGTAAGGAAAGCTTCAGATTTGTCCAAATTTCAAGATCTTTTTTCACCTCTGACCAGCACTTCTCGTAATTGTCTTTAAATAAATTAACATTGTTAGCAGTCATATTCACCCCTAAGTATTTCACTTTTTTCACCAATGACAAACCCGTTTCTCCCTGAAACCCCTCCTTCTCCGTCACTGTCAGATTCTTCTCCAAGACCATAGTTTTTGATTTATTCAGTTTAAAACCTGCCACCTGACCAAATTCTTGTATTATTTCCAAAGCTCTTTTAGTACTAGGGATCGGCTCCTGCAATGTCAAAACTAGGTCATCTGCATATGCCTTCAATTTGTAGTGTTTAGCTCCGACCTGGATACCCTTAATTTGTTGGTCCCTTCTAATCATGTTCAGCAACACCTCCAGGACCGAAATAAAAAGCAGGGGGGAAATTGGGCAACCTTGTCGTGTCCCTTTCTCTATCTTAACTTCTTCTGTAACTGCGTTGTTCACTATTAATTTCGCCTTTTGTTCCGAATAAATCGCACCTATACCATTTCCAAACCTTTCTCCCACCCCCATCCCTTGCAGATTTTTCCTCATAAAAGTCCAGGAAATATTGTCAAAGGCTTTCTCCGCATCAATAAAAATCAAAACAGCTTTTGTATTAATGTTAACTTGTAACTTCTCCAGAATATCAATCAAGTTCCTCGTGTTATTTGACATATATCTGCCTGGGAGAAAGCCAGCTTGGTCTTTATGTATCGATTCAACTAAGACCTTCTTCAATCTATTAGCCAAAATGTCAGCAAAAATTTTGTAATCCACATTAAGCAGGGATATGGGGCGGAAGTTCTTGAGTTGTGACTTTTCAGTCTCATTTTTTGGTATAAGCGTGATATAGGCTTCTTTCCACGATTCCGGCGCTCTTTTCCCCTCCATTATCTCGTTACAAACCTCCGTTAACGGTTGAATTAAAAAGTCTTTCAAAACTTTATAGTATTTGGAGGATAGTCCATCTGGGCCTGGAGATTTGCCTAGTTGCAATTTCTTTATGGCACCTTCTACTTCCTGTTCAGAAATTTTCCCATTCAGTAATAATTTATTTTCCTGTGATATTTTTTGTAGTCCATTTGTTTCTAAAAATTTCTCAATTTTGTCCTCGTTCTGTGGCCCTTGTGCATACAAGTGTCTGAAATATCTCTGGAAACAGTCTTTAATTTCCTTTGGATTTTGTATGTTCCTTCCGTTTACTTCAAGATTAGTCACTGTGTTTAGTTTTTGTCTTTTCTTCAACTGCCAGGCTAGCAGTTTCCCACACTTGTTAGCCGATTCAAAGGTTTTTTGTCTCATCTGTTTAATCTTCCATTCTATATCCTGATTAACCAATTTCAGATATTCCGCCTGGTATGATTTAATTTCTCGCAAAAATTCCTGAGACTTGGGTTTTGACCTTAGTCTCTTCTCTCCATCTTTGATCTTAAGGTTAAGAACAGTTTCAGGTTAAGAACGGACCTCCAGAACGAATTAAGTTCTTAACCTGAGGTACCACTGTAGTGTAGGAAGCTTCTGCAGCCAATCAGAAGCCGCGCCTTGGTTTTTGAACGTTTTTGGAAGTCGAACAGACTTCCGGAACAGTTTGCATTCGAGAATCAAGGTATGACTGTATAGTTCCCAGGATTCTTTGGGGGAAGCCGTCTGTTTTAAAGTGGGATGGTTCTACGACTATGTTTCTCTTCATCTGTGCTCTCTGCCTCCCAAGGGACCGTTGTGTTCCGCAGCTAAGTGCTGGAGGCACATCCGAGTGAGTGCAAGTGTTTATATTTTCAACATACAAAAAAAGTTGAGGAAAAGCCGTTGCTGTTTCTTCCATCCCAGTAGTCCAGTCCCACAGTGTCTCCTGACACCTGATTTGCACCAAGCTCGTTTCTGCTCAAATTAAGTCTGTCCGCATGATGCTTCTTGCACTCCATCACCAGACCATTAGGATCTGATGATGACAAGGAGTAGGCAGAAGGCAGATCGGGATCTGTTGGCCGAGCACAGGGTGAGTTGAAGTACTTGTAGGACTAAAAGATTAACAGTAGCAAGGAGGAAAAGGCCTCTGTTGCCCTTGCCCTTTCTAAATTAGGTTGCTAAAACAAAGAAAGCTTGGGGGAAAACCAGGAGTGGATTTCTGGGTGGAAAGTCTGTGAGGTCAGTTCTGGATCTAAAAACAAATGTCTGGACTGAGCATAGGAAGTGGGGGGGGGGTTCAGTTTGCATTTAAAAGTGAGCTTGCCTAATTTGCACTTTCTGAAATGATCATAAAGGTAAAGGTAAAGGGACCCCTGACCATTAGGTCCAGTCATGGCCGACTCTGGGGTTACAGCGCTCATCTCGCTTTATTGGTCGAGGGAGCCGGCGTACAGCTTCTGGGTCATGTTGCCAGCATGACGAAGCCGCTTCCGGCGAACCAGAGCAGCGCGCGGAAACGCCGTTTACCTTCCCACCGGAGCGGTACCTATTTATCTACTTGCACTTTGATGTGCTTTCGAACTGCTAGGTTGGCAGGAGCAGGGACTGAGCAACGGGAGCTCACCCCGTCACGGGGATTTGAACCACCGACCTTCTGATCGGCAAGTCCTAGGCTCTCTGGTTTAACCCACAGCGCCACCCACATCACAGAATTATTTAATTATAGGGGGTCATCTAGTCCAACCCCTTGCAATGCAGGAATCTTTTTGCCCAATGTGGGGCTTCAACCCACAACCTTGAGATTAAGAATTTCATGCTCTACCAACTGAGATATCCCCGAAGGGCAATGAGATTGGCACACATTCCAACTGTTTCTCCAAATGGTCATGTTTTTAAGTGTGTGTTCATGATAATGGAAACAGAATATCTGGGATTATTTCCTAGTATAATTCATTACCTCCCTCAAACAAAAATACAGCATATTTGGGGGTGATACACAAACCAAAGCCATCCTATTGAAGTTACACTTCTCCATATTTACGGTACAGCCCTCCAGCGAATTAATATGTACAAAAATGTATATACAAGGGCAGAATGTGCCTAAAATGCATATGTTAATGAAAATAACATACAAAATGATGCATTTTATTAAGGGAAATTGCCTTGGCAAAATGACTGTTGAATCGCTTATAGCCATGCCTGATCACTGGGGTCTTCAGGCAGGGATGCCAACTTGAATAAAATATGGGGGGAGGCAGATAAGCCCCACCCTGCATAATCACAAGACACTGTGCATGTGTACCATTTGAATGGAAATGCCCATCAACTCAATTATTTATGGGGGGGGGATTGTTGAAAGGAGCTCTGCCCCTAGGGGAAGTCAATGGTCCCCAATGAAATGGGTGCATGCTTGTACCCACCAGGAGCTATGCATTTAGTACAGTGGTACCTCGGGTTACAGACGCTTCAGGTTATATACGCTTCAGGTTACAGACTCCGCTAACCCAGAAATAATACCTCGGGTTAAGAACTTTGCTTCAGGATGAGAACAGAAATCGCGCAGCGGTGGCACGGCAGCAGCGGGAGGCCCCATTAGCTAAAGTGGTGCTTCAGGTTATGAACGGACCTCCAGAACGAATTAAGTACTTAACCCGAGGTACCACTGTACTGTGGGGCCAATTTTATGGAACTCCCTTCCTGTTCAGGCCAGACAGGCCCTCTCCCTACTGAATTTCTGGCATCTAGTAAATACGATATAACCAACTTCATATAACCAACATGCTTAAGTCTAATTAATGCATGAATTGGTTAATACCATAGAGTAAGTTGTCCTGCCAGGCTTAGCTAAGTCCACCTTCCCTCACCTTGGGAGAAACAAGGTAATCAAGGCTTTGTTCTCCAGTCTACCTGGGAAGCTCAACGTTTGAACCACATGGTTCTCACAAGCCGCTCTTGAGTTCCTATACATGGGCGTAGCCAGGCTTTATGGGTTTTGGGGTTTTTTTGGGGGGGAGAACCTCAGTTAGTTAAGTATGTATTGATTTACTTGATTTGGGGGGCAGCTGGCCCCCTGCCCCTCCTTGGCTACACCCATGTTCCTATACCAATAACTTAGGAACTTTCACCACTTTGTAACTAAACTAAGTTTTACTGCCTGTGCAACTTTTCTGACAGATGTATGGAAAAGCACATGAATCTGACCGTTGGAGAGTTTGTAAGTAAAAAAAACTAAACTCCACAAATGTGTGGTCTTTTTCTGTGCTAGTTAGTAGAGGAGGGAAATTTGGAAAGGAACTTGGAAGGTCATATTTTAAAGGTCTAACAGCCTATATTTCCATGCTCTCTTTTGTAGCACATTTTGTGATTTTTAAATCTCTGCTGGGGTTCTCGCATGAAAGAGTACTTGCACCAAACTTGGATCTTGGCATCCAGGAATTCTCCTTTCTATATTTCCCCCCTGAGCCAACACTAATTATTATTATTATTATTATTATTATTATTATTATTATTATTATTATACCAGCAGGCATCATACACTTTTAACTGATAATTAGTTTTTTGCATTGTATCTTTGTAAATAGCAGTATTTAAATTTTTTAAAACAAAAAGTAAATAAAAGGAATATAGGATGCAGTGTTTATGTGTGTGAAGCCTAAGTGCAGAGAAGCCTAATGGTGGGATCATGTTGCATCTGGCTCTGGTTGGTGGACCTCAAAGATTCATAGAAGAGAATCACAGAGTCTTTGCAGGGGGTTGGACTAGATGCCCCGTGGGTCCCTTCCAACTCCATGATTCTAGTAAAAATAAATAAAATCAAAAGCAGACCCATTTTTCCTGAACGCTGCCCAGTTCTGCAGACAAAGGCTTCCCCATTGTGTTCTGCCTCGCCACTTTATTCCCCCTTCCCCTTTCTTATTCTTACTGTTTTGAAGAAGATCTGGGGAATTCAAAAGCCTGCTCTCTACTTCGTGACTTTCTAATTAATCACTTTGTCTGTTTACTGGAAGGTCCCTGGGCAAGTTACAATAATATAATCATACAGTTAAAAAGAAGTTAAAAAGTCAAAACAGTTTACAGCAGCACGGTATTAGGTTAAACAAAACAGAAGAGGTGGGACCCACAAAAATTCCTTAACATGTCAAAGGCCAGGGTGAAGAGGTGTGGATCCAGCATACCGCAGATGCTGAATAATGATGGCAGCAGACACACCTCTGTGAGGAGGGAGTCTCGCAATTTAGGGGCTACAGCAGAAAAAAATTCTCTTCCACGCTGCCATTCCCTGTATTTCTGGGGGTGGTGGAATTAACCACAAATTCTACGCTCCTCCAATCTCAGAGGCACTATATGCCTCTGAATGCCAGTTGTGAGTCAAGATAAAATAAGACACATGGACACAAGTATTTAGGTTAATGGGCTAAAAAAGGCCACAACTTTATTGGTTACAGAATGTGAGTGGTATTGGCTTAGGCCATGGGTAGGCAAACTAAGGCCTGGGGGCCGGATCCGGCCCAATTGCCTTCTCAATCCAGCCCATGGACGGTCCAGGAATCAGCGTGTTTTTACATGAGTAGAATACATCCTTTTATTTAAAATGCATCTCTGGGTTATTTGTGGGGCCTGCCTGGTGTTTTTACATGAGTAGAATGTGTGCTTTTATTTAAAATGAATCTCTGGGTTATTTATGGGGCATAGGAATTCGTTCATTTCCCCCCCTTCAAAATATAGTCCGGCCCCCCACAAGGTCTGAGGGACAGTGGACCGGCCCCCTGCTGAAAAAGGTTGCTGACCCCTGAATCTAAATCCTCAGAGAGGGAGGGAATGCTTATCTTCGTTACTGAATGATGAAAAGAGAAGATACAAATGGATTAAAATAAATGAATGAAAAATAAAATAAATAGCTCTGAGTTGTTGGCAATCACCACCACCACCAATGAATTCATGCTATTTTAATTGCCCCCCTCCCCAACAAGCCCATTGATGGGTGCTGAAAGATTTAGGAACTTTTTGAAGAACCAAGGTCTGAGGGACAGTGGACGGGCCATGGCTGAAAAAATTTGCTGACCCCTGGCTTAGGCATTGGATCGAACAGACTATACGTGACTCCTGCCTGCTCCGTCGGGAGTCACGCAGGGGTTAACAACCTGTAGGGGGTGTTGTTGATGCAAATCAACTGGAAGCTTTCCCCTAGAGTCACTGGGGGTCGAGCCACGACCCTAGCCACCACCAGGGCATCAGACAGGAACCACGACTGCTGGATTCCTTTAACGAAATACCCTTCAAGGGGAGGGGTAGGTGATGGCCACACCCCCCCCGACACACAACGCAAGTAACCCTTTTCGGTATTTCTGGGTCGCCGCGGGGTGCAACCTGAAAAGACATAACCTGAACTGAACATAACACGAGGTATGACTGTATTACCTTGCATGTCCACCACATGTGGTAGAAGTTGCCTTTTTTTCCTTTACATTTTCAACAGATATTTGTACTTGTCTTATACATTTTTGCTAACTTACTGGGAGTCAAATGCCACAGGTACATCATTTCCATATAATTTTCTTTTAGCGTACAACATGCCGAGATTGATAATGCATTTTGTAACAAGATGTTCAGTTAGCATCACTTGTGCTTACATCCTAAACCTAGAAGAAAAACTCATGGATGTCGGGAACGTCACACACACCAAAGGAGCCTGGAGGAAGGGAGAAAACCTGACACCTGGGTGAGAAAGGGTGATGGAGGCATGATCTGTGGATGTTCAGCGCCTCTGCTTTCCCTTCATCTTCTTCCCCCTTCTCCTCTCCCCCCCTTTCCTTTTCATGCGCTGCTCATTAAATCACCATTAACTTCGAGAGCCTTTCTGCGCATTGCCTCATCCCATCGCTATGGCATCTGGATGCGGCAGCATCTGGAGTCTCGATGCAGATGTTTGGTTGCCCCAGCAACCGACAGGCTGGTTGGTAAACAAATGCAAGCGGTGTGGCGGGGGGGGGGGGGAGATAGAGAGAGCTTTTCCTTCCTTCCTATCATCTTTCCTTCCCTTTTGCAGCAAAACAAACTCAAAGTCCTCGTTTCCCGGCAAAGCTCTTGGCTTTGAAAGGAATGGCAATGGCGTCCAGAGTTGCAGAAGTAGCGGGGTGGACGGGGACGGGTGTCAGATAGGAGGAAGCCAAGACTCCTGGCTTTATGGAACAGGAATCAAATTGAGAGGGTGGGGTGTGCGTGTTTTAAAAAAGGAGAATTTGTAATGCATGGCTTCTGAGTTCTCCACACCCTTTGTCACAGTGTGTACAACCAGCTACCAGGCTATGCTTCATTTCTGCAAGTTTTCATAGAACTGTAGAGTTGGAAGAGAACCAAACAGTCACCTCCTCCAATCCCCTGAATGCAGGAATGTTTTGTCCTGCTCACTTTTGGGTCCCCCCCATAGACTGGTGGGGTTTCTTTGGTCTCTTTCCCTCTCTTTCCCTTGTCAGCGTTGAAGGTAAAGGGTAAAGGGTAAAGGGACCCCTGACCATTAGGTCCAGTCGTGACCGACTCTGGGGTTGCGGCACTCATCTCGCTTTATTGGCCGAGGGAGCCGGTGTTTGTCCGCAGACAGCTTCCGGGTCATGTGGCCAGCATGACTAAGCCGCTTCTGGCGAACCAGAGCTGCACACGGAAACGCCGTTTACCTTCCCGCTGGAGCGGTACCTATTTATCTACTTGCGCTTTGTGCTTTCGAACTGCTAGGTTGGCAGGAGCTGGGACTGAACAACGGGAGCTCACCCCGTCGCAGGGATTCGAACCGCCGACCTTCTGATCGGCAAGTCCTAGGCTCTGTGGTTTAACCCACAGTTGAAGCTGAATCCTAAAAGACAGAGGTGTTCTATGTCCCGACTCGAGTTCTCAGGCCTCCTCTTGAAGGAAGAGGCCTCTTGTTTGAGGGGTGCTCCTGGATCTAACACAGTCTCTGGAGGTTCAGGTGGCCACGGGGTGCCCTGTCCTAACTCCCTCATGCTCACCACCTACAGCCCTTTGTGGAAAGAAGTGGCTTGGCTGCTGTACTCCATGCTCTGGTGACTTCCAGACTGGATTACTGCAACATGCTTCTACCTGGGGCTGCCTTTGAAGACGACTCAGAAACTTCAGTTGGTCCAAAACATAGCAGCCAGAATTCATTCCTTTAGAATTCATATAACCACTTTTTTGATCCCATGAAAGACCACCTCTTTCCCTGCACAACTTTTCAGGTGTTAAGATTGACAGAGGAAGCACCCTCGGTAGTTCCACTGCCCTCAGATGTTCAGGGTCTTCTAAAGGTCAAATAGTTGTTTATTTCCTTGACATCTGATGGGAGGGCATTCCACAGGGCGGGGGGCACCACCACGGAGAAGGCCCTCTGCTTTGTTGCCTGTAACCTCACTTCTACAGGGAGGGAACCACCAGAAGGCTCTCGGCACTGGACCTCAGTGTCCAGGCTGAACAATGGGGGTGGAGATGCTCCTTCAGGTATACTGAGCCAAGGGTATTTAACAAATTGTATAGGGTTGTATGCAGTGGAAATCCTACTCCTAGTAAACCCATCAAGATTGATAAACATAACTTAGGGCCATTAATTTCAATGGGTCTACTGTGAGTAACAGCTAGTTGAATACAACCCATATACCCACTTGACTGTAATAAAGCCTCTTGGCAGCTTACTCTCTCTCTCTCTCTCTCTCTCTCTCTCTATATATATATATATGAATGACAGATAAAAACAGGTATGCAAAAACATTCAAAAGATCATTAAAATTACGTTCCAAACATTCCTCATGTCTGCATAGGCTTGCCTCAATAAGAATGTTTAAGCAGGTGCTAAAAATAGTTTAGCAATGCAGGGATCTCAGCTAAAGCGTTCATGACAAAGGGCCACCCAATCTCTGCTTAAGAACCTGCATTGAAGGAGAGGCCACAACCTCCAGAGGAAGACTGTTCCCTCGGTATGAAAAGATGCAGGATTTCCCTTGGAAGTTTTTGGATACTCACTGATTGGAGACGAAGCAGTATGTCCGCCCCAAAACTTTTGCAGTGAAAGCGGAATCATGTGTCACTGCCCTAATATCATATTGAGCACAAATAATCACAGATGCGCCATAGAAAGGACACCTGGGTCAAGACACAATAAGTTTCAGTCCAAATTCATGATGGGATAAAAACGAGGTGTGTTTGTGTGTGTGAAACTGCCTTCCTGCTTTCGTCTTTCTGGGGTAGAGGGATGACTTTTCCAAGAATGCCCCAGTCCTAGAATGCTAGCACATACTTCACAAGCAAACACACCCTTCATGCACAAACACACAAACACACAAACACAGACAGATACAGGACATTCTGTTTTATGTATGTTCTGAGCGGCTGCAAGGGGAGTGAAGCTGAATTCAGATTTGCCTCCCAGGCTAAAACAGGTCACCTGATACTATTCTATAGCACCAGGTGATTGACAGATGGGCGCAGCTGCTCACCTGCAAAACATGGCCTGTGGAACTGTGTAGAGATAAGGATTGGCCCGTTGCCTGGATTTGGTCCCCTCCCGATCCCTGTTTTAACTGTAATCGACTTCCCTCCTGCTCCCACTTGTTGGTTCTCGTCCTGCCCTCTGGAGCAACAGAGAAGAGGGCTTCTCCATGACGTTCCTTCAGATACTTGGAAACCACCATCATGCCTCTGCCCAACTGTCTCTCCTAAAGGCTAAACGTAGCCAGCTTCTTCCGTCGTTCTGCATAGGTAGAGAGAGATGGGTGAACCTGCCAATTTCAGTTTCTCCCATGTTTTCATTTTTCCAGTCATAAATTCGGTCCTCCGCATTTCCAAATCAACGTGCAAATATTTTTGGGAGGGGAAAAAAGCCCTCAGGAAAATTAATCAGAATTTTAGGGCACATGTTTTTGCAAAGCAGTTTCCCCAAATATGTGTTTTGGTACATTATTTTCACTAACATGTGCATATCTATGCAAACTTATAACTCTAGCATTTTTCTATGCATTTTTCTACCCATAACTTGGCTGGAGAACTGAGTTGCAAAATTCAGAGAAATGCAAATTTCAAAGGCGGTTGGGCTGAGAAGAAGTGACTGGCCCAAGGTAACTCAGTGAGCCTAGTGGCCAATTGGGATTCAAACCTTGGTTCCTCAGGTCTTAGTCCAACACTCTAAGCAGAAAGCCAGTGTGCCATAATACTTAGAGTGTTGGACTATGACCTGTGTTTGAATCCCCACTTGGCCATGAAGCTCAGTAGGCGACTTTGGGCCAGTCATAATCTCTTAGCCTATCTTACCTCACAGAGTTGTTGTGAGGGTGAACTGAGGAGGAGAACCACACATACCACTTTGAGCTCCTTGGAAGGCAAAGGTGGTGTATTTATGTAATAAATAAATACACCACACTGGCATGACACAGAGAAGCAACAGGCATTCTCCTTTGTGGGTTATGCACACCTTCCGCTCGCAAAAGATACTCCCTGTTGCAACTGAATGGAAGGTAGCAGGCTGCCTTATGCCGAGTGATGCCATTGGTCCATCTAGTTCAGTACTGTCCACACCGATTGGCAGTGGCCCTCCATCGGTGTGGACAGTACTGAACCAGATGGACCAATGGCATCATCACTCGGCATAAGGGGTTGACTCTGGGACCCTTTGCATGCAAACTGGAGGCCATGGACACTGAGCTATGGCCGTCCCCATAAATTCTGGGCTTGATGGATCAGTGGCGTGGCTTGTGCTTTTGTCCCTTCAGGTGCTCTGGGTGTTCCCAACCCGTGAGGAAAAGAGGAATGCCAACCTCTGGGCTCTGTTCTTTCCATGCGCAGGGTGCAGGCCTTTCTTTACCTTGCCATCAGCACCTTCCTCTGCCAGGCTGCGAATTTTCTGCCACTGGCCAGGCAGGGATATTTCCCCTGTGAGCTAATTCTGTGTTGTTTTCATCAGCGATCCCCAGGGCGGAGGTGGCAAGAGAGCCTTCTCTTCCAGAAGAGGCTTAGTTGTTCGCTAGCCCATGGCCAGGAAACTCTGAGAGCTGAAGCTTCTGTCTCCTGGGTGGCCTTCAGCTGCTTTGTCAAATGGGCTCGGGCAGCCGCATGTGTTCAATCCACGTGCCTAGTCCGCTTCCATGAGATGGAGTGGTGAAGAACCTTGGGTCTAAGGACTGGATGTGGTCCTGCAGGCCTCTCTCTCTGTCTCTCAGATCCCTTCCCAGGAAACTCCTCCTCCCCAGCCACAACCCTTATTCTCAGGCCACACCCCTCTGTACCCTTCCTAACTGCTCTTGCTTGGCTGGACTCTGTCCTTGGATTGTGATAATGCCCCTTGCTTGACCAGTTGCTGGAGCAGATGATATGGCGGGGCAGAGGCACGGATCTGACCTCTCAGCAGGTGATTTGCTACTGCTTACCATGAGGGAGGGATGCGATGGCAGGGAGGCTGGATTGAAGATTAAATCTGTAAATTAAAATTTAATCCTCCTATGCCATGTGTGTTGGGAGAAATATGAGAGTAAACAGACTGTGAAGCCCTTTTAGCAGAGTAAAAACACATGCGCGTTGGAAGCTTACTAGAAACTTGGAATTAGGCAATTACACCTTTTATCTGTGACAACAACAACAACAACAACACTCGGTCCCTCAGGCTGGGTTTTAGCATAGACCACATGTTTTAGGAAAAATTTAAAGGTTTACTTACATTTCAATGCAGGCAGAAAATTCTTCTATGTAGTATTCAGGTAAAAATGGTTCTTGGTTACAAAATACAAAATTAGTTTTGGAAATGGAGTCTGGGCTCTGAGCAGGGCTCACATCGCTGGGTTGAAAGAAGTGAGAGATTGAGGCAAGGAGGAAGGAGAAAAGATTAAGATCCTTTGTCCTATTTCCTGCTACAGGAAATAGGGAATATTATGTTGCAGGGTTCTGTCTACTCTAAGAATACAGGAGTCTTAACCCCTTCATATTTAGTAAACATAATTGTCATTTTGATGGCAGATTTCCCCACAGTCGGCATGGTGCAGATGCACTGGCAGAGCCATTCCAGTGCCCCTGCTGGTGCATTTGCACTGCACCAACCTACATTGCCCTTACGTCCACAGACACACCCCAGGGTCCCAAGGCTGCTCAAGCTTCCCATTGGCTGCTATTTGTGCAACCAAAGGAGTGCAGGTTAATTGTGTCTGCGCAACTAACATGTTGAGTTGGGCCCCAAGTCTGCTTTCTGCTTACAACGTGCTGTGGCTGTCTGGTCCAACACATTTTGCTGCCTGAGGCAAAAGGCAAGATGGTGTTCCTTCCTTTCCACATACAGAAGCAAACCAGACTGACAGATGCTATTTGCTTTCTCTTGGTTTTCATTTATTTTGGGGTATTATGAATTATGGTTTGTGTTTTATTATGTAAACTTGGTTGCATGGGTGGTAGTAGTGAATAAATGGATAAAAATGGAACATAATTTCAACAGTGGTGATGTGACAAAATGTAGTCAGCAGGCTAGTGTGGCACATATAGCTCAATCCCCCAATATATTGTATCCCCTGCCTTATCTTCAGCATCCACTGCCTAAGGAAGCTGTCTGATTCTACCTAATGATAGAGCCGGCCCCAATAGTCTCTATTGGCATACTATTTTTATACTACAGCACTGGATGAAATGGGCCATGGGTCTGATTCAGTATGCAGCTTTATGTGTTGACAAGTGTATCCTCCTGAAAGTCGAAGAGCCTTGAAATCCCAGACAAGTATTGATCGATGTCTGATAAATGAGGTTCCACAAAATTGTCTCCCTTTAGTTGGCAAATGTATTAAGAGCAGCCAAAACGTTGCTCACCGTGAAATGGCGGCCTGCTCAAATCCCCATGGTTCAGCAAGGGTGTGGTACAATGGCAAAACTTACGAAATTAGTGAAATTAAGAGATGAGAGACCGGAAAAAAGAGCAAATGGGAAAGATGAAGCTGAAGTTTAATTTGGAATTATCCAAGGTCTTTTTGTCTCTGAGAGAATAAATGATTCATATGACCTGTTGATACAGAATTTATGAATATATTTGATTATTTGTAATACTGATCCCCCTAAAATGTTTTATTATAGATTTGATATATGTGCTGGAAGCCGCCCAGAGTGGCTGGGGAAATCCAGTCAGATGGACGGGGAATTATTATTATTATTATTATTATTATTATTATTATTATTATTATTATTTGATGAGTGTGGAACTGAAGGAGCATAATAATATATTGTTTTGATTTTAAATATGATGGCTGTATTATATGTTGTGGTTTGCATACTGTATCAGCCATACTCAAAGTAAACCCACTGAAATTCATAGCTATGAACTAACTTTGGCATTGTCAAGCTGAAATGTGTGCAGAGGAGGGCAACCAAGATGAGGAAGGGCCTGGGAACCAAACCAAGCCTTCTGAGGAGCGTTTGAAGCAGCTGGGTGTGTTTAGCCTGGAAAAGAAAAGACTGAGAGGAGATACGATAGCTGTCTTCAAATATCTCAAGGGCTGCCACATGGAGGAGGGAGCAAGCTTGTTTTCTCCTGCTCTGGAGGGTAGGACTCGAACCAAGGGCTTCAAGTTACAAGGAAGGAGACTCCAACTAAACGTCGTGAAGAAAAGGGCTCCCTCAGGAGGTGGCGGACTCTCCTTCCTCAGGAGCTTATAAGCAAAGGTTGCCTCTGTCTTGGGTGCTTTAATTGATACAGTGGTACCTCGGATTACATATGCTTCAGGTTACATACGCTTCAGGTTACAGACTCCGCTAACCCAGAAATAGTACCTCGGGTTAAGAACTTTGCTGCAGGATGAGAAGAGAAATAGTGCTCCGGCGGCGCAGCGGCAGCGGGAGGCCCCATTAGCTAAAGTGGTGCTTCAGGTTAAGAACAGTTTCAGGTTAAGAACAGACCTCCAAAACGAATTAAGTTCTTAACCCGAGGTACCACTGTATTCCTCCCTCAGGGTCTCTTCCAGCTCTATAATTCTCTGATTTAAGATTCTTAAGTCTGATGATTTCGGTGGGGAAACCAAGCAAAACTAAGTTGGCTATCACCTTACACGTTTGTTGTTATGTAATTTTTATTACATAAAGCTTTCAAGGGGAGAAAAAACAGAACAGCGAAGTTTAGGAAAAAAGTTTGATTGCGAGTGGGATGGTGAGTGGGAACTCCTGACGGTGTCCTGGTGACGGATCATAGCAAGACTACATGTCCTCTTAAACGAATGAACAGCTCACTGCAACCTCCAGCAGGCAAGTGGGTTCCAAAGCAGTTTAACAGCAGCAGAAAGCCGCCCCCACCTCAGATCCCGAGGAGATTCGAAATATTTACCTCAGAAGCACACGCAAGTTCCCTCTAATGCAGAAACCACCTTTGAAATGGCAGATGCTGGAAAGTAGGGGCTGATATTTTCAGGCCAGGGGGCACATTTCGTATTTTGAGGATGAGTCGTGGGTGCCGGTCACAAAATGGCTGTCATCAAGGGGCATGACATTGCACAAATTGGATGATGATAGCACTCATGGGGGGGGGGGGCAGTTGGATAAATTGCAACTCACAATTCCCAGTTATCTTTTTTTTTTATAAGTCGAACGCCTTTTGAGTCAAACGCCTTTTGAGTCAAACGTTTTGGCTCCCGAATGCCGCAAACCCGGAAGTGAGTGTTCCAGTTTGTGAAAGTTCTTTTGAACCCGAACGTCTGATATGGTTTCTGCGGTTTCCAATTGTCTGCAGGAGCTTTCTGCAGACAATCAGAAGCCACACCTTGGTTTCCAAACGTTTTGGAAGTCGAACAGACTTCCGGAATGGAAGAGCCAGTGTGGTGTGGTGGTTAAGAGTGGTGAGCTAGTAATCTGGTGAACTGGGTTCGCTTCCCCGCTCCTCCACCTGCAGCTGCTGGGTGATCTTGGGCCAGTCACACTTCTCTGAAGTCTCTCAGCCCCACTCACCTCACAGAGTGTTTGTTGTGGGGGAGGAAGGGAAAGGAGAATGTTAGCCGCTTTGAGACTCCTTCGGGTAGTGATAAAGCAGGATATCAAATCCAAACTCCTCCTCTTCTTCTTCTTCTTCTTCTTCTTCTTCTTCTTCTTCTTCTTGAGGTACGACTGTTTAACCTTGGTAGAACCTGAAATGTGAAAGGGGAAATCTACAGACACTATTCTCAGTTTTTGGGTGAGAGAATTTAGCCTTCTTCCTGCAGATGCCTAGGGACAGGACTGCAGACTGATGCAGGTTCAACCCCACCCCACCCATCGTCTCCTCCATCAATGGGCGGAAAGGCACCCACACCAGCCATTGCCGCAATCATTCACAGAAAAAACCTCTGTGCCTCTCCTCTCTTCAGAATAGAAGGCAGGCTGCCTATTCAATCTTGGTACAGTGGTACCTCGGGTTACACACGCTTCAGGTTACAGACTCCGCTAACCCAGAAATATTACCTCGGATGAGAACCGAAATCGTGCGGTGGCAGCAGTAGGCCCCATTAGCTAAAGTGGTGCTTCGGGTTAAGAACAGTTTCGGGTTAAGAGCAGACCTCCAGAATGAATTAAGTTCTTAACCCAAGGTACCACTGTATCTCAAGATATATGGATATGTTTAAGGGGACAGGCACTATGTAGGCAAGGCTGGAGCAGCGCAAACAGGAACAGAGCAGAATCACAAATAGCCTATCCAATCTACAAATTAGACCCTTTCTCCTCCCTCCAGAATCAATTCCTCTCCTCCATCACTGCCCTTTTCCTACTTTTTGGCGATACTTGCAAAAAATGTTGCAGTCAGAAAATTATGCAGATCAACATGGGGGGGGGTTAGTTTCACATGCCTCATGAAATTTATGGTGGCAAACTTGTGGGTGTGGCCAAATGTCTGTGAAATTTGCAAAAGGCCAAACATTGTTGTGAGACTGAATTCCTCAGCTCAAGACTTTTTCTTAAAAAAACAAAAGCATGCCTCCATCCCTTCTATATTCTGAGGTCAATCTTTGGGATTCCTTGGTACAGGGATCAGACATGTTAGAAAATGAAATGAAACAGGGGAAACCTTTCAGTGAAAAGCCAGTAAGTTCCAGCAATAAAATAATCTGGCCTTAGTGTGGTGATTAAAATACACCCCCTTCCCCCACCATGGCTGTTTCGAGGTCTGGAAGAAGAGCTGGTTGTGGAAGGTGCACAGAGGATGGTGGCCAAGATGACCCAGGGTCTGGAAACCAAGCCTGATGAGGAATGGTTGAAGGAGCTGGGTATGTTTAGCCTGGAAAAGAGGAGACCGAGGGGAGATAGGATAGCCACCTTCAAATATCTCAAGGGCTGTCACATGGAAGAAGGAGCATGCTTGTTTTCTCCTGCTCTGGAGGGAAGGATCTGAATCAATGGATTCAAGTTACAAGAAAGGAGATTCCGACTAAACATCAGGAAGAACTTTCTGACAGTGAGAGCTGTTGGACAGTGGAATGGACTCCCGTAGGACTCTTCTTCCTAGGAGGTTTTTAAGAAGACGTTGCAGGGCCACCTGCCATGGATGTTTCAGTTGAGATTCCTGCATTGCAAGGAGCTGAACTAGATGATCCTCAGAATCCCTTCCAACTCTTCGATTTTACAATTTTATGTTGGTCTTCCATACTGTAAATTGTCCCAGGAAAGAACCTCCAAGGAAACAAACATTATCTGTGTGTGCCCTGTGATCAATATGTATGATTACCAAAAATCTACCAACGGCATACAAATCAATATGGCTAACCTGATCCAAAACACCCACCCACCCCACTCACACATGAAAACAAAGTTCAACACAGCCAACCACAAATGAACAACCACACCCTAGGCCATAGCTGTCAACGTTTCCCTTTTTTAAAGGGAAATTCCCTTATTCCGAATAGGATTCCTCACAAGAAAAGGGAAAAGTTGACAGCAGCAGCAGTGTCCAGCACTGAGGGCCTTCTGGCAGTTCCCTCATTGCAAGAAGTGAGGTTACAGGGAACCAGGGAGAGGGCCTTCTCGGTAGTGGCACCCACCCTGTGGAACGCCCTCCCTTCAAATGTGAAGGAAATAAGCAGCTATCTTCTTTTTAAAAGACATCTGAAGGCAGCCCTGTTTAGGGAAGTTTTTAATATTTAACGCTGTATTGTTTTTAACACTTGATTGGAAGCCGCCCAGAGTGGCTGGGGAAACTCAGCCAGATGGGCGGGGTATAAAAAAATTATTATTATTATTATTATTATTATTATTATTATTAGCTATGCCCTAGGCCAACCCCAACCTGTCTCACCACCAAAGGAACACAAGTGAACAGCAGAGAACCTGCACAAGCAACGCTGACACCAAACCCTACATATAGTAAGTAAAATAGAAACATTGCCACCGACCCCATCCCCACTCATCTCCCCCCCTCCACCTCATTCCCCCTTTTCTTCCCAATGTCTCAACAAATGAAACTGACTTGTAAAAATGTTACATGGGGGAAAAAATATACGAGAGAGAGAGACATTGCACACACTTTTGTAAATCAAGAAAATCTTTAATAAAAAGAAAGAAAGAAAACAATATGTATGATTACTTGTGGAAGGGAATGAAGCCAGGCCTGGAGAAGGATCCTTCTTTGGTATAATAATGTGGGATCATAAAATCATAGAATTGTAGAGTTGGAAGGGACCCTGAGTGCCATCTAGTCCACCCCCCCCGGCAAAGCAGGAATCTCAACACGTGGTCCCCCATCTAATTTGAAACCTATTCCAGCTCCTGCTTAATTTTGCAAATGCGCTAGCGGTTTTATTCCCGCACCCCTAGAAGGACGCATTATTACTATTGCTATGAATGTGTTTGGGTTTTCCCCAAAAGCTGCACAGTTCTACAGTTTTCAACCCTGGCTTCTTCCACAGTGACCTCGATTTCAGTAATGAAAGTCGTGGATTTCTCCCCAATTTGAGCCCTGATGAAAAAAGCAGGCAGCTTCTAGCAAACGGGAGGCCGAGCTGTTTTTTCAATGAGCCCGTTCTGCATTGTTTTCGGCTGCCATGTTTCCAAACACTTTGTTCTCTCGAAAACCCAGAACTGCCGACTCTTCAAGCGTCTGTTAGAACGTTCAGCCAATCCAAGGGTCAGGGGAGAGATCGGATGCATTTCGTGCTTGGAGGTAAAACTACCCAATTTGCACAAGGGTGCTGTGTTTATTCTGATTTGCTTGTGAAGTGCTCATATGTTTCCCTGTTAATTGACTGTCCATCCGAAACTTTTCAGTGCATTTCCCCACTACTTTCCTAATAAGGGCAACAGATCCCTTTAACCCACTTTGATTGATAACCCACTTATTTGGGGGATGCCCTCCTGTAAAACAGTGACTTGTAAAATAGTGACTGTCCAAAGGCACCCTTACAGATATGACAACTCAGCAGTAAGAGCCATTGGGTTCAGTGGAACTTGCTATCAGGTAAGTGAGTACAGTGGTACCTTGGGTTACACACGCTTCAGGTTACAGACTCTGCTAACCCAGAAATAGTACCTCGGGTTAAGAACTTTGCTTCAGGATGAGAACAGAAATCGTGCTCTGGCGGCGCGGCAGCAGCAGGAGGCCCCATTAGCTAAAGTGGTGCTTCAGGTTAAGAACAGTTTCAGGTTAAGAACGGACCTCCGGAACGAATTAAGTACTTAACCCGAGGTACCACTGTATAGGGTTGCAGGCTAACTGTATTTTATTTTCCTGGAAGCTGTTGGCTAGGATATTTGTATTAGTTGCTGTAGTTGTTCAAATGGATTTTGCTTGAGTGCTGTTGAATTGCTTTGCATTTTTATTGTGTTATTTTTCTGGTTGGGAGGAACCTTGCTTCTGTTCTTGATAAAAAAGCAGAATGAGAGGCGTTTTACATATACTCTAGTACCTCGGCTCCCAAACGCCCTGGGAGTCTAACGTTCCAGCTCCCGAACGAATGAAAATTCGGAAGTGATTTTTCCAGCTTGCAAATGTTCTTTAGGAAGCCAGATGTCTGACAGGGCTTCTGTGGCTTCCGATTGGCTGCAGGAGTTTCCTGCAGCCAACCGCAAGCCGCATTTTGGTTTCCGAACATTTCGGAAGTCAAATGGACTTCCAAAATGGATTCTGTTTGACCTCCGAGGTACGACTCTCTCTCTCTCTCTCTCTCTCTCTCTCTCTCTCTCTCTGTGTGTGTGTGTGTGTGTGTATTCTACGTCTTCTTCGAAAACACACAGAGAAATTTCCAAAGCACCAACAACAGTTAAAGAACAAGCAGGTAAGAGCTAGACAACAAGTTTGTTTGTTTTTAAGCAAGCAAATGAAAGTTCAAAGAGAGATAAGACCAGCCATAAAACAATCAGCAGCAATAAAAGAACAAATATGATCCACTGAAAGCCCGAAGGATAAAATTGTCATCACCTGGCACCTAATAAAGTAGATGGTTAAGCATATTAGTCACCTTTCTGAAGAAAACTTGTACTTACAACACAAGGTGACTTACAACATAAGAAGCACATGAACACTGGGGAGGGAGGGAATCCCACACTAAAATAGTTTAAATCATGAATAAGCCTGAACAGTAGCAGCAATTAAAAACCATGCAAACAAATCATCCAGGAAGTTTTGAAGTAGGCTGTGGTTATTATTCATTGCCAAAGGGGGAACACTTAGCACGTTCTCAAGGGCGGTGCTGTCTTTTCCTTCTTTTCCAAGGCAAAAGTGGCTCTTCCGAGAGACCATGTCCACTGGGCTCCTCTGGCAGAAGCCGTTCCACTAGGATGTAGCGGAGGGAGAATTGGGAGAAGCAGGGCCACTCCATCCACTCTGCTGAGAGAGCAGCTGCTGCTGGTTTTATCTTTCTCTCCCCCATTTCCATTCTAACTGATCCTGGAATTACCATGCAATCCGTGCCTTGGTTTGCTTGTTTTCCTCTTCCCTCCTCACCCCCCTTTCTTTGTGTGTTATGCCTTCTATAACACATCAATCTTGTGTAAGCTGCTCTGGGAGCTTTTTTGGCTGAAGAACAGGGTAAAAATCCTTTGATAAAGTAAAATTAGGAATGCCAACAGTCGTCCTGTTGCCAGAAGGCCCACATATCAGACAGGGCAGGGAAGTTGACAGCTTTCCCCTTCACCACTGAGTTTTCTATGATAAAAAGATTCTGGGCGTACTCATGATGATTGGATCCCACCATTGCACTCCCTCTGGCTCAGAGGTGGTCAGACTTCAGGTTTGTGGGTTATATTTTGTTCCTCACTGGACCTGCCAACTAAGGGAGGCTTAGCGTGGTACAGTCCAACCATTGGCCAGAAGACTGCATCTTCTTTGGGCAGGTGGGCATCAACCAGATCACCTCACGTATCTGTACACCTGCACCCATGAACCCATATTTCCTGTGTATGCTCACCAAGCTTTACTTGGGGGATCCTTTCTGGAGACAATTCTGTGGCACGGACATTATTGCGATGGCAACAGTGAGGGTCACCCATTGAAATGAATGGATGTAAGTACAGTGGTACCTCGGGTTAAGTACTTAATTCGTTCCGGAGGTCCGTACTTAACCTGAAACTGTTCTTAACCTGAAGCACCACTTTAGCTAATGGGGCCTCCCGCTGCTGCCGCACCACCGGAGCACGATTTCTGTTCTCATCCTGAAGCAAAGTTATTAACCTGAAGCACTATTTCTGGGTTAGCGGAGTCTGTAACCTGAAGCGTATGTAACCTGAAGCGTATGTAACCCGAGGTACCACTGTAAACCAGACCCTTTAATGTTGATGGGTCCGTCTGCACAATACATTTAAAACAGTATCGTACCACTGTAACCAGTCACAACTTTCCCAAAGAATTCTGGGAACTATAGTTGATTAAGGGTTGTCAAGGGTTGCTAGGAGACCCCTTCTCCCGCCACAGAGCAAAAAATCCCAGAGGTCCCTGGGAAGAGGGGTGGATGTAAAACCAGCTATGTGAGGGGAACAGGGGTCTCCTGTGGCCCCCAATATTTGGGGAAGTCATGAGCATTCCAAGTGGCATGAAACTGCTTTAAATGCCTGTATTTAAGGTATTTGGAAAAATTTAATAAAAATTATTGGGGGGGGGGAGATACTGCTTTAAATGCATAGTGTCGGTGCAGCCTATGGCTAACACTGAACGCAAACCCAATTAATGTAGAACTACCAACGCTGCCTTGCTCATTTGCTGAAATGAGCAGGAACCACTTCATGGATGTGAGTGTGTATCAAAGGCTGCATCCTATGTTCCTACCAAGCTTCTCACTAAAATACCCCCTGAGAAACTTCTGAGGAAGCCCATATGCCTGTAGAAGAAATGCTATATTCCCATGGAAGGGAGTCAGGTATCTTATGCAGTACATTTAAAACACTATTATAGTACTTCAACAACCATGGCTTCTCCCAAAGAATCCTGGGAACTGTAGTTCATCAAGGGAACTGAGAGTTGTTAGGAGACCCTGCCATGCCACTTCACAGAGCTACAATTCCCAGAGTATTTTAATAACCAAGGGAAATGTAGCTCTGTGAGGGGGGGGGGGTTCTCCCTAACAGCTCTGAGCACCCTGAACTACAGTTCCCAGGATTCTTTGCTCGGGTGTGTGTGAGATATAAGAGGGACTAATCAATTTACAAAACCACCACCACCACAAAAACGTTTTGCAACCCACTGCCTTAAAACTTCAGCTTGTGAAAGAGCAACTTTGGGCTGTCGGCTTGCAAGTCTGACCTACAGAGGGAGCCTCTCCCACATTTGAATGGCTCTCCGTTCACGGTGCATGGATGCAGATACATTTATCTCCCCCTCTCCGCCCTCTGGTCCCTTGGGACAAGGCCAGAGCAAGGATGGCGACTCCCCTGGTCTGCAGTCATGGGTTTATGATGTTCCTGGCTCCTCCGATTATTGACTACCCCTGGTTAGGCTCATCCTTTGACAGCTCCCAGGACAACAAGCCAGGAAGGCTGGCTCCAGCACCGTTCTCTTGCTGTGCGGGTGTCCCCCTCAAAGGGGAGAGAATGGACGCGAGAGAGAGAAACCCCAGATTGCGTACCCGGGCCAGGCCGAAACCAGTAAAACATGAGCCTCCCCACTGCTTTCTGGGTCAAGGAATCCAAAGACAAGACTCCCACAGGGACATGCCTGGGCTTCCAACAAGCTGACGATGAGAGAGAGAGAAAGAGGGAGGGAGGGAGAAAAAGGTCACCCGGCAACAGCCGTCTGGACAAACAGAAGACGGCCTTCCTTCCACACTGGCTCGTGGCCTTTGGGTTGCCATGGAAATGGGCTTGGAAACGTGCAGGCCTTGTCTGGTGACATTTCGATCGGGGGTCCCCCCCACACATGCAGAAGTAGCTTGTTCTGACGACGGTCCTCCGTCATTGCTTTATAGACAGAGCAGGTCTGCTGTCCTCTGTTTCTTGGCATCCTGGCTGGAGTTAGGACAGCCATCTATTTAAATGGTTTACTTCTTAGATTGGTAGTCTACTTTTCTGCCATTTCATCCTCACAGCAGCCCTGTGAGGTAGGTTAGGCTGAGAGATGATGATCGGCCCCCAATATCACTTGATGATCTCCGTGACCATGTGGGCACTGCTTACTTAAAACCCACGACTTCCCCCAGAGAATCCTGGGAACTGTAGTTTGTTGAGAGGGCAGGGAATTGTAGCTCTGTGAAGGGTAAACTGCAGCTCCCATAATTCTTTGGCTGGAAGCCATGTGCACAGAGCTGAAGAGAGGGTTTTGAACCTGGGTTTTCCTGGTACAACATTTGAACCACAACAACCTCCCCTGGCTATTAAGGAACAGTTCCTTGAACAAACAGAAAACCCAAAGGCGACACTTTGGATGGTGTCAGTGAGGAAAATGTCACTTTGCTGGTTTTCCATTTGCTGTCCAAGGCTTGAGCCAAGATTCTTCGTCCATAAAAAGGGGGGTGGAATGAATGTGTGAGGCAAAAGGAGAGAAAAGTATGTCTCTGGGCATGTTTAAAGTGCTTTTCCTGTAGAACAACAGAGGTTAGTAGACAAGAGTTCACAGGGACAAGGGATACTGCTACCATATATTCTCAAACTGGCACCTGGAAACTAAGCACAGTCCCGTCCCCCCCGTGTTGTCTAACCACCCCCCACATCTGATCAAAGCCCCCTTCTCCAACCCCTCTTAATCCCTGACCCTCCTTTGAGTCCCAGCCTGAGCTTGAACTTTCCCTTTCTCACACTCTTGTTTTCTTGCTCTCTCTTCTCCCCAGAGGTTCCTGGACGTATTTTTATCCATGAGCTCAGCTCCCGTTGTATATTCCTGGGATCTGGAGCAGGAGAAAGCGACTCGGGCCCAGTTGTCTGGGGTCCAGCTGGAGCCTCATCCACGACGAAAGGGAGAGGATGAAAACGAAGAAGGGGAAGCGGGAGAGAGAGAGAGAAAGGGGGATGATCTTGGAAGGGGAGAATGAAACATTATAGCAGCAACGAGCTTCTCTGGAAGGACATCCGGGGTCTGTATGGGTTGGAGGGGAGCAATGGGGAACTGGACACCAGAACTCATGGGTTCCATTGCAGCAGATTGCAGGGACCACAGAAACCGAGAACTGTTTCCTTACAAGAAGCATTTCATAGAATCATAAAGTCATAGTTGGGAGGTATCCCAAGGGTCATCTAGCCCAACTCCCTACAATGCAGGAATCAGAGCTAAACGTGACGGATGGCCATCCAGCCGCCATTTAAAAACCTCCAAGGAAGGAGAGTTCACCAACTTCCAAGGGAGTCTGTTCCTCTGTCAAACAGCTCTTATCATGAGAAAGGTCCTCCTGATGTTTAGTAGGAATCTCCTTTCTTGTAACGTGAAGCCATTGGTTCGAGTCCTACCCTCCATAGCAGCTCCATCTTCCATGTGACAGCCCTTGAGATATTTGAAGATGCTTATCATATCTCCTCTCAGTCTCCTCTTCTCCAGGCTAAACATGCCCAACTGCCTCAACTGTTCCTCGTAAGACTTTGTTTCCAGACCCTTGACCATCTTGGTTGCCCTCCTCTGCACACGTTCCAGCTTGTCAACACCCTTCTTAAATTGAGGTGCCCAGAATTGGACACAGTATTCCAGGTGTGGCCTGACCAAGGCAGAATAGAGTGGGACAATTACTTCCCTTGATCTGAACACTATACTTCTGTTGATGCAGCCTAGAATAGCATTAGCTTTTTTTTTGATGCTGCATCACACCGTTGACTCGTGTTCAGCTTGTGGTCCACCAAGTCCCCTAGATCCTTTTCACATGCACTGTTAGTAAGCCAGGTGACACCCTCCACCCCAATCTTATATTTGGCCTCTCTGGCTCTTCCTGCCTAAGTGCAGAACCTTACATTTGTCCCTGTTGAAATTCATTTTGTTAGTTTGGGTCCAGTTCTCCAACCTGTTAAGGTCATTTTGAACGGGACTTTGTGGAGATGATTCCTGGAGAGTGGTGCAGTTGGCTGAAGCAGCCCCAGCAGAAAGTGGGTCGTTGTTGTAACTGCTAATTAATAAAAACACTGTATGAAGTCTTGTCTTAATGCACTGAACCCAAACTTGTAATAAGGCAGCCTAAAGGAGGTTGAGCAATTGGCAAGCCATGGAGAGAGGTGGGGGGAATAGGAATACGGAATCAAAGGACTTTATTCAGCCTCCTTGTTCAAATTTGTTTCCTTGTTCTTTCGCTCCCCCAACCCCAAGAATTATCTTTGGCCCACTTATGCTGCCCCTCCCTTTCCCAGGTTCCTCTATAGGCCCCTGTCTGGGACGATCGCAGGCCCCCAGAAGTCTGTGTTGACCCCCTTCTCAGGCCAAAACAAACGCCACTCCTCTTTGAAGGACCGTTCCTGGAAGGACTGGCTGTGGCGATGGGGTTTCCAAACCGCTGGGGACAGAGAGACCCTTTTCTCTGCTATCACTCGGGCTTTTCATCCCCTCACACACTGGCCCCACAGAGAGCAGGAGCGAGGAGCCCAGCCAGGCAACCTCAGGGCTCGGGACTGGCCTGTAGGAATGTGCAGGGAGATTAAAAATGCAGGGAGTGTGATCCTGTCCTATCTTCCAAACTGCATATGTAACCAAATTACTGCCTTTTGCAAATGGACATTTTCTGTTGGGGGGGGGGTACTTAGCACATGCTTGAAAGAACCATCTTTTGGAAGGTGACTAACCTGAACCTAGGAATTGTGTGGATTTTCTTGAGGCAGTGATTTAGAAGGTTCATAATCAATCAATAGTAATTACAATAGTAATAATCATGTGGCCCATCAGGAGATACCTGGCCCTTTAGAAGACATCTGAAGGCAGCCCTGTACAGCACGGTTTTTAATGTTTTAGGTTTTTTGTGTTTTAATACAGTGGTACCTCAGGTTACATACGCTTCAGGTTACAGAATCCGCTAACCCAGAAATAGTACCTCAGGTTAAGAATGTTGCTTCAGGATGAGAACAGAAATTGTGCTCCAGTGGCACGGCGGCAGCAGGAGGCCCCATTAGCTAAAGTGGTGCTTCAGGTTAAGAACAGTTTCAGGTTAAGAACGGACCTCCAGAACGAATTAAGTTCTTAACCCGAGGTACCACTGTATTTTGTCGGAAGCCGCCAGAAAGTGGTGGTGGTGGTGGACAACTTTCAGTAACTTAAATTTTCTGCTGGGTTGGGCTGAAATGATGGAGGAAGGGGTCAGAGTGCTGGACTAGGACCTGAGCGCCCCGGGTTCGAATCCCCACTCAGCAATGAAGCTCACTGGGTGTCATTGGTCAGTCACTGTCTCACAACCTAACCTACCTCACAGGGTTGTTGTGAGGATAACATGGAGAAGGGTGCAGGGAGAACCATGTATGAATTCTTGAGCTCTTTGGATGAAATTTGGGACATGAATGTAATAGCCAATACCTACTGATCTCCTTCCGCCGGACCTGTAAGACAGAGCTATTCCGCCTGGCCTTCAATTTGAATTAGGCTGATTCCCTCTATTCCCTTTCCCACTTTCCTCTTCTATGAAGAAACCCTTTCTGGGACCCCACATTTAATTCTTCCCTGGTCTCCTTGCTGGCCCTAGTAGGACCAACTTGGCCAGTTGGCCCTGGTGATCATTTGATGTCTACTGACTGCCCCCCCATGACCCCTGAATTTTAGAATTTTATTGATATTGATGCTGCATTTTATGCTGTTTTATGCTGTTTTTAAGTCACATTTTAATGAAGGTTTTATATTTGCTGTTAGCCGCCCTGAGCCCAGTTTTTAAACCAGGAAGGGCGGGGTATAAATAAAAAATTATTATTATTATTAAATGTAACATGGGTGACTAAACATTGTGTCTCATTTGGCCATAAGTGGTGACAGGAATGAGCTATTAAATGGGCGTTTCTTAAGCATGACTGAAGGTACAATTAAGGGAGGAGGGAAGGACGAGTGTTTGGATTGCATGATTGACATTGCTATAACATGCTTAACACGAGACAACAGTGTTATGCAGCAGCAAAAAAGGCTAAAGCTATTCTAGGCTGCATCAACAGAAGCATAGTGTCCAGATGAAGGGGAGTAATAGTCCCACTCTATTCTGCCTTGGCCAGACCACACTTGGAATATGTTGGGTATGTTTAGCCAGGAAAAGAGGAGACTGAGAGGAGATAAGATCTTCATATGTCTTAAGGGCTGCCACATGTAGATGGGAGCGTGCTTATTTTCTCCTTCTCTGGAGGGTAGGACTCGAACCAATCACTTCAAGTTGCAAGAAAGGAGATTCCGACTAAGCATTTGGAAAAAAATTCTGACAGTAAGAGCTGTTGGACAGTGGAACAGATTCCCACAAGAGGTGGTGGGCTCTCCTTCTTTGGATGTTTTTAAGCAGAGACTGGATGGCCATCTGTCATGGATGCTTTAGCTGAGATTCCTGCATTGAAACGGGTAGGATTAGATGATCCTTGGGTCCCTTCCAACTCCAAGATTCTCTGATTCTATGGTAGTTATTTGGATGTCTGAAAACCATATCAAACACTCTTAAAATCACAATGCTTCCCCCTCCCCCCAATTTAATTTGGAATAACTTGGAAGACCCTTTGAACATTCCTTGATTATGAGTCAGGAAGGTTTGAAATAGCTCTCTTGTCACGAACCTGTCTACATCTAATTCCCATTATTATGGTCTCTCTCTCTCTCTCTGTGTGTGTGTGTGTGTGTTAATAATATTAAGGGACTACCAGAACACATGGGGAGAAATGGATGTGCATGTGTAGAAAATGGCAATTAAAATGATCAAAGAGTTGAAACACTTTCCCCAGAATGAGACCCTATGACATTTAAAATGAAGGTGGCAGGGGGAGGGGGTGGAACACTGTTGCAGAAGTTTATAAAGCGATGTCTGGTGTTGAGGATGTACAGTAGATAAGCTCTTCCTCCTCTCTCCAAAGCCTATACAATGGGAGGTAAAATTTAGATAGGGAAATTTAGCACAGGGAAAAGGATGCACACACACGGCACAGTAAGAACATAAGAGCCTGGTGAATCAGGCCAATGGCACATCTAGTCCAGCAGCCTGTTTTCAAGTGACCACACAGATGCCTGTGGAAAACTCAAGCGCAAGAGCTCTGTCCCTTCCTGTGCTTTACAGCAGGCACGTCCAACTCTCAAGAGACTGCAATCTAAAGGCAAAGGTAAAGGTACCCCTGACCGTTAGTTGCGGACGACTCTGGGGTTGCGTGTTCATCTTGCTCTATAGGCTGAGGGAGCCGGTGTTTGTCCGCAGACAGCTTCCGGGTCATGTGGCCACCATGACTAAGCTGCTTCTGGCAAACCAGAGCAGCGCACGGAAACGCTGTTTACCTTCCCACCAGAGCGGTACCTATTTATCTACTTGCACTTTGACGTGCTTTCGAACTGCTAGGTTGGCAGGAGCAGGGACCGAGCATCGGGAGCTCAACCCGTCGCGGGGATTCGAACCACCGATCTTCTGATCAGCAAGCCCTAGGCTCTGTGGTTTAGACCACAGTGCCACCTGCGTCCAGCTCCCAAGAGAATGCAATCTACTCCCAGTATGAAACAAGTGGCAGTGATCTACCCATTGTCATTAGGGGGAGGGAGTCAAAGTTGTTGACCTTTTTTTAGGGGAGGGCAAATTAAGGGAGGAGGACATAAAAAGCTCAAAAACAACATCACGGCAAAAGAACGGATGAAGAGATACAGACATGCTTAGTATCTGAAACGACTGCCCAGTTCACGGACAGAAGGACGGCGGGGGCGGAGACATCCTACACAATTCTTTTTACAGCCAACAATGAAAAGGGAGCCCGCGATCGACAGCAATCATTCGGGGATCGACCTGTTGGACATCGCTGCTTTACAGCAACTTGTATTCAGAAGCCTCTCTGCCTCTGCCCATGGAGGCAGAGGATCGCCAGTATGGCCAGTAGCCATCAATAGCCTATCCTCCTCCATGAATTTGCCCAATCCTCTTTTAAAGCCCTCCAGGTTAGTGACCATTCCTTCCTCCTGGGGGAGTGAGTTCCATAGTTTAACTATGCACCATGTGCATTGCTTTTTTCTTCTTCTAAAAAATGTTTAGGGGTACTCTCATTTTGACTCGAGAAAATCACCATTTTATCGTTCAAATCGGATAAAATAAATACAGTAAATGGACAAAAGTACAAACAAAAGGTTTGAATCCCCGCAAACTGAGTGAGCTCCCGTTGCTTGGTCCCTGCTCCTGCCAACCTAGCAGTTCGAAAGCACACCAGTGCAAGTAGATAAATAGGTACCGCTCCAGCGGGAAGGTAAACGGCGTTTCCGTGCACTGCTCTGGTTTGCCAGAAGCAGCTTAGTCATGTGACCACATGACCTGGAAGCTGTATGCCGGCTCCCTTGGCCTGTAAAGCGAGGTGAGCGCAGAACCCCAGAGTCGTTCACAATTGAACCTAATGGTCACGGGTCCCTTTACCTTTACCTTTAAGCTGCCTTGAGCATGGTTTGAACTATGGAAAGGCAGCATATAAATAAAATAACGATGATGAATCTTCCAACATCCTGCTTCATTGGACATCTACAAGTTCTAGTGTGTTATGAGAGAGAGAGAGAGAGAACTTTCTCTATCTACTTTATTATTCCATGCACAATTGTATACACTTCCATCATGTTGCCTCTTAACTCACCTTTTATCTAACAAAAAAAGTCCCAAATGCGGCTTCCTTCCCCCTTAAGGGAGATGTTCCATCCCCTTGGTCGTTTTGGTTGCCTTTTCTGAATCTACAGAACTCACTGCTACAAGATGCCATGGCCAGAATGGGTTTAGATTAACCTGGGTTTAGATGGCTTTTAAAGGCTAACTGGGCAGCACTGGCGCATCATGAACAATTGGATGTTTTGTTAGCAGCCACGGATCGCCTCCTTCTCCGTGAATTTGTCCAATCCTCTTTGAAAGCCATCCCAGTTGGTGACCATCACTGCCTCCTGTTGGAGTGAGCACGGAGGGCTACACAGGTCCCTCATCACTGCCTTATCCTCAGGGCCGGCCCTATGACAAGGCAGCGTGAGGCAGCTGCCTCAGGTGGCACATACTGAGGTGCAGGGAAAGGACAGAACTGGGGGTGCTATGTGGATTGCCCTCAAGGCCTGTATTGCTGTAAGATTCAACCACCAATCAAATTGACTTCTTAATGTGCCATGGCAAAGGATGCCATCTTGCCCTTTCAAAATGTATTGAACCAGCCCTGCTTATCCTATAGCCCAGGGGTTGGGAAACTTTTCCACCGGTGGGCCGGACCGTAGTTTGCTGACTCTTGCTATAGCCTTTCTCTCGACCAGTCAGGCTGTATTAAGGATTATGCAAATCCCAAACGCTTTGGCAGCACACGAGATACCAAATCTGAAGAGGCTTTTCTGGCAAAGGGTCAGACAGCAATGAACTAGCTGGGAACCATCGGCTTCATTCATTCATCGGCACCGACGCCACGGTTTGACCATAATAACAGCTTGTCCTTCAGCATGCATCAGGGGAGAGTGGAAGCCTTCAAGCCTAGGAGGCTAAACCAGGATTAAGTTCTGCCCATTCATAATTAAGTTCTGCCCTTAATAATTTTGGTGAGTCTCTAATGTGCCCCTTCATGTCTTATTAAAGAATTCTTTTTTCCTGAAATACACATTTTAATTACCAGCCAGCCAGGACACATCACTTATTGTTGATACTGTAAATGTTCCTTTTAAAATAATTTGTCAGCCAGTTTGTGTCTACTAAGAAGCTTTTTTTTTTAATCCCCAAACTTTCAAAAACTATATGGGCATAAAGAATATATGGAGCATAACATCTATTCAGACCATCAGTAGGAGGAGTCTCCTAAACTCCCAGCCCCCATAAGAAACTGCAGTTCCCAGGATCCTTTGCGACAGAAGCCATGACTGTTCTAAGTGGTATGGTACTGCTTTCAATGTTGGAGAAAACAATAATTTCATAAAACTGTATTTTGATCATTCTGTTTTCTTTTGAGCCTATGGCCTAGCTAAACTATACTGCCTTTTACAGTACAGAACCAGCTGCTTTTTGGTACTGTTCATAGCGAATGTCTGTTCCAGTACCCTGAAAAGAATAAACTGTTAGAATCTATGATGGCCATTGTATACATGAATCAACTGGGCATGGCAATTGTGATTTATCTTGAATTGTTTTCTGGACAGATGAAAGAGGACACTTTAAATGAACAGGAAAAATAATCAAAAGTCTTAATAAAGACAGACACTGAAAAATGGTTATATGTAATCACATGATACTCTGATGAGGGCTGATCTAAAGAGCCAAATGATTTTAATTGGTTCAGGATGATGGTATTGGGTTTCAACGATTAAGATTGCTGTGATCCTTTGATTGCTGAATAGAAATGACGTGTGTAATTTGGAAGTGTATACAAACATTGCTTTGGATTTGGTTCTTTGCAGCCTCCCCCTTATTTTCAAGGCTGTCCCTTTGTGTATTTGCATTTAAACGAAGGCCTATCTTTCCCCTCGGAGCTTGCATCCTTTTCTTTTGGGGTTTCTGTGAGGGTAACCTCCAGTCTAGGAACCTAGGATCTTGCTTCAGCCAGCGGCCCACGCAAATAGATAGATAGATAGATAGATAGATAGATAGATAGATAGATAGATAGATTCTTTATTGTCATTACACAAGTGCAACATTGCACAAGTGCAACGAAATTGGATGCCATCCCTTAAAAACAACAAAAGCAAAACAACAACAACAACCAACAAACCACATTCCAGCCACACCCACACCCACACCCATCAATCTCCCAGGTCACACTATCGAGTTACAGCATTCAAAAAGGCCACAGCTCTTGGGTAGAAACTGTTTTTCAGTCTATTTGTCCTTGACTTGATGTTTCTATATCTCCTGCCAGAAGGCAGTAGTGCAAACAGACTGTATCCCGGGTGAGATGAATCCTGCAGGATGTTGTTTGCTTTCCTAAGACAACGGGAACCGTACAATTCTTCCAAAGATGGGAGAGGATGACCAATAATCCTTTGTGCTGTAGTTATGACCTTCTGGAGCACCTTCCTCTCCCTAGCTGTACAACTGGAGAACCAAGCACAAATACAGTATGTAAGAATGCTCTCTATGGAGCCTCGGTAGAAGGACACCAGCAGTCTCTCACTCAGATTGTTCTTTTTTAAAAGTCTGAGGAAATAAATTCTCTGCTGGGCCTTCTTCACCAGAGCAGTGGTATTTGCGCTCCACGTCATGCCCTGATCGATAGTTACTCCCAAAAACCTGAATTCCGCCACCCTCTCCACCCGTTCCCCGTTGATATACAAGGGCTGAATGTCCGCCTTTTTTTTCCTGTAATCGGTTTGAAGTGTTATCATTGCAGCATCTTGTCCTCACTGTGGCCAACCAGATGTCTTTGAGATGCTCACCAGCAGGGCTTGAGCCTAGCAGCCCTGCTTGTGACCCCTAGCCCCTGGTACCCAGCTGGGAATGCTGCCTCTGAACATAGGACATAGACCTTGTGGCAAGTGGCCACCGGCAGCCCTCTCCTCCATAAATATCTTCTGCATGACAAGCTCTTCCAGATCGCCTGCTTCTAGCCTGCGTTATCCAGCTGACTGGCTCCGATCCGTATCCAAGAAACACATCCACAGCCTTTTCTCCTCAAGGAGCCCTTGGCTCTGATCTCGGTCCCACAATGAAAATTTGTTCTTGTCTTGTAAAGAATGCATTGGGTCTCGCCGTAATAAGCAATGGAATGAGTTGGGAGGGAAAGAGAGGGGTTGTTGGAAGAGCTTGGCTTCCCTCCACCGTGTTGTTCAGCATCCGCTCCTCTTATTGCTGTCCAAACCTGCCTTCCCCCTCACGATTCTCGCTCTTTCTCTCCCTCTTTCCAATACGTGACCTCATCTCTTTCTCCAGGAAAGATCACGACAAGCACCGTTGGGGGGCGGAGGGTGGGGCAGTCTGTGGGGAAGGAGGCCAGCAGCAAAGGGTGGGTGGAGGGGGTGCAGAGAGTCACAGAGAGGGCAGGTAGGGTGTCCAAACTCACCAGGAGCCAGGGGGTGTAGTGGTTAGAGCTCCGGATTAGGACCTCTGGAGACCAGACTTCAAATCCCCGCTTGGCCATGAAGCTTGTTGGGTGAGCCTGGAGAAAATGGTGGAATATCGATTCAATAAGTAAATTAAGAAGCAAACTATAGTTAGGGATGGGATGGGGAATTTGGTTCATTGTGCATTTTAAGGTGAAATTACCCAATCTGAATTTCTGAAGACAATACAGGAAGAGAAACTCAGCCGTCCTTTGAAATTCACACTTCTCTGAATTTCACCATGCTATTTGTCCACCAATGTGTGTGTGTGTGTGTGTGTGTGTGTGTAGCCATAAAGAAGGCTGATCGCCGAAGAATTGATGCTTTTGAATTATGGTGCTGGAGGAGACTCTTGAGAGTCCCATGGACTGCAAGAAGATCAAACGTATCCATTCTGAAGGAAATCAGCCCTGAGTGCTCACTGGAAGGACAGATTGTGAAGCTGAGGCTCCAAGACTTTGGCCACCTCATGAGAAGAGAAGACTCCCTGGAAAAGACCCTGATGTTGGGAAAGATGGAGGGCACAAGGAGAAGGGGACGACACATGACGAGATGGCTGGACAGCGTTCTCGAAGCTACCAGCATGAGTCTGACCAAACTGCGGGAAGCAGTGGAAGACTGGAGTGCCTGGCGTGCTCTGGTCCATGGGGTCATGAAGAGTCGGACACGACTAAACGACTAAACAACAACAATATATATATAGGGAGGGATTGTAGAAATCATAGAATTGGAGAGTTGGAAGGGACCTCTAGGAACATCTAGTCTGATCCCCTGTAATGCAGGAATATGCAGCAGTCCAATATGGTGATCGAACCTGCAACCTTGGCGTTATCAGCACCAAGCTCCAACCAACTGAGCTATCACATACTCATGCAAATGTTGATGAAAATAACATGCAAAATATTAGGGGAAACTTCTTTATATCTCTTCTTCTTTGGCAATCACTCATAGCCGAGTAAGATTGTCTTCCATAAACACGGTTTTAACAATGAGTCTGTAAGTGACTGTGGAGGCCAATTCTGGATCCACACGTCCTTCCATAGTGGGGACATTTGTTTCCAGGCGGGAGTTGACCACGGTGTGGATTTGCCAAGCGTGCCTTCCTCCTAGCACATTTCTCCCTTGCTTCCTGAGTTTGAGTGTCTTCAAAGCCCATGACACCTCTGGTAAAAGCTGTTCTCCAACTGGAGCACTCGCAGGCCAGTGTTTCCCAGTTGTCAGTGTTTATGCTACATTTTTTTAGATTTGCCTTGAGACAGTCTTTAAACCTCTTTTGTTGACCACCAGCATTATGCTTTCCATTTTTAAGTTCGGAATAGAGTAGTTGCTTTGGAAGACGATCATCAGGCATCCGCACAACATGACCAGTCCAACGAAGATGATGTTGAAGAATCAGTGCTTCAACACTGGTGATCTTTGCTTCTTCCAGTACACTGATATTAGTTCGCCTGTCTTCCTAAGTGATGTGTAAAATTTTTCAGAGACAACGTTGATGGAATCTTTCGAGGAGTTGGAGATGGTGTTTATAAGTGGTCCATGTTTCACAAGCATATAGTAAGGTTGGAAAATGTCAATCTTTATATCTATGTGGAATAAAGATATAAAGGTTTCTATGTGGAAACATGTACACTAAAATGCTGGTGAGTTTTCATGAGGATTTAAAAATAGTGATTGTAAACTGTTGCAGAAATGTGGAGAACTGAATTTAAGACTGGCCAAACAAGGAACCTGAAATTGACAGTTCCATCTATCCCTATCTGTGGCTTAGTTTGGTACTTTAAGAGGCACTGGACTCTGCAGTCCCCAGTCATAGTGCCCTGGCTATCAAGCACCTCCTCCTAGAGCTGAACTGGGAGTTTTTTCAGTGCCAGGTTTACATCTTTTATTCGCCCAAACCTTTAAATTAAAAGGACATGTTGTTGTGCTTTTGTTTCCAGACTGCTTTTCGTGTCTTATTGTCCTTCTGCCGCTTACTCGTCATGCTTTGAAATATCTGGCGGTTTTCAAAATTGTTTTTGCAGTTTTATTTTGTTTGCAGCTTTCCAGGGCTTAATGTATTCTATATATTCTTCTTTTTTAATTTCTAAATGGCCTTGAAAACAATATAAACACATGTCACAGACATTATTGTCTGCTTACAGTAACAGATAATGCATTACTCTGCCCCTTCCCGTGACTTGCAAAAATGCCAAACAAGCACATTTTTCTTGGCAGAATTTCGCTTCGCTTGATGCAAAAACTTTGTGTTGCGTCTTGTGTCTCCATGTGTGTACTGGAGTTCATTTATTTATTTTGCAGGACATATATACCGCTTGATTGAAATAAAACCTCCAAGCGGTTTACAATATAGCTATCATAAAAAAAAGGTGAGAAACAACTATATGAAGCAAAGAAAAATAGTTCAAAATCATCAGTAAGCTAAACACCAGATTTTAAAAAATGTCAGCATTCTACATTTCTGGATAAGCTTGTCTAAACAAAAAACGTTCTTAGCAGGTGCTGAAAAGAGTACAGAAAAAGCACCTGCCTGGTGTCACTAGGCAGGGAGTTCCAAAGTGTGGGTTCTACCACACTAAAATTTGATTTCCTACAAATACATAACAAGTATTATGTGGAACCTGCAACAGAGCCAGTTCCTATATCTATATATCTCTATCTATCCATGTATCTGTTATAATTACTGGGTTTTTTATGCCGTTCATATTTTTAACTATAAGCTGCATTGAGTCCCTGTAGGAGAAAAAGGCAGGATATAAATATAAATATTAATAATGAGGTTACCATATTTCAAAAAGTGAAAATCTGGACACAAAAGTTGTTCAGGTTTTTTGGGCAAAGTTGTTGAGTTGTTGTTTTTTGTTTGTTTTGGTTTTTTGCAAACTCTCCCAAAAAGAGAAAGAATTTTTCACCTTTTCGTTTTTTGAAAATCACCACACACCTGGGTTATAGATAATTCCACCCAGATGCCATTTTCGATGGACAAATTCTGGCTCTTTCCAGGAAATTCCAGTCGTGTGGCAGCCCTAATTAATATTATTTTATTGTGCATTCATGAAAGCTCAAGGGAAGACATTTCTGCTTCATTTCTAGTTGGTGCATACTGTAAAGGTAAAGGTAAAGGTAAAGGTACCCCTGCCCATACGGGCCAGTCTTGACAGACTCTAGGGTTGTGCACTCATCTCACTCTAGAGGCCGGGGGCCAGCGCTGTCCGCAGACACTTCTGGGTCACGTGGCCAGCGTGACGAAGCTGCATCTGGCGAGCCAGCGCAGCACACGGAACGCCGTTTACCTTCCCGCTGGTAAGCGGTCCCTATTTATTTACTTGCACCCGGGGGTGCTTTCGAACTGCTAAGTTGGCAGGCGCTGGGACCGAACGACGGGAGCGCACCCCGCCGCGGGGATTCGAACCGCCGACCATGCGATCGGCAAGTCCTAGGTGCTGAGGTTTTACCCACAGTGTCACCCGCTAACCCCAGGTGCATACTGTAACTCCCTGCCAAAATCATGTAACTTCTCCTACCACAAATGTGTTATTTGTCCAGGTTCTGTTTTGCTATAGGGCAAGTGTGTCCCTCCAGAGGGCAATCTGGCACTAAATGCAGGAGAAACAGCGTAGAACAATCGATAAAGCAGAACGATGTATGGTCAGCCCAGCATAAATGTAATATGCTATTGTAGCATCAGCATGCCAATGACATCTTGCAAAATATACCTGCAAAAAACAAACAAAAAATAATCAGTCTGGAGTTGCACCAAAGAGGGGGTCTGCAAGAGATTGTTGCAGTACAGAGTGCGACTGTGTTTTGTTTTGTTTTGTTTTGTTTTGTTTTGTTTTGTTTTGCAGGCTGCCATCCTATACCCACTTTGGCAGGTTTAAGTAGTGGTGAACTCAGGATGGTGTTAGGATGGGACTGTTATTCAACCACTCCCTTCCAGTCCCCCTTTCCCTGCTGGTGTTTTGTTTCCCCATTCTGAGCAAGCAGTCAGCATTCTATGGTCACTGAGCATGCTCAGTTCTCCTTGGGCTGTTTGGGGGGATTTTCCAACCCCCAAAACCTAGGTTCCCCCACAAAAAAGATTATTATTTTTGTATCACCTTGCCGACAAAGGTCCGTATAGTTAAAGCTATGGTTTTCCCAGTAGTGATGTATGGAAGTGAGAGCTGGACCATAAAGAAGGCTGATCGCCGAAGAATTGATGCTTTTGAATTATGCTGGAGGAGACTCTTGAGAGTCCCATGGACTGCAGGAAGATCAAACCGATCCGTCCTGAAGGAAATCAGCCCTGAGTGCTCACTGGAAGGACAGGTCTTGAAGCTGAGGCTCCAATACTTTGGCCACCTCATGAGAAGAGAAGACTCCCTGGAAAAGACCCTGATGTTGGGAAAGATGGAGGGCACAAGGAGAAGGGGACGACAGATGACGAGATGGCTGGACAGCGTTCTCGAAGCTACCAGCATGAGTCTGACCAAACTGCGGAAAGCAGTGGAAGACAGGAGTGCCTGGCGTGCTCTGGTCCATGGGGTCACGAAGAGTCGGACACCACTAAACAACAACAAGCAACATATCTTTCGTATATCGTCAAGCCTTGGGGTTTCCCCATCTTTCATCTGTTAAGGCAAGAGAACAAAATTTCTGTGGCAAGTTTATAAGGCCAATTTTGCAAGAAATGTTTTTGAAAGTGTTGAGTTTCATGGCCTTGTGCCGACCTATGTAAAGGATGTTCCAATGATAACAATTCTCTATCTCTGTTCCCCAGCCTCCCCAGTATTTTTCAGCTGCAGAAGAAGGCTGTTGCGCTTTGTCTAAGAACATAAGAAGAGCTCGCTGCATCAGACCAACGGCCCACCCCATCACAGAATCATAGGATTGTAGAGTTGGAAGAGACCCGAGGGTCATCTATTCCAACCCCCTGCAATGCAGGAATCTTTTGCCCGAATCTTTTGCCATGGGACTCGAACCCATGACCCCGGGTTGAAAACTCTCCTGCTGTTCTCACAGCAGTCAACCAAGTGCCTCTGAAAAACCCTCAAACAATACCTGAGCATAAGAGGACTCTCCCCTCCTGCCATTTGCAGCAACTAATATTCAGAAGCATTGCTGCTTCCATGACGCACCCATAATCGCAGATGACCCACTCCACAAATCTTATGTCCAGGATTAGACTCTTTACCTTCCCGCCAGAGTGGTACCTATTTATCTACTTGCACTTTGACGTGCTTTTGAACTGCTAGGTTGGCAGCAGCAGGGACCGAGCAACGGGAGCTCACCCCGTCACGGGGATTCGAACTGCCGACCTTCTGATCAGCAAGCCCTAGGCTCTGTGGTTTAACCCACAGCGCCACCCACTGTACTAATACTAATACTAATACTAATACTAATACTACAGTGGTACCTCGCAAGACGAATGCCTCGCAAGACGAAAAACTCGCAAGACGAAAGAGTTTTTCGTTTGTTGAGTTGCTTCGCAAGACGAATTTCCCTATGGGCTTGCTTCGCAAGACGAAAATGTCTTGCAAGTTTGTTTTCTTTTTCTTAAAACCGTTAATACCCAGGGTGCATTGCTTGAAGAGGTGCAGTTGCCGTGCTTCGCAAGACGAAAAATTCGCAAGACGAAAAAACTCGCAGAACGAATTAATTTCATCTTGTGAGGCACCACTGTAATACTAATACTAATACTAATACTAATACTAATACTGTACTTCAAAGCTAGAAGGATAAAAACCCACCACCTACTATGCAAGTGTTAAACCACACTTTCGAGTTCATCCCGCCCCCATCACTTTCCCTATTATAAAAGTCTGCTGGGGGCAGCAAAGTTGCTGAGCAAGATATTCAAATCAACTATAATTAAGCAACCTGAATTTGCCAGTATGTGACTGAATCCCAACCCCAAATAATGACCGTCTGAGAACTCCCTGAGAGTCTTTTTTCAGCTGAAGAAACCACAAAGATCTGATTATTAATAAATTTGAGGAACGTGCGCCTACCTCTATTTAACTGTGTATACATGGAATGGGAAGCTGTGTTTTGTGGAGCAGTGAATCTGCGGAATTCACTGCCACAAGAATTCACTGCCAAGTCAACTTTAGAAGGCTGTAAGGGGTGTGGGTGTGTGCTAGACAAATTCACAGAGGATAATACTATCAGTGGCTTCCAGCCAAGATGGCTATGCCCTGTCTACACTGCTGGATACCAGTTGCTGCTGGGGGTCACAAGTTGGAAGAGCAGCACAAGTCCTACTTGCAGGGTTTCCCATCGAAGCATCCGCTTGGCCACTGTGAGAACAGGTTGCCTGACTAGGTGAGTTGCTGGCCTGGTCCTTACATTCGTAGATCATGACAGTTGCGTGACAGTTTGCACAGGGGGATCTCCTCTTACGTGGAAGCAACAGCTCTGTAGGAGAGAGTGCTTGCGTGTGAAGCAGCTTTTAGTTTATGGAGTGTGGAGCCACAACAAGGAGAGAGACAGCGAGAGAGAGAAACAGACAGACAGAGATGGTTCCAGGGGAAAGGATCAATGGATGGAGGCCACATATCACACAGAGAGAAAGAGGGCGGCAAAGCGAAAAGAGATGTGTCTGTGGGAGGGAGAAAGTTTAACATAGATATGAACAAGTGTGTTGGAACAGGAGGACTATGGAGTGATCTGAATCTCTGTGCCAAGATGGTTATCAGAGAGTCCCATTATGATCTCATGGCGTTTTGTGTCTGACTGCCTCCGATTCCAAACCAAGCAGAAGCAAAGGAGTGAATGAGTCTATGTGCGTGTGTGTGTTTGTGTGTGAGTGAGTGAGTGTGTGTGCGTGAGTGATGCACATATGCTCGCTCACACCCCAGTGCTGTACTGAGCCAGGAAATCCAAAGGCCAACACATTCGCCTCCTCTCTCTCTCTCTCTCTCTCCAGGGCAGGAGAAAGAGTCGCGCAGAGAGAGGGAGCGAAGCAGAGAGAGGCAGCGGACGAGTGGAGCTCTTTGCAGCCCGAGCATCAAACTTTTTGCAAGTAAGGAGGGGATTCCCTGTGGGGCAGCTGAAGCAGGGGAAGTCCTGGGGGAAGTGGTGGCGTGTGTTAAAGATGCCCTGCAGAGCATCTGAGTTTTGAAAAAAATATTTGGGCTTTCCTGATAGGATCCCCGAGCAGCTACAGTGATAAAGGAAAGCATTGTTTTGCTGATGGGAAAGTTGAGTTTTTAAGAACATGTCATGGTAACAAGAGACTGAGAGGCTGGGGAGAGAAGGGAGCAGGTAAGAAAGTTTGATGCTGATAGACAGATGTTCGCTATCCTACATAAATGTGTCCAAGCAGTAATTTGTTGCAGATGAATGGGAGTGAGATGGGAGAGAGAGAGGGACAGATGGATGGATGGATGGAACGGAAGAGAGATTAAGGGTGAAGGAAGGCAAGGAGAGATGAAACAGTGTTAGAGCAGGCAAGAGAAGGCAGTGCTGTTTGACACAGGGATGAGTTTAATACATGAGTTTCAATCCCTCAAGATCTAGTGGCAATCTATAGAGCACAGACAGGTGGCTTTTTAAATAATAAAGTATTGTGCTTACTAAAGTCATGATGGCATTGTGAAGAAAACGTGAATTCATTGACGAAAATAAAAAGTACATCGGCTGAGCATAGCCATTGAAGAAGTATTGCAAAGTGTGAATGAACAGAATGATGCTCTAGAGGGACGAAAGGATAATGAATGGTTGTGTCTTATCTATGAAGCTATAATTCCTCTGGTGTCACCGGGCAGCTTGTGAGAACGTTTCCAGGAATCTGTCTTGTCTCTAAAGCTATAATTCTTCCAGTGTTGTCAGGCGGCTTATGAGAATGTTTTCAGAAAACTGTCAAAGGACAGCTCTTTCAGCTAAGAGAGAGCCACGTGGAATTCAAAACCTCCTGGGGTAGCCTGTGGGTCTCTGTGTGGATTTCACAGTAGATTGTCAAGTGGGGTTGACTGCCGGCTGTTCAACAATGGCAGCAACAAGAAAGCCAATTTTCCTGCCTTTGTTGGGGTGATGAAATGGAGAAGAATGGTAACCCAAAGTGGACTTTTGTGTGCTCTCAGTTCAGTTCCGGCACTGAACATTAATTCCCAGGTTAACCATGTGCTCAGAGGCACACAGTTCTTTCACACTATGTCCTTTACACCTGGCTCTTCTGGATAGATCTTGGGCAGCCTTCGCCCACCTGGTGCCCTCCAGATGTTTTGGACTACAACTCCCATCAGCCCCAGCCAGTGATGGGAGTTGTAGTCCAAAAGCACTGCAATCCAAAGCATGTGCTGGCTGGAGTGCACCTGGAGGGCAAAGGCTGAATCTTGGGGTTCAAGTGAGTGGGGGGGGGGAGTGAATCTGTCAATTTAATTTCCATAATTTTATATTTTTCCAATTAGAAGTTCAGTTCTCTATATTTCCACCTCAGTTTGCTGCTATTAATATTTTTATAGCAAGTCCTCAGGAAAATTCAGCAGCATTTCTCCCAGTGATACACCTTTTTTAAGCAGAATGTTCTATGCAAGCAATTTTCCCCAAACCTTCTTCATTTTGGTATGTTATTTTCACAGTTATATGCAGTTTTATGCATGCTTTACCCCAGCACGTGTATTTCTGTACACATTTATTGGCTGGCAGGACTGCACTGCAAAGTTCAGAGAAGTGTGAATTCTGAAGGATGGTTAGGTTTTGTCTTGGGAAGCGTGGATTGGGTACCTCTACCTTTTGACATGAAGTAAATCAGATTTCTCTCCCATTCCTACTAGTGAGAGAAGCCAGCTCTGACAAGTCTGAAGTCTGCCCTAGATATCAGATGCTTGTGTATGTGTGTTTGTAGACATTCGGGCTGTCTCCTGTTTGAAACCCTGGACAGCTGCTGCCAGTCAGTGTACATAATACTGAGTTAGATGGGCCAGTGGTCCAACAGCATAAGGCAGCTTCTCGTGTTCCTAGTCTTTGGGGAAAGGACCTTAGCTCAGTGGTTAGAGCATCTGCCTAACATGCAGAAGGTCCAGGCTCAACTCCTGCCATCTTCAGGGAGGTCTAGGAAAGTCTCCCAGTTTGAAACCCTGGTGAGCTACTTCCTATCAGTGCGGCTTAGATGGACCAATGTAGAAGGCCATTATTCTACATTCCTATCAGTTTCAAGGAAGGATAATTTTCCAGAGCTGTAGACAACTTAGTCCATTGCAGCAAAACCAATGAAGAGTCTTGTGGCACCTTAAAGACTCACAAATGTGGCCTTTGTGGTCCAAACTCCACCTCACCAGCTCATGGAATGTGACCCTGTGTTGCAGGCATTTAATAGGAGGGTGAAAGCAACGGGAAGGGGCAGAGGTAACTGGATGTACTGAAGCATAGATAGCAAGGTGGGTGAAGGATAAAGGCTGAGATAAAAGATTCAAAAGAGGATGGGGCTCCTGCTCCTTGAAGAGGGAAACTCAGCAGGTATGCCACTATTAAAGATACAGGAATCCTGTCCTCTTTTGCATCTGGTGTCCCTAAGAGGAAACTATTGTTTGGGGCACAGAACTGGATAGACTGAGAGTGGGAGGGGGTATATTTATACAATCACCTAAGAGGACATAAAAGTTAAGAGAGGAAGAGAAGGAATGAGATGTAAGGGAAAGGAAGATATCAACGAAGAAGTTAAATGATGCCTAGTTAGATGGAATCATAAGTCTGTATCCAATGCTAGTAGACTCATTTATTTTAATGGGCATAACTAATTCATTATTTCATTGGGTCTACTTTGAGTAGGACTCAGTTGGACACCGCCCAAATATCATCTAGTCCAATTCTCCTGTTGATGCAATAAATCTACTGGTAGGCTGGCCACCAAGGTTCTCTGTAAGAAGGAGAGTCTTTGTCTCCTTCCAAGTCCATCTCTGTTCCAGAGCTGAATGACTTATGTTGTCAGGACATTCGTTCCAAAGTTCAGTCAAAAACCTGTTTATTGTTGTTTGAACCAGTTGTTTGGGGCGACTGGAAACAGATCTGCCTCATCAGAGAACTTGATGCTAGATTTATGGCACAAAAAGATGTGGTTGCAGGCTTTTAAGGGTTTTTTAAAGTCAATTCCAGGGATGCAGGTGGTGCTGTGGGTTAAACCACAGAGCCTAGGACTTGCCAATCGGAAGGTCGGCGGTTCGAATCCCCGCGACGGGGTGAGCTCCCGTTGCTCAGTCCCTGCTCCTGCCAACCTAGCAGTTCGAAAGCATGTCAAAGTGCAAGTAGATAAATAGGTACCGCTCCGGCGGGAAGGTAAATGGCATTTCTGTGCGCTGCTCTGGTTCGCCAGAAGTGGCTTAGTCATGCTGGCCACATGACCCGGAAGCTGTAAGTCAGCTCCCTCGGCCAATAAGGCAAGATGAGTGCCGCATCCCCAGAGTCGGCCACCACTGGACCTAATGGTCAAGAATCCCCTTACCTTTAAAGTCAATTCCATCAAGTGGTGGACTGTCTACCAGCTCATGGGAGAAATGCAGGCTGAGAAATGCACACAGGAAGCAGTCCTAGCCAGAAGAGGACTGGATGATCCTTTACTGATTCCATTTATTTCCTTATATCCCTAGCCTGCCTGCCCAAGGGGGCTTTTGCATGGTTCTCAAGAGGTTGCCCATCCATGCACAGACCAGACTTCCTTAGCTTCAGCAAGGCAGTGGCCTGGCCTGCCTTCAGCATGGGCTCCCTAACTATAGCAAACTCCTACTGTGCTTTGACATCTGCAATGGTTGGTGTCCATTTGGGCTGGTAGGGTGAAAAGAAGGGAGCTCAACAGTAGAGGGAGCCAGAACCAACAGCAAGCAGAGGCAACCAATGCTAGTCTTGCCCCCTTCCTCCTCCCTGCTGAGTTCTTCAAGGGCAGCACTGATACTAATGCTAACAACAACAATCTTATTATTTATACCCCTCTCATCTGGGTGGGTTGCCTCACCCGCTCTGGGGAAGACTAAGGGGGAGGCTGGTTGTAAGAAAGAAGGCAGAATGAGGCTGGTGGGGCAATGCCCCCTTCGCCTTAATGGACTATCCTCCACTGTTCCACATGCCTCCTACCATTTTGATACTGCTGCAGCCTTCCAGCAGAGCCTTGTTCACATCACTCCACCTAGGAGTCCAGGGACACTCTGATAAGGTGATGGTGATCAGGTGTGGAGCAGGATGTCCTGCTATACCAGGAGAAGGGGACCTCAAGGTCCAGGGGAAGGATATGGCCTTCCAAGACTCTCTGTCCAGACCTTGGGACTCTTCCCCAGACCAGAGCCTTCACGGACTCTTCTCCTTGAGTGCTTTTGCTTAGACAAGACATGCCCTTGACTCGCGATCATGCCTCTTGCTTGCCTGGAGAGGGGGAAAAATGGATGGATTTTGGCAAGTAGGAGAGGATATAGTAAACTTAATTTATCCCTTCAGTCTCACGTGAGTGAGGTTTAGAGCTTTAGCTGCTCTGAGTTAAAATATTACAGGAATAAAAACAGACTTGAAAGTAGGCTGCTTAGCCTTAAATATACTTAAATATGCCCCTGCCGTTTGGGATTCACCCCTTTCCCTCCTACAAAAATAATCAGATGACAGACTGCGCAGTAAGCACAAGAAAATATGTTTACTCACATGTAAGTCTTGCCAGGAGTCAGCACTGTGAAGAATACGAGGCCATTAGCGATACTTACAAGTTGCTTTCTACATACTAAAAGTACTAAGACGGTGTTTGCTCTTGGGAGAGAGCAAATGACATTGATTTCCATCAGCAGGTAAATGAAAAAAGAGGACGATAGAGGCGAGGAGGAAATAGTAAGGATAAAAATAATTTGCCTAAAGGATATGATTCCGCAGAGATATCCTCTCTGGCAATTCAGCTCTCTGTGAGTCTTAACCCCTTTATACACTTGTACCGTAAACATAAATTGTCATTTTGGCTGCAGATTTTTCCCCACAGGATGGAGAGGTGTTGCCTGTGTTTGTAGAACCCTCTGGCTTCTATTTTGTTGATAAATAACCAAAGAGTGACACCCTCTGCTCCATCTGCTTTTCCCTCTCACTGCTGAAATGCAGGCTCTGGGAGATTGTGCAGGACATGTGCCCTTGGGGCCCTTCTTCCCTCTGTGTTGTCATACCTTTGGTCTGATCCAGCAATTCAGTTCTTTTCCCCATGGTGATGGCGGCTGGTAGCAATTGGGACTGATAGGGTGGAAGACAGGGAGGCTGACAGCAGGTGGCGCCAGAGCCAATGAGAGGCAGAGCCAGCTCATTCTAGTTCTGTCTCCATCCTAATCGCTTCTGAGGGCGAAACTGAGACGAAGGGGTGGGGCATTTGATGCCCATTGGATGGCTCTGAGCAAATCGCTCAACCTAACCTTCTTCAGAGGACAGAAACATAGGGAGCTGCCTTATTCCAAGTCAAGTGGTCCATCTAACTCAGTGTTTCTGAACAGACAGGCAGATTATTAATTGGGTTTCAACCAGCAGGGCCTTTCCTTAGATAGATCAGAGAGGTCTGACTCTCCATAAGGCCTCTTCCTGTGTTCCTATGTAAAACTGCCATAGCAAAAAGTCACAGCAGCAGTAGATGATAGCACAGATGTCCCAAAACTGGCAAAGGGAATTAACATCTGAGAGGAGAGGTTCTCAAGAGAAGACATTAGAGTCATAGAACTGTAGAGTCTGAAGGGACCCAAAGAGTCATTTAATCCAACCTACCACATTGTTGGAACCACAGCTAAGTAACACAGCTAAGTGACATTCAACCTCTGTTTAAAAACCCCCAAGAGAGTCCAGTCCGTTCCACTGTCAAACAGCTCTTACCATCAACCTGGTTTTGTTTGCAGAAAAGCAGTATTTTCTTCTTTCTTTTTAAAATTTTTATTAACAATTTCAACATAACAAACTATCAAAGCAAATTATCTTCATTATTTCCCCCATTTCCCCCCAAAGACTTCCCTCAGCTCCTCTCTCTGATTTCTCAACCTATATTAACTTCTGCATATTGTAAAATTGTACACATCCTTATATTATCTGTCTACTATGTTAACCCTCAATAAATTTGTGTATGTTTATTCAAAACCTGCCAGCTCATTTTGTTGTCTTTTTAAATAATTTGTGAAAGGCTCCCAGGAAAAGCACTATTTTCTAACTAAGTGAAGATGTACTTGAAGGAACACTGGAGAAGTGTGCATGCACACGAAAGCTTATACCAGAACAAACTTAGTTGGTCTGTAAGGTGCTACTAGACAATGTTGTATTATTATTACTATTGTTATTTCAACTGCGTCAGACCAACACGGCTACCTACCTGAATCTAGAATTGAAGGAACCCTGTTTAGGGTATTGTGTTAGGAATTCTGTCACTCACTGGAGGCCTTCATGTGCATAAGAGCAGGCCAGCCCCCTGTTCTCACAGTGGCTGTTCTCACAGATATTCATGGGATGCCCAATGGCAGGAATGAGCACAACGTTACTCTGGTCTCCCTTCCTGCGGTTTCCAGCAACTGGTATTCAGAAGCATGCAAAGGATGTAAGTCCGCCCCAGATGTTGCTGGACTTCATCTCCCATCAGAACCAACAGCCAGCGTGACCAAGGGTCAGGGGTGGCGGGAGGCTTTGTTCCAGCAACATCTTGAGGGGACAGCGGTACAGATTTGCCACCCCTGCTTTCTACTGTGTCATTGATTCACTTGAATCCATGTTGCTTATGCGAGATCCACACAATATGTGATGTGTTTATTGTCTGGTACATAAAGTGTGCATTTCGGGGGGTGGAACGCTTTAACGGGAGTCATCAGTGGGCAGAACTTCATCCAGCTTTAGACTTAGACTCTGTCCTAGGTTTGAATCCTTCCACTTGCTCCTGAATCATGTTGAAGGGCAAGCTGTCATTATGATCAAATCACAGCGCCGGTGAATGAATGAAGCCAGTGGTCCCGAGCTGGATCGTTGCTGTTTGACTCTTCGCCAGAAGATACTTTTCAGATTTTGTCTTTCCTGTGCTGCCAGGGTTTGAAGGTTGCGTCATCTTTAGTGTAGCCTGACTGGTTCAGGTAAAGGTACTAGGATAAGGACCTGTGATGGGGGAACCTGTGCAGCCCTCCATATTTGTCCCTTGCAGGAGGCCACCAACATGGAGGGATCTAAAAGAGAATTGGGTGAATGCAATGGAGGAGGAAAAGACTCTTGATGGCTACTAGCCAGGGTGGCTTTGCTCTGATGGTCAGAAGCTTCTGAAGACCAGCTTCTGGAAGCCACAGGAGAGGAGAGTTCAGCTGCCCTCAGGTTCTCCATAGGCATCTGTTATACAGTGGAACGGTCTGCCTCGGGAGGTGGTGGACTCTCCTTCCATGAAGGTTTATAGGCAGAGGTTGGGTGGCCATCTGTCCGAGATGCTTTAGCTGAGATCCCTGCATTGCAAGGGGTTGGACTAGATGACCCCCAGGGTCCCTTCCACCTCTGCCAGTCTATGATTCAGCGATCTGGGTGGCCACTGTGAGAAGAGGACGCTGGACTGGACGGGCTATTGCCCCAGCAGAGCTCATCCTTACACGCTTTAAAAGCTGTTTGGAGAGATTGAAGTTGGCTTGGCTTAGACGGACTTGCTCCCTGAGGCAGAGTGATGGCCTGGACCCAATGTTTACACAGAAGTAAGCTCCAGCGGATTCAACTATGCTTATTCCCAGTTAAGCCGTGTCCAAGATATTGCAGTAATGAGGTTCTTTCCCATCGCCTTGAGCCATCAGTGGGGAGGGAGGGCTGGGCCAGGCTTCTCCTTTGCCCTTTCCTTGTTTCTTTTTAAAGAAGATTACGAAGCTCTTTGAGGCAGGATTCCTGTTGTTCCAGGACCTGCAGGAGAAGCCCAGGAGACGCATTCCGACCCGATGATCCCGTGCAAAGCAAGGGCAGGGAACCTTCCTTGGCCCATTGCAAAAAACCTTCAGGCGTGGAGTGGTCCCATGCTGTGGGTGGGCGGAGCCAGATGCAAAAGTGGGCAGGACAACGGATGCGACTGTTTTGCTGCTGTGCAGAAGACTATGTCCTAGCCGTGCAAAGGTCAGGGGTTTCCACACAGACAAACCACATCACACCTCTCCAACCAGGCAAGAAGTTCAAGGGCACATTCCAGGACTAGAGTGGGGTGTGGCTTGCGGTGTAGTGGCTAGAGAAGAAGAAGAGTTTGGATTTGATATCCCGCTTTATCACTACCCTAAGGAGTCTCAAGGGGATGGGGGTGGCGCTGTGTGTTAAACCACAGAGCCTAGGACTTGCTGATCAGAAGGTCGGCAGTTCGAATCCCTACAATGGGGTGAGCTCCTGTTGCTCGATCCCAGCTCCTGCCAACCTAGCAGTTGGAAAGCATGTCAAAGTGCAAGTAGATAAATAGGTACCGCTCCGGCAGTAAGGTAAACGGCGTTTCCGTGCGCTGCTCTGGTTCGCCAGAAGCAGCTTAGTCATGCTGGCCACATGACCTGAAAGCTGTACGCCGGCTCCCTCAGCCAATAAAGCAAGATGAGCGCCGCAACCCCAGAGTCGGTCACGACTGGACCTAATGGTCAGGGGTCCCTTTACCTTTATAAGGAGTCTCAAAGCGGCTAACATTCTCCTTTCCCTTCCTCCCCCACAACAAACACTCTGTGAGGTGAATGAAGCTGAGAGACTTCAGAGAACTGTGACTAGCCCAAGGTCACCCAGCAGCTGCATGTGGAGGAGCGGGGACGCAAACCCGGTTCACCAGATTATGAGTCCACTGCTCTTAACCACTACACCACATGTTGGACTATGAACCGGGAGACCAGGGTTCGAATCCCCGCTCTGCCAAGCAGCTCACCGGACTAGACACTGCCTCCCATCCCAAACTACGTCAAATAGAGGCAAGCTGCGGAACTGCCCGGGGTGCCAACATCCCTGGGTACTTCCCTAACACGGCCGGCCCACCCATGAGACAAGGTGAGGCGACTGCCTCAGGCGGCAGCAAATCCTGAGGTAGATTTTTCTTCCCCACTAGTTACTGGTGTAGATCTTCACTCACCCCTTCTTCCCTGGTGGGGAAGTGAGGGGTGCCGTTTTGCAGTTCACACCAGGTGCCAAAATGTCTGGTGTCAGCCCTGTTCCCTGAACTGTGTAAAGGTCTTGGGAGAAAGATCCAGCCTGTGCCTATACTTTTGGAGGAGGAACATGGAGGCAGCTCAGCAGTTCACGGACTGGGAGACCTCCCCTGGTCTCCAGCCGCTTGCCCAGGGCGCAAACAGAGACCGTTGCAAAAGCAAGGCTGAGCTAGGGTGGCGCTCAGAAGAGGAGCCGAGGGTGCATGATTTGAAATGGGTAGCCGATAACCTTGCACATAATGAGATGCAGATGCTGCCAAGCCTTGCCCAGAAAAGCGGCCAAGAAAGGTTCTAACATAAATAGAAGATATGCAAAAGGAAGTACCATGATTAAAGAGGGGCGTGTGCCCGCCAGTTTATCTCCAAACGGGAAACTCCAAGGAACACAGTCAGCTAAGATGAGAAGGGATCAAACAGAGCTTAACTGGAGCCGGGAGTTGCAGTTGTGGTGGTTGCGTTATCCTCCCGGATTGTCGTTTCAGGGCCAGGAGGTTGTGAATAAGCATGGGCAGAGTGTGTTTCTTTCCCGCTGAATAATTCCATCCTCATTCAGCTGAAGTCAAGAGAGCAGAATGTTGGGGAAAAGAGAGCGCCTCTGAGCACATGCAGAGTGTGAAATAGCTCCATCCTAGGCATGTCTGCTCAGAACTAAGGCTCATTTAGCTCAATGAGACTTTGGGGTTTGTGTTTTAAAGCAGATGACAAGACACGTGTGTGTGTGTGTGTGTGTGTGTGTGTGTGTGTGTGTGTGTGTGAAAACATGGCTGCAAATTCCTATGTGAAGTCCAGAAGCCTTTGCTTTTGATATGGAGGAGAACATGCTAGCAGACGGGACGTAGGTTGTTTGGGGTCAACGCAAAGGATATCTGGCAAGGATCATGGGTGGTTCTTGTTTCCTATTCTAAACACAAGCGTTTCCTTCGCTCAGGCCCACCCTACAACCGCTCCCTCTCCTCTGAAGGCCTTTTCCCTTTTGGTCCCAGCATGCATCTTGCTGCCTATTGTTTCCACTCTGTAGTGAAGAAAAAGACTTTTGTGCATGCTCAGGTGCCCTCTTTCTACAATTCTCTATATTCTCACACTCTATAGCTCCAAATGCAGGCAAGGGGAGTGGGTTCTGGGGTGGCCCTTGGTAATGATCTCTAGGTCCCCACATTCATGGGATTGCTGGAAATGGCAGTGCCAGGGAGTGACTGACCAGGAAGTCTGTCAGTTTCAGTTTGTCTCAGTTTCTAATTTTTCCAGTGTTAAGTTCATCTCTCCACATTTCCACATCAGTTTGTGATTTATTCATTAGTTTAAAAAGGCTTCATGATAGTGCAATATTCTCCTTTTTCCCCCTCTGCAATTTGGCCTAATTCTATATAACATTTGCACGAACTAATTTCACCAAATACAATGCATCTTTGTATGTTGTTTTCACTCATATACACATCCTCGCGCATGCATTCCCTTGGTGTTCATGCATTTTCGTACACATTACTAATTACTTGGCTGGAGACCGGCACTGCAAAATTTGGAGATGAGCCGGTTTCAAAGGAAAGGTGCATCCTGGTTCACTTATTAAGAAAATAATAATAATAATAATAATAATAATAATAATAATAATAATAATAATAATTTATACCCCGCCCATCTGGCTGGGTCTCCCCAGCCACTCTGGGTGGCTCCCAACATCATAATCATCATAATTTTTTTATTTATAACCCACACTCCCCAGCCGGGCTCAGAGCGGCTAACAATAATAAAAGTAACACAACATTCTAAAATCAATTCATTTTAAAATCGGTTCAAAATCAAATTAATGGCAACCATTGGGCTAGAGTTCTATAATAATAATAATAATAATAATAATAATAATAATAATAATAATAATATATTTATTTGTACCCAGCCACGAGTTCTGTTCTAATAATAATAATAATAGTAATAGTAATAATTTATTTGTACCCCGCCCATCTGAATGGGTTTCCCCAGCCACTCTGGGCGGCTTCCAACAAAGATTAAAAATACATTAAAATGTCACACATTAAAAACTTCCCTGAACAGGGCTGCCTTCAGATGTTTTCTAAATGTCAGGTAGTTGTCTGGTATAGTATTGACCCTCCTCCGTACGTTGATTGTATCCCCAGATTTCTTTCCCGCTTGCATCGGCATGCCTTTAGTACCGCTGGTTTTACAAAGAAATGAATGGAGCGACTGAAAAGCCACCCGAAGCATCTATGGCTTAGATCTGAGGCTTCGGGACATTTTCACAGCTGATCTGAAAAATCGCTTTAAGTGCCTTCTGGGAGGCTTTAATAACGTGTCGCCTCTGCAGCAGCTGTCTTACATTACCCTGCCAAGGGCTGCCGCTACGCTGAGAGGGCAGGCCGCAGGAAAACGGTTAGAGCATCTCCATTGCATGCAGAAGGTCCCAGGCTCAACCCCCAATAGTATCTCTAGGGACAGCGGGTGAAAGGCTCCCTGCTTGAAACCCTGGAGAGCTGCTGCCGGTCAGTGTGTACAGTACTGAGCGAGATGGAACCATGGTTCTGACTTGGAATAAGGCAGCTTCCTGTGTACCTTCTAGGAAAAGAGAGTTGTACTGAGCGATTCTTGGAGTCTCACTACTGAGAGGGCTGTTATGAGAATAAAACAGGAATACAGTCAAACCTTGGTTGTCGAACGTACAGTGGTACCTCAGGTTACATACTGTAAGAGTTGCCTCAGGTCCCAGCTCACAAAGGACCCACGCCAGTGTCTCTTTATATACAAAAGCCTTTATTGGAGTTCATTGCTGATGTTACATCCGTGGCGCGCAACTCTACGTCTGTCACCCTAGACCGTCGAAGCTCCGTCTGACTCCTCCCCTCCTCGGCACCAGTTTAACAGCCGAGCTTTGCCCCACCTTTTCCGTTTCTCCCTTTGCTCCTTTCTCCTCTGGGTCCTCCTGCCCTCTGGGGTTCCACCCCTCCTGGACTCTTCGGAAGCAGATTCCTCCGACTCCTCCCCCTGTCTCCGGCGGGCTTTGGGACCCGGCTCCCAATCCGGATTCTTTGCTGGCTCGCGCGCCTGCACATTTGAACTTGGCGCGCGCGCCCAGCCGGTCACCTTCCTCCTAACGGCCACACTGCTTCTGTCACTGCTCTCCCCCTCGGGGGGGCTAGCCGCAGCTGACCTCCGCTCCGCTCCGCTCCCCCACTCTCCGACGGAGGCATGGTCAGTTCCGATCTGCGGGTTTCTCCTTCCTCCTCCCTCCGCTTGGCCGGAGAAGCTGGCCCGGACCTCCAACTGCCACTTTGAGACTCACCGCTGGCCCCCCTTGCCCTAAACCTGGGCGCCTCTTTCTGGGAATCTTCTGATTCACTGGAGAAGCTCATTGAATCTCTCGGGTCACTGTCATACCCTCCTAAGCTCCCCTCAGATTCACTCTCCAATTCCTCTTCCCCCTGTGGCTCTCCCCCTGAGCCCCTGACACATACGCTTCAGGTTACATATGCTTCAGGTTACAGACTCCGCTAACCCAGAAATATTACCTCAGGTTAAGAACTTTGCTTCAGGATGAGAACACAAATCGTGCAGCGGCGGCACAGCGGCAGCAGGAGGCCCCATTAGCTAAAGTGGTGCTTCAGGTTAAGAACAGTTTCAGGTTAAGAACAGACCTCCAGAACCAATTAAGCTCTTAACCCAAGGTACCACTGCAATCCGTTCCGAAAACCCGTTCAGTTTCCAAAACGTTCGACAACCGAGGCGTGGCTTCCGATTGGCTGCAGGAGCTTCCTGCACTCAAGTGGAAGCTGCGTTGGACGTTCTGCTTCCAAAAAACGTTCAAAAACCAGAACACTTACTTCCGGGTTTCCGGTCAAGCCCCCTCAATATTCAGGGGGTGATCAGCACCACCCCCTGGCTCCTTGCGGCATCGCACATGCGATGTCAGGGCATTGTGTGATGTCACACGCCTGACGTCATGATGACTCGCAGTGTTGTGCGCAAGATGTAATGACATTGTGCGGCGTTGCGCACGGGTCCCCTCAATCCTCTTAAAAAGATGGTGCCTCTGTCCCCTAGCCTATACTGTCTTGTTTTTCAACCAAATACATTGTCCTTTTCATTCACAACCTGGAACATTCCAGAAAGCATTAAAAATAGAAAAAGAGGGTGCTAGTGCTTGGAGAAGGGGTAGCAAAAGAGCCCTGTACAGTGATACCTTGGGTTACATATGCTTCAGGTTACATACTGTGGCGTTTGCCTCCTAGGATGGGTCAAGGAAAGGGTTAAAATGGGTGTGATGTGATTGGCCAGTGAGAATGCAAGGGGGGAGTAAAAGGTAGAGTGGGAGGTTTTGAAAGTCAGTTGAGGTTTGGGAGTTGGGAGTTGAGGTTTGTCAGTTGGGAGTTGAGGCTTGGGTGTTGGAGAAGGAAAAGGGAGGAATAGGCAGTGGGTTGGTCGAGTTGTATTGTGAGAGAGTGAGAGGAATTGTTAGGTTGAGGCAGATAGTTAGTTGGAATAATCAGTTTGGAGTTGTTAGGAACTAAGTTTAGGAAACTGACAAGAGAAAAATAAACTGCAACCATACGCTGGTTCCTGCATTTAAAAATAAACTTGATTATTTGTTTATGTTAACAACTGTCTGGACTCCGTGTGTCGCCGTGAGAAGCGGGGTGGTGGCAGCGAAGAAAGCAACCGCAGTGGTGGCACAGGGTCAATAGACCGTGAAACGTCCGGGGGCCCTGTGTGATCGCCACACATACGCTTCAGGTTACAGACTCTGCTAACCCAGAAATAGTACCTTGGGTTAAGAACTTTGCTTCAGGATGAGAACAGAAACCGTGTTCCGGCGGCGCGGCGGCAGCAGCAGGAGGCCCCATTAGCTAAAGTGGTGCTTCAGGTTAAGAACAGTTTCAGGTTAAGAACGGACCTCTGGAACAAATTAAGTACTTAACCTGAGGTACCACTGTATTCAATTGTCCGAAATTTGCACTTCTCCAAAATTTGCAATGTAGTCCAGTCAAGTGCACCTAAAAAAAACAACGCCTATACTGGGGTTAGGTGTGCATCAAAATGCATGTTTGTGAAAATAACATACAGATTTGTGTTATGGCAGGGGAAATGGCTCTGCAGAAAACCAAGTGTGTAGTAAGCAAAATTGCACAGAAGCAAATGTGAAGGGAAATTGGCACTGATCTGCTGATGAATTTTCATGAGGACTTTTTTTTTTAATGGCAACTGAAGTAGAATATGAAGAACTGAATTTAAGATTAGAAAAAAAAGAATAAAATTGAGGGTCATGTGTACCTGGAACCTCCTGAGACACATACAGGGTCCATGTGGAGGAGTCCTGCCTGTGAGCCAGGAAGGAGGGAAAGAAGCACAGCATCTGTTTGGAGGAGAAGAGGACAGAAGGCTCTTGTGTGTCGGCCATTGGTTCAGGGCACAGTTCCGACCTCTTCACTTCCCAAGGAAATGGGCCCTGAAAGAGCCTTTCTCTCCACGGACTGCTGTGCATGGAGCCCAGCTGGCAGTCAGAGAGAGAGAGAGAGAGAGAGAGAGAGAGAGAGAGAATCAGCCTTGAAGGAAGGAAGGTGGCAGCAGCAGGAGATGGAGAGGGCCTTTAACCCTCAGCATTTGGGGTTTATTTTGAATCAGGGTGAAACATGGTTCTTCTCAGAGCTAGGTTTCAGCCACAACCACACGTGCAAGAGGTGAAATGATGTAAAGAGTCCCCCTGGGCATCTACAGAGTGCCCTTTCCTCAGCACTGAACGTCAGAAGAGCCTGACGGATCAGGCCCATCTGAATCCAGCATCCTTTTCTCTCGCCAGGCACCTCTGGGCACCCGCAAGAGGTCGCTGGCCCTTGTTGGAAGGCCTTCAGAGAGGGACAGCCCCCCCCCCCCCGGGCAAATGGGCTGCGTTGTCAGGCTGCTCTGACCTCCAGGAAGCAGCGCGTGTCCAGGGCGACGTAAACAGAGAGAAGTCTGCCAGATCCAGCTTCTCCCATCGCCTGCAGGAAGAGGCCACATGTGGAAACGTTCTCTTTGATGAGGCTCTTAAAGCGCAGAGGCTCCCTCGCCTTTGTTCTTTGCAGGTCTTGTTGATGTGAATCTGATCTGGAACGGGCTTTTCACTGATGGATGGTTGTGGGGGGAGAGAAGAGTCAGGAGATCCGGGGGGCATTGTGTAAGTCTGTGTCTGAGTATTAGTTCGGCCGGTACCAAAATGGAGTTACTGCTCCCATAGCAGAGAGGGAGCCAGACTCCCACTATATCACCAGTTATTGAATTTATCACCTGCCTTTTCTCTAAAAGGTCTGCCAATGCTCCGATGAGGCCTTCCTCTTGTGACATAAACAGAGGGAAGCCTCATAGCCTGCAGGTCCATGCTGGGAAAAGCCACACATTGAAATACGCACTTTGATCCAGAGCTTTAAAGGCACACAGGCCCTCTTCTGCTTGCCCAGAAAACATGGGTCCAAGTGGTTTTCTGCTTGTCCTATGCTTTCAAGGTATGGGTCCAAGCAGGTTTGCCTTTGCCCTGCCGCTCCCCCCCCCCCGGCAACCCATCTTTTAGCATTAAATCAAAACAAACATCTATTTGCAGAAAAACCAATTGCTGTTCGTTCTGATTCAGCACTAAACGGCGGTTTCCCAGGAGGGGGGGGAGCGGGGGGGTGGAAGTGTGGATGATCCCTCAGAGTAGGAGCTGGGCCCTTGCTAGTTGCTCTCAAAGTAGACCCATTGAAATTAATGGATATATGGCTAACTGGGGTTTGTTAATTGCAGAGAGCCTATTTAATTCATGCCTAATCTGTTTAACAATGGGACGCGGGTGGCGCTGTGGGTTAAACCACAGAGCCTAGGACTTGCCAATCAGAAGGTCGCTGGTTCGAATCCCCGTGACGGGGTGAGCTCCCGTTGCTCTGTCCCTGCTCCTGCCAACCTAGCAATTTGAAAGCACGTCAAAGTGCAAGTAGATAAACAGGTACCGTGTGCTGCTCTGGTTCGCCGGCTCCCTCAGCCAATAAAGCGAGATGAGCACCGCAACCCCAGAGTCGGCCACAACTGGACCTAATGGTCAGGGTTCCCTTTACCTTTAATCTGTTTAACTCATTAATTGCAACGAGTAAAACTAGCATTGGCTACAACCAGAGGCAGATTTAGGGGAGCACAACCACAGGGCGTCACAACTGTGACGGACAACGGAAGGCAAGATGTGGGGAGCTGGGGGGCTTAATTTTGGTGTTGCATAGAATGCAACTGGAATTGTCCAATGTTCGCCACTCCTATAACCCTCAGCTTTATTCCTTGCAGGGGTGTCATCTTGTAGGGACCGGTTCCTTTTGGGCCCCCCAATAATTTTTGTGAGAAGGTTGGGCCCCCGCAATATTCAAAGGAGGCCAAGCACAGAGCTGGGCTCCTCTTCGTCCTGCCACAGAGGGGAAGGAATGGGGAAGAAGACCCCCCCCCCCCGGTGGCAGCGGCAGGTTAAGGAGGGGCTGCCGACTACTGAAGCTGCTCTGCCGCTGTGTTTGGCTCCGCTCCTTGTCTCCTCCCGATGTCCTGATCCCCATGCGCAACATCATCCCAATTCTCCCTTGGAAGTTGCTGCCTGATTCCTTGCAACCTCTGTTGGTTTGAATCTAGAAAGCGAAATGGGTTTTTATTTGATGTCAAGGAGATGTTGTCTAAACCTGGGGAGGCGGTGATCATGAACTCAGCCAGTATAAATAGCCAGGAATTTGTTAGAATGGTTCCAACTACATTAAAAAATGGTTTGGTCTTTTTAAGGGAAAACAGGATCAATGGGTTAGACGGATTAAGGAAAATGAAATGTGGCTCTGATTAGGGGAGTCATTTGTTGTTGTTTGAAAGTGCTGTAAAGGATAAATTAGCATATTCTGTTACATAGAAGATGCTTAACGTTATTCGTAGAATGCATTGAATTTTAAAGAAATGTAATCTTAATCCTGAAATACTGCTGCTGGGGAGGAGGTTTATATTACTTTTGTAATATGGTTTGGTAAGGAGATGTGTGTGTGTGTGTGTGTGTGTGTGTGTGTGTGTGTGTGTGTAAAGGGACCCCTGACCATTAGGTCCAGTCATGACCGACTCTGGGGTTGCGGCGCTCATCTTGCTTTATTGGCCGAGGGAGCTGGCGTACAGCTTCCGGGTCATGTGGCCAGCATGACTAAGCCGCTTCTGGCAAACCAGAGCAGCGCATGGAAACGCCATTTACCTTCCCTCCGGAGTGGTACCTATTTATCTACTTGTACTTTGATGTGCTATCAAACTGCTAGGTTGGCAGGAGCTGGGATTGAGCAACGGGAGCTCACCCCATCGCGGGGATTCGAACCGCTGACCTTCTAATCAGCAAGCCCTAGGCTCTGTGGTTTAACCCACAGCACCACCCACGTCCCATATATATATATATATATATATATGCATGCCAGTACTGAAATGGATTTGCTGCCTAGATTCCAAATCATAAACTCTGGTGATGACTTTCTCACTATGGATGGGGGGAGATTAGTAATAGAATCATAGACTTGCAGAGGTGGAAGGGACTCTGAGGGTCATCCAATCCAATGCAAGAATCAATAACTGCAAACAGACCAATTCTGCACTTTCTGACACAATAAGAGAAACGAAACACAGCCACCCTTCAAAATTCCCACTTCTCTGAATTTTGCAAGGCAAGCAAAGTCTTCAAAACGGCAGGTGCTGGGTGCCTTAAATTATACCTCGAAATGCACGTATTGTTGAAAATGACACACAGAAATGCAATAGAGAATTGCTTTGCAAAAAGAGAAGTTGCATACTAGGCAAAGCTGTGTCTATTGAGAGAAATTTGCAGTAAAATGGAGAGGAACCAGAGTTGCCCAGCTGTGCATCTCACTCGCCTTATCTCAGTTTCAGGTGTCCTGACTCTGAGCTTTCCCAAAGCCAGCCACTGCACCACTTTAACCATGGCCTTTTGACGCCTGAGATATGTGTTTTCAAGGTCCACCCTATTCCTGTGATTGTACTCTTTCTCGATTTCTTGTTAATACTAAATTTCAAATTGTTGCAACCTGCTCTGTGACTTGGTGAAGGGTGGGTGAGAAATGATTTAACAACAACAACAATAATAACAACAACAGCCCCATGGCATGTAAAGGGTCTGGATCTTCTCCTCAGTTCTTCGCGCTTTCCTCCCCGAGAGCGCTGGCTTTGGGCGGGGACCTTGTCTTTTCGCAAAAGAATTTAACACACAGTAAACAGCTCGGAGAGGATGGAGCTGGATGCTGATAGAGGCAGGTCTGGGAGCCCATCCAGCACTTGCTGAAGCAGGCAGGCTGTAATGTACCCCAATGCATTGCAGAATTACACCAATGTGAGGCCCTTTATTGTCCAGCTGTAGTTCTATTTCTTTAACAAGAGAGGGAGGGAGATTTCAAGCTCAGGGGTTGTTGCCTTTGACCTAAAAGAAATAAATAAATCCAGTCCTTACCTAAGTCTTTCTCACCCCCGTTCCACACAAGATTAACAGAGCACTTCTGGGCCATGCATGTGATAGGCACATAGCTCAGTTGCTTAGCACATGGTGCTGATAATGCCAAGGTTGCAGGTTCGATCCCCATATGGGACAGCTGCGTAATTCCCGCATCGCAGGGGGTTGGACTGGATGACCCTCAGGGTCCCTTCCAAGTCTACAAGTCTATGGTTCTATGATTAGGACAGGGAAACCAAGCCTGATGAGGAATGGTTGAAGGAGTTGGGTCTGTTTAGCCTGGAAAAGAGGAGATAGAGAGGAGTTTTGATAGCCACCTTCGAATATCTCAAAGGCTGTCACATGGAAGGTGGAGGAAGCTTGTTTTCTCCTGCTCTGGAAGGTAGGACCTGAACCAACAGATTCAAGTTGCAATAAAGGAGATTCAGGCTAAACATCAGGAAGAACTTTTTGATGGTAAGAGTGCAGTTCAACAGTGGAACGGTCTCCCTTGGGAGGTGGCGGACTCTCCTTCCTTGGGGGTTTTTAAGCAGAGGTTGGATGGCCATCTGCCATGGATGCTTCAGTTAAGATTCCTGCATTGCAGGGGGTTGGACTAGATGATCCTCAGGGTCCCTTCCAACTCTGCTGGAAACCGCAGGAGGGGAGAGGGTTCTTGCGCCTGAATCCTGCTTGCAGGTTTTCCACAGGCATCTGGTTGGCCACTGGGAGAAAAGGATGCTGGACCAGGTGGGCCATTGGTCTGATCTTGTGGGATCTTCTTCTGTTCTCAAAAAATCATGCAAGGCAAGTATTAAGGCAGGCTTGCTATGTTCGCACAGAAATTTGTTTTTAAAGCAAAATTATAGCAAGCGAACAGAAATAAATGCAGTGACATAAACGTCTTACAAAAGCAGAGAGTGATCACCGTGGAATTCATCAATTCTTTGTGTCGGTGGATGTTGCTCATTTGTGTTTGCGATTTTGGTGTTTATTGTGCATCTTATTCGCCATAGTGATAAAGGTAAAGGTAAAGGGACCCCTGACCATTAGGTCCAGTCGTGACCGACTCTGGGGTTGCGGTGCTCATCTTGCTTTATTGGCCGAGGGAGCCGACGTACAGCTTCCGGGTCATGTGGCCACCATGGCAAAGCCACTTCTGGTGAACCAGAGCAGCGCACGGAAATGCTGTTTACCTTCCCACCAGAGCGGTACCTATTTATCTACTTGCACTTTGACGTGCTTTCAAACTGCTAGGTTGGCAGGAGCAGGGACCGAGCAACGGGAGCTCACCCCGTCGCGGGGATTTGAACTGCCGACCTTCTGATCAGCAAGTCCTAGGCTCTGTGGTTTAACCCACAGCGCCACCCGTGTCCCGCCATATTGATAGTGATGCTTTAAAAAGCTCTCTGTGAGCTGGCAGCCTTTAACTAGCCTTAAGGAACTTTACAACTGATGGCAGATATTGAGGCCATGTCAATGGGCTGCCGATCAGGATGGCTGCGTGTATTACCTCCAGGATCAGAAACGGCGCTTCCTGGTTTCTTGGAATCGCAAAGGGGGAGAGCTGTGCTCTTGTGCTCATTTCCTGCTTGTGGGCTCTTTCCCAGAAGAGGCATCTGGTTGGCCACTGTGATAACAGGGTGCTGGACTCCATCAGCCTCTGGCCTGATCCAGCAAGCCAGGCTCTTCTTGAGAGGTTGTGTCACTGCATTCATGGTAGCAGCTTGCCTGAGTTTTGCAATGCGTCCCGCGAAAAAGTGCTAGTTAATTTCACTTGGCTTGATCTACTGCCAGGGTCCTGGTTTTATAAGAGAGGGGAAGGATAGTTTCTCTCTATCTCTCACCTCCTTTCCTCATACCATTCACGATATTTTAATGAACAGAATATGTGCATTTGGAACCTTTGACCACCCTGGAAAAAGTCTCTGTAGCAGGTTCGTGTGGCCTCAGCAATGGGGACCCACCCCGATAGCTCCGCCCGGAACGTCTTCGCACAAAAGATCCGGATCTCGTACACACATGCTTCTCTCTTCCTGGCAACAAGCCCCCCCCCCCCCCCCGCCAGGAAAACACGTGAAAGGGGCCTGTCGGGCAGGGCAAGAAGTGGCGGCTGGCCTGGCTGACTCACATTTTCCCGGCTGCTTTTCCACTGCCTGGGATCGCAGCTGGTCTGTGGGGGGTTGATTAAAGCAAAGCAAAACAACAAATAAGGAATAAGTCGAAGGAAGCCCTGCACACAGCAGGATCTCACAGATGGTCTCTAGAACAGACAGGTGGGCTCTGCAACAAAACGTTGCAGCGTGGGGGCACTCCTGCCATCAAGCCAGCCATGTCTGCTTTCCAGACACTCCATTCATTTTCCCCTATTTATGTTTCTGGCACACCAACAGTGAGTTAGCATTCTGTGCCCACTGAGCATTCTCAGTCCTCACTGGGCTGCTCTATTTGTGTGGGGAGGGGGAGATGCCACTGGAGGGGTTTCAACGAAATAATTTTGGAACAGTCTTTGTTATTTCCCCCGCATGTGCTGGATGGTGCTGTTTTGGCTTCGTAAGGAATGGCACTCAGAGCATTAAGCATGTTTAGGAGTATATCAGAGGGGTGAGGAGCCCCACACCCAGGGGGCAAACACTGCCTTCCAAGCCTCTCCCTTGGAACTACCCACAGACCACAAACCCCTTCCCTTTTGTTATGTACCGAAGTTCTCACCCTGGGCCAGCAGGGGGATACTGTAGTTTTCACTCAGGTCCACATATGCAAATAGGGGATGGAAAGTGACGTTCAGTGATTGGATAGTTACAGAAAGTGGTTACAGTTGCGTTGTACTGGAGCTCTATATAAGCAGGCTGGCTGAACCCTTCAGTTCAGTTCTGTTCTGGCCTGTGAATAAACAAGAGCTGTTTGAAGAATCGCTGTGTCATCTGATATGTTCACCCACAACTTAACACCCTTGGCCACGCCCCTCAATTGCCTTGCTTCCTGGGATAGCTCACTTGGTAGGACACAAGACTCTTAATCTCAGGGTTGTGGGTTCAAACCCTACTTAGGGCAAAACATTCCTGCATTGCAGGGGGTTGGACTAGACGACCCTTGTGGTCCCATCCAACTCTTATGATTATATGACTTACACCCTCCTGGAAAGTGTTTTGCCTGGCTGGAATATGCCCTTGAACTCTGAGAATGCCTCTTTCCTGCCTGGAGGGAGGATAGAGAGTTTCTGTAGAAACTAGCCCAGCTATACAGAGGTCAAATCTGCATTTGTTCCTCTGCCCACTTTCACTTCAGGCCCCCTTACCCCTGGCATGTGGCCCTCAAGAGTTTCCTCAAAGGGAATGTGGCTATCGGTCTCAAATCAAATGGCTTGTCAAAGTTTGCCACTCTGCTTGTGGGCTGAGAAGTTGCGGGGACTACAGTGGTACCTCGGGATGAGAACTTAATTTGTTCCGGAGGTCCGTTCTTAACGTGAAACTGTTCTTAATCTGAGGTACCACTTTAGCTAATGGGGCCTCCCGCTGCTGCCGTGCCGCCACCGCGCAATTTCTGTTCTCATCCTGAAGTAAAGTTCTTAACCCGAGGTATTATTTCTGGGTTAGCGGAGTCTGTAACCTGAAGCGTCTGTAACCCGAAGTACCACTGTATTTCTTTGGTGATGCAGTTCTGCTTTTGGGGTGATGTGGGCCAACCTGCTCATAAGCCACTGCAAATCAGCACAGACAATGCTCTAGAGAGATAAAACCGTTTAGTGTTAAGGCAGCTTCATGCAGTCTTCTTGGCGCTCTGGGGGGTGTATGCAGAATCGGTTCGTGGTGGATACTGAGTCTGCTTGGGCTTCATTGTCCCATTGGATGAACTGAGAGAGGATCCCTACATTACACACACACACACGCACACACACACCGTGGCTGCCCAGAACGAGGTTGGTGGGGCAGTGCCCCATTTGACCCCATGCACCAGTCTCCCCTGTTCCCTGGAAATGGTTTGAAAGCTCCCTTTGTACTACATCAAGCTGGGTTCTTGCTGTATGATACGAGCCGGTTTGCAAACATGTGGAAGCCAAGCTGGCCCCTCTAACAGACACTTAACGTCTCTTGGACAGACAGAGGGGTTCTCAGGCCTCGGGCTGAGTTTTTTGGTGGCGAGGTGGAGGAGGAGGAGGGGTGGTGGTCCTAAATTTCAGCTGGGATTAAGGGAGGAGGGGGAATCTGTGGCCGGACCCAGAGCTGTGTTTGCACTGATCTGAAGGATGTCATTAGGGTTGGCTGTTTACAGTCCTCTTTTCATTAAGAGATCTCTGTTTCCCGGGCCAAAGGACTGCTTATAGGAGGATTAAGACGGCGGTTATTTAATTTGGACCTGGGATTTTCTCCCTCTTGCTCAAAGGTCAAGTTTTGTTTGTGCAAATATGAGACAGGGGTGTGTGTGTGTGTTTTGGGGGGGTGTATGGTGAGGATAGTGCACTGCAGAGGGATGGATTCCACACATCCCGTCCAGCCGAAATGGGGCACACAGGTGAGGCCCTCTGTCAGGGTGCTAACTCAGAGGTTGGAGCAACCTGCACAGCCACAGCTGTCCAAGGGGGCCTTCAGGCACCAGATGGCATTTTACTTTATTTCATGGTTTGGGAAACAGCATAAACTTATGGATGTGCTTTGCATGTATTGTCACTCCCAACCGCTATACGGTGTACCTGTGAAAAGTCAATATAGGAACATAGGAATCTGCCTTATATTGAACCTAGAGCATTGTGAACACTGACTGGTTGCAACTCTCCAGAGTTTCAGGCAGTCTTACCTGGAATCAGAGAATTATAGTGCTAGAAGGGATCCCCAAGGGTCATCTAGCCCAACCCCATGCAGTGCAGTAATCTTTTGCCCAATGTAGGACTCGAATCCATGTCCCTGATGTTAAGAGTCTCATGTGCTACCAACTGAGCTGTCAGAGAAGATGCCAGAGATTGAACCTGAGGCCTTCTGCATCTTCTTCTTCTTCTTCATCATCATCATCATCATCATTCTGCTTTCAAAGCAGATGTTCTAGCACCTCTGAGCTGCGACCCTTCCCTTATATCTGACAGGAATCTGGGGTGTTGTTAAGATAAAAGCTGCACCCTCAGATTAAAAAAAACTTAAGTTCCATTGTTTTTGCTCATCACTAGGTTATGTACTTTTGTGTTTTCGTATCACAAAGCGCGCTATAGTAATTTAATTAATAATATAAATAGGCACCACATTACAGCAACGGCTCAGTTTCCTGAATTATTATTCAGTATTTCATTATTTGTTAAATTTCTATAGCACCCTATACCTGTAGATCTCAGGACAGTTCACAACATAAGATTGCAATATAAAAAAAACACAAAACACACAATAAAAATAAGAACAGACAACCCAATACAGTGGTACCTCAGGTTACAGATGCTTCAGGTTACAGACGCTTTGGGTTACAGACTCCACTAACCCAGAAATAGCACCTCGGCTTAAGAACTTTGCTTCAGGATGAGAACAGAAATCGGGCAGCGGCAGTGGGAGGCCCCATTAGCTAAAGTGGTACCTCAGGTTAAGAACAGTTTCAGGTTAAGAACGGACCTCCAGAACGAATTAAGTTCTTAACCCGAGGTACCGATGTGCCCTCCCTTCCCCAACACATTTAAAAGGGGCTCACACTCCTTCTGGGCTTTTTGTCTCCCCCTTTTTAAAGCAGGAGGTGTCAAAACATTACCACACGGATTAGTGTCTCAGAGCGGCCATGGTTATGGTCTCTGTTTGCGTGCCACAGCAGGTTATAGGCAATAAACAGGTTAATTAAACCCAGAAGCGCTCCCCAAGAGACCCACGCCACATGGCCTCCACATGGCCTCATCCCCACCGCCACCCATTCACAACCCCAGATGTGCATGTTGTAATGCTGTAGTAACTCAGGAACCCAGGAGTTGGAGCAAATGCTCTATGAGGTAAATTGAAAGAATCTGAGGACGGGATGTGTGTGTGTGTGGAGCGGTTGGCAGTTTACTTCAGAAATACTGAACTATATAATTGCGGTTTCCTTCAGGCCACACAGGGTGCCCTTGACGGAGATAAGATTTGAACCAGAGTTTTATGGTTTGCACGCTCGCTCCCTCAGGATGAAGACATGCCTGGCTTTTTAAGTGCGGTCAGAGTGGTTTGGAATGCAGACAGGTTGCATTCCGGCGCATTGTGTGTGCAGACCACTTAAAACGTCAAGGTACGTCTCCCCCTGTGGCTAATCCAGCCAATTGCTACTGCGCAGCTGAAACGGGGAAAAGGTCCATAATTTACCTTCTCCTCCTCATGCATTTAACAAAGGGGCCACAGCTCTCTGACCAAGCCTATGTTTTCTTTCCTTCATCCTGCTTTTCCCCTGAGGATTCGAATCTGGGGCTCCTCCCCAGTTCTAGTCACCCAACTCCTCTAGCTTTTGGAGAGCTATAGGAGAGCCAGTGTGGTGTAGTGGTTAAGAGTGGTAGACTCATAATCTGGGGAACCGGGTTCGTGTCTCCACTCCTCCACATGCAGCTGCTGGGTGATCTTGGGCCAGTCACACTTCTTGAAGTCTCTCAGCCCCACTCACCTCACAGAGTGTTTGTTGTGGGGGAGGAAGGGAAAGGAGAATGTTAGCCGCTTTGAGACTCCTTCGGGTAGTGATAAAGCGGGATATCAAATCCAAACTCTTCTTCTTCTTGGGGGAGGAAAAGACACCCTCCATTCAGTCAAGCACAAAGCATGATCAGAGATCAACAGGTTCCAGCAAGGCATATACACCCAAAGAAGGGGCAGAGCAGGGGCAGAGAGGGTTGTGGCTGGAGAGGTTCCCAAGGGCCACACAGAAAGGTCTGGGGGCCACACACACACCCCGCACCTGAGCCTGAAGTCCTTTCTCCCTGATCCACCCTCCACTGTCATTGTTGCCAACTGTTGCTGCTCCTACACCATCATTCCCTGCTTATTTGCAAGGCAGCCATTGAGCAAAGAGACTGGGCCGATTCCTCGCTCAATGCACCACTGTAGTCACTTGCCTGGTCATCCCCTCTGGGCCAGAGGGAGAGTCAGGGGGGCACACTGTTGCAGTGGTGAGGAAGAGGAGAAGGTCCCAGGGACTCTTGCCAGTGGGTGCCCTGGGTCCCCGAAGGGTCCCAACCAAGCCAACCCTCGACACCTGCACTCACGACTCTCCCATGCAGGCGGAAGGTCCCTGTGAGGTATAGACTTAACTGTAATACCACTATTCTAATTATAGGTGGCACTGCGCCCAACTAAGGCAAGTGAGTCATACTGCTGTTCTAGACTGCTCTTCCGCAGCAAAGTTGTTCCAACCATTTTGGCCTGGCTTCATCTCTGAAATATCTGAAAGTTACAGGGAACCAGGCAGAGGGTCTTCTCGTTAGTGGCACCTGCCCTGTCGAACGCCCTCCCACCAGATGTCAAAGAGAACGACAACTACCAGACTTTTAGAAGACATCTGAAGGCAGCCCTGTTTAGGGAAGCTTTTAATGTTTGATATATTACTGTATTTTAATATTTGGTTGAAAATACCCATAATTCCTAGTAACTGCAATGTAATTAAAACTAGGGTTACCAGACGTCCCCAGTTCCCGGGGACAGTCCCCAGATTTGCAAATCTGTCCCTGGACAAATTCCATCCCCGGAATATCCCCAGATTTGCAAATCTGACCCCGGGAAACGTGGCAGCGGCAGCCTCAGAGGCTGTTTTGCTTCATTTTGAAGCAAGAGAGGTTTCTAACTCTTTTGAAGTTATGAATTTCTTCCAACCATTTGGGATCATTGGTGGAGGGATGAGACCTACACACACACACACACACACACACACACACACACACTCATCCTGCTCCAGTGCCTTGAATAGCTGGGCTGACATATAGACATGTAGCAGGTCACAACTCTCCCAGCCCCCAGCCCTGATTTCCACGCCAAGAAAAACCTCCCTTCCTAAATTTCCGTTTATGAGGCTGCTGCAAAAGACCATTAAAATGCTCTTAGCGCTGGCGATCAGACAAGCAGGGTGCAAACTAAAAATAAAAGGCGTCAACAAGCATAAAAGAGTGTCCCACCCCTGCTAGCGATGGAGAAACCTGACAATTTCGGTTTCTCTCAGCTTCGTATTTTCCCCAATCTTTTCGGTTCAGTTCTCCACATCCGTTTGTGTGTGTTTTTAAAGTCTTAGTAAAAATTCATTTTGTTCCATACGCACATTTTCTATTGCAAAGCAATATCCTTTAATATAATGCATTATTGGATATCGCTTCGTTAGAGAAAGATAAAGGTAAAGGGACCCCTGACCATTAGGTCCAGTCGTGGCCGACTCTGGGGTTGCGGCGCTCATCTCGCTTTATTGGCCGAGGGAGCCAGCGTACAGCTTCTGGGGCATGTGGCCAGCATGACTAAGCCGCTTCTGGCGAACCAGAGCAGTGCACGGAAACGCCGTTTACCTTCCCGCCGGAGCGGTACCTATTTATCTACTTGCACTTTGATGTGCTTTCGAACTGCTAGGTTGGCAGGAGCAGGGACCGAGCAACGGGAGCTCACCCCGTTGCGGGGATTCGAACCGCCGACCTTCTGATCGGCAAGTCCTAGGCACTGTGGTTTAACCCACAGTGCCACCCGCGTCCCATTTGGTTAGAGAACGGCGGTGCAAAATAGAAAGAAGTGCCAGTTTCAAGGGATGCCTTCACTTTGGTGCTCCTGTTCTTTCGGAAAGTGTGAAGTAGGCAGATTTGCAGATAGGTTGTGCACTGAACAGAAGTTTCTACCCCTTCCTTTCTCAGAGCATGCACAGAGTGCTTCCTCACCCCACCCCAGCTCACTTCTCTGCCTGAGGAACTGTATGCTGTAAAGAGGTCCCTTGGCATCGAGGTCTGTTCTGTCCCAATTCAGAATACTACTTAATCCCCCTTCAGGCTGGACGTATGGTTAGGCAACAGAATTGGCTTGTGGCGGGAAATACCGGGCCGATGAATCAGCACTGACACTCCTGCCCCCACCCAGCACGTGGCGGTTATGTGCGGGGGGGGGGTGTGGGCCTGATTTATTGGAAGCAGCATCAATACCAATCGTTTGAAACCTCTCTCAGTCAACGAGGCGGCCTGGGGGCTGAGGGGAGAGGGGCAGGCCGGGCCTACCGAATCCTCTCAGATTTGGCGGCGGTGGCGTTCTAGAGAGTTTGCAAATGGAGGGAAGGGAAATTTGGAAGGCGAGGCGGCTGGTGCTGCTCTCCTGCTGAGTCCTTCTGTAAGAGGCTATTCATATTGTAGCATGAGAGGAGAACAGGCGTTTTATTTACTCCCAATAAGTAACGGAGCAGCCCCTGGAGGGAACGAAGGGAAGTCCAGGAAAGTTTATTGGAAAATTGCAGCACTTCAGGCCAACAGCTGGAATAATAATAAAGCTGGTGCAGGAGCTCAGATGTTTGTTAACTCCCATGGATTCCAGCAGTGCGCTGACCCGAAGGGAGAGGGGAAATGTTAATTCCCCATTATAGAGTAAGGTTAATTCAGGATAGGGTCTCTCGCCACCATTCCCCCCTCCATTTCCTAGACCAGCTGCATGGCAGGCAGAAACTCTATTGGTTAAGCTTTCTTCATCTTCTTCTTCCCTGACAGGAAGCTTCAGCTGCTGGTTTTGTTTTTTGTTTTTGTTTTGTTTTGTTTTGTTTGCTGCCTTGTGGTTGTTAAAAGGGTACTTTTGAGGGGGGAAGCAGGTGGGTCCTAAAAATAGGTATTGCAGGTGTCAAAGGCCAGGCTAAGAAAGAGCTTCTTCGGCGCATGACTTCATTGCCCTTGGTGACTTCAAGATTGAGTTACGGTGTTGCACTCTATGTGGGGCTTCCCTTGAGCTCGATCTGGAAGCTGCAGCTACTGCAGATTGCTGACCGGAGCGAGACCCTGTCAGCATGTAGCACCTCTGCTTAGACATCTGCGCTGGCTGCCAATTTGATGCTGGGCCAAGAGCAAGGTGTTACTATTAGTATTTAAATTCCTTCATAGCTTGGGACCAGTTTATCTGTGAGATGGTCTTACCCCTTATAAACCTCCTTGACCACTTCAGTCTGTGGTGCCACATAACACTTGTTCCGCATTGGTAAGAAATCCATCTTTTGCTCTGTCACCTGCACTTTGGAACTCCCTGCTTATTGACACAAGGCAGGGTCCTTTGCTGAACTCTTTTTAGCGCCTGGTTAAACATTTCTGTTCAGGCAAGCCTATCCAGACATGCAGAATGAGACGTGTAATCTCTTATAGCTTATTGTTGATCTTATTTATCTTTTGAGTCTTTTTGTATACCTGTTTTTAACTTGTATCAATATTTTTCCGGTAAGCCACTAAAAGGCTTTACAGTGGTACCACTTTTTATGAACTTAATTTGTTCTGGAGGTCCATTCTTAACCTGAAACTGTTCTTAACTTGAGGTACCACTTTAGCTAATGGGGCCTCCCGCTGCCGCCACACGATTTCTCTTCTCATCCTGAGGTAAAGTTCTTAACCCGAGGTACTATTTCTGGGTTTGCGGAGTCTGTACCCCAAAGTGTTTGAAACCTGAGGTGTTTGTAACCCGAGGTACCACTGTATTACAGTCAAGCGCTTATATGAGTTGTATTCAACTAACTGTTACTCACAGTAGATACATTGAAATTAATGGCCCTAAATTCCTGTTTTTTAATCTTGATGGGTTTACTCTGAGTAGCATTTCTGCTGAATGCAATCCTATACATTTTGTTAAATAGATGAAAAATGCTGAAAGCTATGCAATGAAGACCGGGGCAGATTTAGGGCTAGGTGAGTGGTGCACATGCACTGAGCACTGAGCCCAGGGGGGTACCATCTCACAAGGTACTGGGTCCTAGAGTCCTCCTGCCGCCTTCCCAAAGCTAAGCTAGCTCTTTCCCAGCTTTGGGAAGGAGGTAGGATTGCTCTGGAAAATTGCCAGAGCCTTGTGCCTCTTTCCCAAAGCCGGGCACTTCCTTACCTGCTTTTGGGAAGGCAGCCCGAAGGCTGGGAGTGTTGGCCTTGCACAGGGCGTCATAGTACCCAAGTCCGCCGCTAATGAAGGTACCAGACACACTTCTGTGGGGAGGGAACTTAGGGGCTGCCACAGAGAATTCCCTCTCCTGGGCCGCCACCCCCTGAGATTTTGAGGGACACTTCTTCTGCCAACGTTAATGTTAAGTTGTGGGTGAACATATCAGACGACACAGCGATTCTTCAAACAGCTCTTGTTTATTCACAGGCCAGAACAGAACTGAACTGAAGGGTTCAGTCAGCCTGCTTATATAGAGCTCCAGTACAACGTAACTGTAACAATTTTCTAAAACTATCCAATCACTGAACGTCACTTTCAATCCCTTATTTGCATAACTATCTGCAGTATCCCCCTGCTGGCCAGGGTGAGAACTTCAGTACATAACAGTTAACACCTGAGAGGGTCTGCAGGGAAGAAGGTGGTCTTTCAGGAATTGAGGGCCTAAGTCAGGCATCCCCAAACTTGGCCCTCCAGATGTTTTGGGACTACAATTCCCATCATCTCTGACCACTGGTCCTGTTAGCTAGGGATGATGGGAGTTGTAGTCCCAAAACATCTGGAGGGCTGAGTTTGGGGGTGCCTGGCCTAAATCATTTAGGGCTTTAAACATTAATGTAAGCACCTTGAACTGGGCCTGGGGGAAAACGGGCAACCATTAAATCAGCAAATTCTAAATGGAGCCCCACCCAGTAATCTGGCTGCTGCATTTTGGACCCACATAGAGCGCATCCCAGTACGTTTCCGAGCACAATTCAAAGTGTTGGTGCTGACCTTTAAAGCCCTAAACGGCCTCGGTCCAGTATATCTGAAGGAGCGTCTCCTCCCCCATCGTTCAGCCTGGACACTGAGGTCCAGTTCCGAGGGCCTTCTGGCGGTTCCCTCACTGCGAGAGGCCAAGTTACAGGGAACCAGGCAGAGGGCCTTTTCGGTAGTGGCGCCCGCCCTGTGGAACGCCCTCCCATCAGATGTCAAAGCGATAAACATCTACCTGACATTCAGAAGACATCTGAAGGCAGCCCTGTTCAGGGAAGTTTTTAATATGTGACATTTTAGTGTATCTTTCATCTTTGTTGGAAGCCGCCCAGAGTGGCTGGGGAAACCCAGCCAGATGGGCAGGGTACAAATAATAAATTATTATTATTATTATTATTATTATTATTATTATTATTATTATTATTGCACTAATCCAATTTGGTAGCTACCCAGAACCTGGAGTACAGTGACCAATTCATTTCTGTGCAATAAGGGACGTTGGTGGTGAGACAGTCATAGCTGGAAATAGGCAGTCCTAGCCACCGAGGCCGTTGACAGTGTTGGATCCAGGAGTTTGAGGCCCAGGCGGCTATAAGTAAGGAAATCCCACAACCTCTGGAGGAAGGTCAATCCACGGCCGTGCTGCAGACTGTTGTCACAAGGAAGCTTTAAGGATAAGATTGCGCTCCCTCCATCTGTCCTGGCCCACTCTTATCTAATCTGTTTCTCCCCGTCTACCCTGCCAGCTTCCTCCACCATATCTGACTCCTGGCCATGTCTCTGCTTGCATTTCAGAGCACTCCCGTGGCTTGTCCTTCCGCCCCCCCCCCTTCGCCCCCTGCCGTGCACTGCTGTTCCTGCTTCCCAACTGCCTGGCTTTGGCGAGCGCTATGGGATCCCTGTCATGCCTCTGTTTTGCATTCCTGCTGTCCACATCAATGCGAGTGGAGATATCCGCATTGTGCCTAACAATTCCCTAGCTGTTTTTTTTTAAATCCAGTGGTTGTGCTGCTGCAGGAGCAGGCGAGAAAACCACTCCTTTCAGTGGGTTTCTCCAACCGAGGTTGCACCAAGGAACAGCCTGTGTGTGTGTGTGTGTGTGTGTGTGTGTGTGTGTAAGAGAGAAAGAGGTTTTAACACGTGTCAACAGACAAGAATTTTCCTGAACTTCGCAGTTGTTTTTATTTACTGAGAACAGCTACTGTTGGCTGGCTGGTTGTTCCTGGTTAATCACTTTCCCTTATAAACAAAAACCCTTTAATTTTGTCTTCTGGGTATCCTCCCCCCCCTTTAATTAAATGGGGTTATATTTGTTGTTGTTGTTTAGTTGTTTAGTCGTGTCCGACTCTTCATGAGCCCATGGACCAGAGCTCACCAGGCACTCCTGTCTTCCACTGCCTCCCGCAGTTTGGACAGCTTCGAGAACACTGTCCAACCGTCTCGTCCTCTGCCGTCCCCTTCTCCTTGTGCCCTCCATCTTTCCCAACATCAGGTTCTTTTCCAGGGAGTCTTCTCTTCTCATGAGGTGGCCAAAGTATTGGAGTCTCAGCTTCAGGATCTGTCCTTCCAGTGAGCACTCAGGGCTGATTTCCTTAAGAATGGATAGGTTTGATCTTCTTGCAGTCCATGGGACTCTTAAGAGTCTCCTCCAGCACCAGAATTCAAAAGCATCAATTCTTCGGCGATCAGTCTTCTTTATGGTCCAGCTCTCACTTCCATACATCACTACTGGGAAAACCATAGCTTTAACTTAGGGGTGGATAAATCAGTCAAAAGCCGTTTCCCCCAATCCCTCATTTTTCCCACATTTCCCCAGCAATTCATCCATGAAAATTCATCAAACTCACAACTCCAGTTCTGCCCAAGGCTTTGATGTATAAATCAGATTGGCACATAAGGCGAGCGACAGGTTACAAGAAACAGCAGGTGCATGAGAGCTTAAATACATGGTGCGTTCAACTCTCTGTGGGTTCAAACCTGGCTTGGATGTAGCTGCCCTGTGATTGAAATTGAGGGCTTGTCCTCACTTCCGCTTGTCCTGTGCCTTTAGAAAGCATGGGAGGTTTTCACACTTACTAGACTTGGATCCCAGCAGATTTCCACTTTCCCCTCTCCCTTCCCAGGGAAAACCTGCTCTTTAGTGCTAAACTGGAGCAAATGCCTCTAGGGAGAAAACCTGCATTACCATTTATTCCGACGGAGCACTAAAGAGTGATTTTTCTCAGGGGAAAGCAGTGAGATAAGCGGAAGTCTGAATAAGTGCTCAGAGAGGGAGAGTTATGACACAGGAACACAGGAAACTGCTTATACTGAGTCAGAGCCACTGGTCCATTTAGCTCAATATTGTCTACACTGACTGGCAGTGGCTCTCCAGGGTGTCAGGCAGAAACCCAGCCCTGCCTAGAGATGGGACCTTCTGCATGCAGATCGGATGCCCTACCCCTGAGCTCCATCCTTTCCCCTACTAAGCAGTCATGCGTCATTCATTGCGCACCCATTTCTCTTTCACACACTGTGGCTACCAAGGAACATTTTATGCTGAATGTTTCAAGGTTGGAGCTTCTATCAACTCTGCTGTTTGCTGACTTAATTTTGTTTTTAATCTTCCTAAGCCACCCTGAGAGCTTTGGCTGAAGACTAGCCAATAAAGAACGAACCTTAAACAAACACATATTTTGAACTGTGGGTAACCTATTGTCGGACAATTATGTTTTCCTAACGTAGCTTTGGCCAAAAGCACCGTCCCCCCTCTTGGCTATTACATGAAAGCTGATGCGGTGTAGCGGGCAGCCAAGAAGTTGAGCAGTGAATCAGGAGGTCCATGGTTCAAATTTCGCCTCAGTCATAAACGGACCCGGTGGTCTTAAGCAAGCCACTCTCTCTCAGCCCATCTAGTCATAGGAGCCAACCTCTAGGGGCCGAGGTCCCCTTGGGCCCTCCAATAACATTAGGGGGCCCCAATATTGATGGGCATTGCCATTCAAATGGTATGGGTGTGCCCATGTTAGGGGACACCTTACCTGGGCCCCCAAATATTTTATTAAAGTTGGCAACCCCTAAATCTAGTACAGCATCCTGTTCTCACCATAGCCAACCAGACACAAGATGGACATGGGCCAACAGCTCTCTGCCTGCCTGCTATTCCCAGAAACAGTGGAGGTAGAAAAAAATTATGGCATCAATCTTTGTAGGGAGCAGTTGACCTTAACAGACACCTCTCGCCAGAGTAGACATGGGAGTGGCCATTGCATGAAGCTAAATGCAGAACTGTCCAAATCATGCAGAACAGGGACTGAGAATACCTTCGGTCCTTCGGAAAGGTATGCTGGTCTAAAATTCTCACCAGCTCTAAGCCAGTGGCCATGACAGTGACAGGATGAGAGACTTTGGAGTGGCATACGGTTCTTTATAATAAAAATAATTATTATTTATACCCCACCCCTCTGGGCAGCTCCCAACAGAATATTAAAAACACAATAAAACATCAAATATTAAAAACTTCCCTGTACAGGATTGCCTTCAGATGTCTTCTAAAAGTCAGATAGTTGTTTATTTCCTTGACATCTGATGGGAGGGCATTCCACAGGGCGGGCGCCACTACCGAGAAAGCCCTCTGCCTGCTTCCCTGTAACCTCACTTCTTGCAGTGAGGGAACCGCCAGAAGGCCCTCGGAGTTGGACCTCAGAGTCCAGACTGAACAATGGGGGTGGAGACACTCCTTCAGGTATATTGGGCCGAGGCCGTTTAGGAGCAGAGACAGGTGTGCTGGCATAGTCTCAGATTGCTTGGTATAGACCTGGGAGGAACAGACTTATGGAACTGTGGGAAGGAGGAGATCTTCAGCCTCCACAACTGCCTCATAGGGACAAAAACTACTGAGAAGAATTGCTGTGCTCATTAGGCCAGGCAACCGTGAGCAGGCCTTGTTTCTCTTAACAAAGAGTTAGCATCACATAATCTCTGTGATTTATTGCTGGCTAGCTCTCTGACAGAGTGTGAAAGGAATATTAGAAAATAGGACAGAAGTACTTCCATTGTAATCAGGAAAACAGATGCAATATTCCACACAACCGAATGCACCTTCAGATCCATTTTGTCGGCCCTCATCCATCCATCTTTTTTTGTTGCCATTTCCCTCACAGGTCCAGAGCATGGGGAGACAACCAAGACCCATGCCCTTCCTTCTGTTCCTCTTCTGGCTGGGGACCTCTTGGGAGGCGCATGTGCCCCACCGGGTCATCCCTTCCAACGCTACCGTTTTCTCTCATATCTACACGATAAAGCTGAAGGGAGATGGCACCGAGGATGAGGGAGCCTCCTCTGCACCCCAAGAGGCGCTGGGCCCTCCTGGCTCCTCCAGAGGAGGGGGCCTGTACGAGCACACGCTGGAAGGGCCAGACCAGGAGCATGTGGTCTTCACTCACCGCATCAACCTGCCCCAGCAGTCCTGTGGGTGCCCACCTGGCACCGAGGACACTCAGGACCTCTTGAGAAGGCTGCAGGCACTAGAGAACGAAGTGCGGTCACTGCGGGACACCTGCCAGGCTGGGGGAGGCTGCTGCCCTGCGACCAGCAGTTCCCAGGCTAGTACAGGTAAGGCCTTGGAGAGGGTATGCAGCACAGAAGTTACCTCCCTGAGGCACAAGGAAACCTACCTCACAGGGTTCTTGTGGGGATGAAATGTGGGTGTGAAAGAACCCTGTATGCCACTACAGTTTCTTCCATGGGAGGAAGACTCAGAGCCTGGGGAATAGTGGTGGGACACTGATGAGTGGTCAGAGGGAGAAGACTGGGAGGAGGAGGTGTCAGAAGATGAAGACGTAGCAGATGTTTGGTGAGCTGGGAGACTCTGTGGCAATGTCCAGAATGAGAGGCAGAAGTTGAAGCAGGAGGGAGGTCAAGAGGCATAGATGAGTCAGGCTGGTAAGGAGTCACAGGTGTCTCCCACTCCTGCTGTGACCAGCTCCCCTCCCCTCTGGTCTTCCAGAACCAGAAGAGGCATGAAAAGGGCAGAGGAGAGGTTGGCTTCACACAAGCGCAGTCTCTGATTGCTTGAAGGAAAACCCTGGAGAGGATGGGACTTGGGCAGCTGTGAGGGGGCAGGAACTTTCAGTCTTAGCAACTGCTTCATGGGGCAAGGCCTACTGGAGATGAGCTGCTGTGCTCATTAGGACTGACCCTCCTGTTTCTATTGTGTTTTTGCTAATAAAGAGTTAACTCCAGCTTGCACAGTGTGATTTACTGTTGGCTCGCTCCTGACAGGCGTGATATATAGGCAATACAGTCGTACCTTGGTTCTCGAACGCCTTGTGACTCAAACATTTTGGCTCCTGAAGTGTTCCGGTTTGCGAATGTTCTTTTGAACCCGAACGTCCGATGCGGCTTCTGATTGAGTGCAGCAAGCTCCTGCAGCCAATCGGAAGCCACACCTTGGTTTCAAACATTTTCGGAAGTCAAACAGACTTCTGGAACGGATTCCATTCGCGAACCAAGGTATGACTGTATGTGCAAATAAATAAACCCACAAGATGGTTACGTGTGGCCAGGCTTTCGATCCCTGACCCCCTTCTTCCCTACCCTACTTTCTCTCACCCCTCACCTAGGCCAGACGGACACCCGCACCTTGTGCTCGAACCATGGTTCCTTCGACCTCTCCCGCTGCCTGTGCGAATGCGAGGCAGGCTGGAGTGGCCCCACCTGTGCCGAGCCAACCTGCCCAGGTGGCTGTGGCGGCCCCCAGCGTGGCAAGTGCATGAACGGGCGCTGCCAGTGCCGCCCTGGCTACACTGGTGCCCGCTGCGAGGAGCCGCCTTCCTGCCCAGACGACTGCAACGACCAAGGGCGCTGTGTGGACGGGCGCTGCGCCTGCTTCCCTGGCTACTCTGGACCTTCCTGTGCCGACCTGGCCTGCCCGCAGGACTGCCAAGGTCATGGCCGGTGTGTGGATGGGCAGTGCGTGTGTGACCCCGGCTACTCCGGGCCCAACTGCGGGAGCCGGGCCTGCCCCAGCAACTGCAACCGGCGGGGAGAGTGCCACAACGGGCGGTGCGTCTGTGAGCCTGGCTTCACGGGCCCAGCCTGTGGAACCAAGGCCTGCCCCAACGACTGCAACCAGAGAGGCCGCTGCCTGAAAGGAGCCGTGTGCGCCTGCCACAAGGGGTATACCGGGCCGGACTGCGGGCAACTGGCATGTCCAGAGGACTGCAGTGGCCACGGGGAGTGCCAGAACGGAGTGTGCATCTGTCATGATGGTTATTCGGGAGAAGACTGTTCCATAGGTAGGTAGGAAATACCTCAAGACGAAGTTGCTGCAGCCCTGTGGCACAGGGTGTTGTGTTAGCTTCTCTTGCCCTCAAGCTATTTTGCAAGTTCCTCAGGCACTTCCCCTGGTGCTTGCCAACCGTGTAAGTGAGAGGGAGCCTTTGTTTTTCATAAGGGAATAGTTATCTTGTTCATCAATAGTACGCAGCATACCGAACAAGCTTTTACATCCGGTATGAAAAAGTCTCTGATTTAGTGCTCATTTTTATTTCGTTTAGGTATTCATCCACACTATTTTTTGTGACTGTAATTTTTAAAAAATTATACATTTTTTAAAAAAAATCATTACATTTACATTCATTTTAAATAATATCTGCTTTTAATGTTTCATTTTAAATTGCTGTGACCAGCCCTGGGATATTGGGGTGAAGCACGAGCAATTATTATTATTATTATTATTATTATTATATTGGTTTTTTAATCTGTATTGAGATTTTTGTTGTTTTGTTTTTAAAACAATGTTTTTTAATCGTGTGTGCATAAATCAACTTGAGGGGAATGTAATTTGTGAATAAAATCATCTCAATTATCATAGTCAGGCTCTCTGGCCACCCGATCACAGTCTTTCCTGCTGTGGTGTGATGTATTGTATTTCCATTTTTATTATTCCCCCCCCCTAAATTTGCATCTATACATATACTGTATAATTGCATATGCAAATGGCATGCCAGTTCTAGCCACCCTAGGCATCAGGGCTTTTATCTTGCTGAGGTTCAGATCAATGCGCTTTTGGGGGACACGCTGAGGAGGGTGAGTGTTAAAAGAAGGCTGGAGATAAATTTGGTTTTCGACTCTTTTCTGCCTCCCCCACCATCCTCCTCTTGCTCTTGACCTGAACAGAGATTCCATCCATTGGCATCCATGTGAAAAATCGAGATGAGACGTCCTTCCGCTTGGAGTGGAACCGCCCGGAAGTATCTGTGGATGCGTATGAAATTCACGTGAAGCCCACAGTAAGCAACCACTCTTTGGGACAATGTGCTTCCACAGAAAGCAGGGAAGAGTGGAGATTGTAAGGGTGGGTCTTTGAGCAGGGGGCTTCATTCATTTGGCTAGAAAAATTGTGAATAGTGTATGGGGGGAAGGGGAATAGAGGTATATCAGGGCCGGCCCTAACATTAGCTAGAGTGAGGCAGCCACTTCATGAGGCAGATTATGAGGGGGGCACCAGTGAGATGTTGGAGGCCAGAGCTGATTGCGCTATGCAGCTCGCAGTGTGGCAACTCAGCTAGCTTGCTGCCCTCAGTTGTGCTGGAGGATGCTGCCCTATGATTCGTGCTGAAGTAAGATTCAGTTGCCCCTGCGGCTGGTTTCTGTAAATGGGCTAGGGGCGCACCATTTTGTCTCAAGCAGCATAATATCTTGGGCTGGTGTTGAGGTCTCTCTTAACACTAGAACGCCATCCAGTAAACCCAGGTTGTGAGAGATTCAGGAGTGACAGAAAGGACTTCTTCACGCTGTGCGTGGTTGAAATATGACATTCGCTACTGCTAGATGTGGCAGTGGCAGCCGACTCAGAAAGCTTTAATCTGCATGTGTGTATAAACACAACCGGGCACTGCCCAGCGGTGCATTTATGGGTGTTTCCTTCTGGTGCCGAAAAGTTACTCAGCGCCGTTCTCCTCTGATGTGCAGCGGGATCAGCAGGCAGGTGAATCAGTACGTCTGTCTGGCACGGAGACAGGCTTCGAACGCAGAGGGCTGACGCCAGGAGAGGAATACACTGTCACTGTCCGGGCAGAAAAGGGGCAACGCTACGGACCGCCCGTCACCCAGACCGTGCGTACACGTATGTAGCCTGGAGCAGCGTGTTTCTCTTTTTAACACTCGATTGGGAGCCACCCAGAGTGGCTGGGGAAACTCAGCCAGATGGGTGGGGTATAAATAATATATTATTATTATTATCATCATCATCATATATTATTATTATCATCATCATCATCATCATCATCATCTCTTTTGCCCGTCTCCGCCCTTGCAGCCTGTTCCCAGTTCAGCTTTAGGAGTGCCCATCTCCAGTCTAAATTACTCTCTGTGGGGCAGTGATGACGAGAATCATAGAATTGTAGTTGGGAGGGATCTTGTGGGTCACCTAGCCCAACTCCCTGCAACGCAGGAATCTTTTTGCCCACAGCCTTCCCAGGGTGGGCTCAAACCAGCAACTTTCCGGTTAACAGCCAGAGGCACTGACCAAATGCACTGCACCACCTTATAACCCACCTTTCCTCTTGTTCTCCCTCTTCCCCTTTTATCCATAGGCAGAGAGGCAGGGACACCCAAGATCACCCACAATATTCTGCTACACTTCTGGAAGTGGCCTTTTCATTGTGTGAAAGCTAAGCTACAACGCAGAAATTAGGAGATAGTGGAACGTTTGGAAACAGGATGCACTAGTGTGCGAATGCAGTCTAATTCATGGAGGGTAAAGGCTCCAAGTGGCTACCAGTGGCAGACTTTGGGCTGTCACATTTCAGCGGTGCCCTGTGTGGTGCCCAAATTTGCCCCTGCTGCCTCTCATGCTCCATTCTGCAGCGTGGTGCCCAGTGCAGCCAAACTGGTTGCGCTATCCTAAAATGGCCTCTGTGGCTGCTAACCGCAATGGCTATGTCCTGCCTCCACTGTCACAGCCAACATGCCTCCGAATCTCCAGTGTCGAGAGAAGTGCTGGTCCTGCTTTCAGGATTCCTTTTGGCACTGCAAGAACATGATGCCAGAGCATGATGGGCCCTTGGCCTGATGCAGCTGCAGAGCTTCTCTTATGTTCTTATACCACCTTTCCCTGCATATCATATCCTCAACTGCAGTTCTTCTTTGGTGATCACTCATAGCCAAGTAAGATTGTCTTCCATGAACACGGTTTTAATAGTGAGACAGTTAGTGACTGTGGAGGCCAATTCTGGATCCGCACATCCTTCCACAGTGGGGATATAGGTTTCCGGGTGGGAGTCGATCATGGTGAGGGTTTGCCAAATATGGCTTCCTCTTAGCACATTTCCCCCTTTTGTCCTGAGTTCGAGTGTCTTCAAAGTCCATGCCACCTTTGGTAAAGGCTGTTCTCCAACTGGAGCGCTCACAGGCCAGTGTTTCTCAATTGTAGGTGTTTATACTGCATTTTTAAAAAGATTTCCCTTGAGACAGTCTTTAAACCTCTTCTGTTGACTACCAGCATTATGCTGTCCAGTTTTAAGATTGGAATAGAACTAAACACCTGTACTTCCTGTTACACCCTGTGCCAACAAAACAAGGTTCTAGTCCTCAGTTTTAAAGCGCTCTGCCTCCGCTCCCTCCCTGCTACTTTCATTCCGCACAAGCTCCTGCTGCTTCTAAGTGTCCTCCTGTCTCATTTCAGTGCCTTGTGTGCTATGTACATCTCTCTCCCCTCCCAGGAGTAGCTCCTCCGCGTGGCCTGCAGTCGTCGCAGGTGACAGAAAACTCCATGACCTTGGAGTGGGAACCACCAGCTTCTCGCCCTGACAGCTACATCCTGAGCTACGTGCCTCTGGTTGCCTCTCGGCCCGCCCAGGCCGTGAAGCGTGTGGAACTGCCTGCAGCGCCTGAAAGCGTCACCCTGGATGAGCTGGAGAGCAGCACCCGATACCGCATCACCATGTTCGCCCGCCAGAGCGGCGAGAACAGCCGAGCCACCAGCATCATCGTCAGCACAACTGGTAGGGCCCCGGGAGTGACAGCTGGGAGCTAGGGTTGCCCCTTGTCTCAGCTGGGGATGCGGGAGAGATTCAATTTGTACCGAAAGGCAGACCTACCTAATCCACACTTCCCAAACAGTTTGCAATCCAGAACGCAGCAAAGGCAAAGGGAAGCAGAGCGCTCTTCCGATTGACCCACTCCCACTCCTGTTTTCAGTTCTGCAACCTAATGGGATGCCACCACTAGGTGCTTGATACCACTAGTACAAGACTGATAGGAAAACAGGACTGGGTTTCATAGTCTATGCCATCTGCTTCCCTAACATGCAAATCAATCCACATGTGAGGCCGGCAGGTGAGCTTATGGGGCCACAGGTTATGCCACATGGCAAGAGATTAAGGGAGAAGGATGGTTCAGGATGAGCAAAGGAGGCAGGTTTGCATTAAAATGTGAAGCTGACGTTCTCAGCTTTCTGAAATAAGTGCATGAACTGAAACTCAGCTATCTTTCGAAATCTACAATTCTCCCAATTTTGATAAAGGACTAAAACCTCATGGTGAAATGGAAGAAATGGTCATAACAAAACTCAACAAATGTATGCCTAGGCCCAGCGATTCTCCATTGTTACTTCCTAACTCCTTGCTAGGACTAGGGACCTGCTCATACCTTAGCTTAATGTGGATTATGAACCTCTTGTGTCTCCTTTGAATCCCCCACGTCATTCTCCTCCAACTTCTGCTGTCCCCCATTTTCTCCTCCCTAAATTTGGAGATTTCCTATGCGATCGATGCAGGTCTCCTATTTGGATTTTCAAAGCATGAGGAATCTCTGGGTTTAGGGGGGAGAAAGTGCGGGACAGCAGCAATTGGAGGAGAATACCACACGGACAAGGCCTGCATGTTCATCTGTCCCCAGCCTAGACAACAATGGTGGTGAAAAGGAGGCTCAGCAGTGGAAGACAACTGAGGCACCACCCCACCAACCTCATTCTGCCCTCAGCCAGTGCCCAACTGCCCGCCTTCTTTCTTAAAACCAGTCCAGGGGGTAAGCCCTGGCTGTCACCTTCCTTCTCCTTTAAGTCCAGCAATGCCCCTTGAAAAACTCAGCAGGAAGGAGGATGGAGGCAAAGCTAGGACTAGTTGGCTCCACCTGCCATTGGCTCTGGCTCTTGCCTGTCTTTGGCTATGGCTCCGCCTACTGTTGGGCTTCCCTGTCTTCCACCCTACCAGTCCCAAAGGGCACCAGTCCCAACAGCCATCCCTGGGGGGCAAAGACTGCCACTGCCTGCTTGCTCGTTGGGTCTCAACCTCACAGGCAGGCAGGTGGCAAGAACAGTGAGCAAGGAGGACAGCCACAGCGAGCAATGACGGCAGTGAGAAGGTGGACTCTTTAAGGGGAATTGGGGTGTGGAGGGTGTCCTGGAGACAGCATGCCAGTAGGAACTTGCGTGCCAAAGGGTAACTGCAAGATGAATATGAAACTGCCCACATTCGGTGCCTCTCATTTTTCACCATAATCTTTTCCCCACGTCTTTTCTATCCAAGTATTATGACCATCTCATTATTTCCTTTCGACAGCTGCAGTGGTCAAAAGATGGTGTCCCTTTCTCTCCCACAGCCCCTTGTTCTTCCCTTCTCTTTACAGCTCACAGGTCTCTGGAGAGCCAACGGACGGAAAGGGCTACAAGGGTGATTTCTGAGGAGAGCTCAAACTAACTGCCTCACTTTTATTGCAGCTGATGTGAGAGCTTGAAGGAAGGTTCCCAAGAAGGGGTCAGCAGAGCGCATGTCTCTTCTGTGGGGTGCCAACTCCACTGCAGGCTGCTTCAGAAGGGGTGGATGGGTGGGAAACCAGGGATTTTCTTACCAGTTGGGGATCTACCTCTGCAATTGATTTACCACTTCCCATGCATCCCATCTCCACAGCTCACTTTCATCCCCTCCTTTGCTGTAACTGCCTCAATTTTTGATCCCACCAGTGCCAGCTCCGAGCCAGCCAGTCCGCCAGTACTCCACACCACCCCCCTCTTCTTCCCACCGAAGGCCTGACTCTTCCTCCTCTGGGCCTGGAGCTGGTCAGCCGGGCAACAGGCCGCAGCCAGGCCGTAGCCCTTCCAACATCGCCAAAGCTAAGGAGCTTTTCATGAAGAAAATGACAGAGAACATCTCGACCAAGCTCTCCCCGTACAACGGGACTCTCCTCGAGCGTTTGGAGAGCTACCTCCGTGCCATAAACTTCCCTCTCCATGGTAACCGGACCATACAGAGTGTGGCCAGGGACATATACATCTATCTAATTCTCCGGAAGCCAGAGGAGGTCATAGAGAGTTTCAAGGACCGGCTTGATAGAGAGACTGACGATTTGCTTCAGAAAACAGAATCCCCAACTGCGAGAGGCAGCTACTCCCACTCAGACCATCCCAAGCCGGCGGTAGTAGGCAGCTCCTCGGGCAGCATTGAGGTGTCTCTGGACAGCGTGAGAGGGGTCTCTGACAACGTGGTCATCCTCTACCGCAATACGGGGACTGGAGAAGTAGGGGAGCTGGTGGTGCCTGGAGATTCCTCCAGAGCAGTTATCACCGGATTGGATCCTGGCACAACCTACCATGTGGAAATCCACGGGGTGCTGAAAGGACGTTCCTCTAAGTCATACTCCTTTATAACCGCCACAGGTACCAGGATGGGTAGGACGTCCGTCTCCCAGGGTGGTTCGCTATCTCCTTCTTGCCTGTAATCATACAATCACATGCCTCGTCCGTGTTGCCACCAAACTGAATCTGTGTGCCGTCCAGACATGTGTTGCTTTCGCATTCTCCAGAACAGGAGTGGGGAACCTTTTTTTTTAAAGTCTCCACTCTCAGACCAAACGAGCGAGAGGCATTGTATTACATTTCAAGGACTTCTTCCAGCTAGTTGAAAAGACTTGAAGAGAGGGTGGAGCGTGACTGGCAAAGGTTGTGGCCTGGGGAAAATGTGGCCCTGGGAAAGTTCTGAGGGCCGGATTGAGGAGGGTAGAGGGCCGCATTCCGCTCACAGGCCTGAGGTTCCCCACCCCTGCTCCAGAAAGTCGTTCAGACAGCGGCCTGCTAATTGTTTTCTCTTTTTCCTAATCAACAGCTTTCTTGACTTCCTCACTCGTATCGTTCTTCACGCCAATGTCACAGTGTCCACCAGCTAATTATCTTCTTCTTCCTGAAGCCAAATAACGCAATCACTTGCAGCTCCCGGAATTTTGTCCAGTCTGTTTTTTGTGCTATACACTGCTTCTCGCAGTCGCTGTGTTTGCCTTTGCTCCTTGTCTGTGTTGCCACAAGATCGTCTGAATGTCTGTGAACCAAACTACGATAGCCTTTGGAGGGGATCTAAACCCAAAAACAAAACAAACAAACAAAAAACAGTTGTGGTTGGACTCCAACTCCCATGAGCCCCAACCAACATGGCCACTGGTCAGCGGGATGAGTCAAGTTGTAGTCCAGCAAGGCCTTGAGGGGCACCCCCTGTCCTATGAATTTGCTTGCAAACAAATGAGTATTTATAGACTTATTGATAAAAATGTTTATGATGATCCCAATCATGGATGATGCTAAATATAAATGATGTTTGGAGAGGAAAACAGGGTGACTGAGAAGGATTTAATTTAAGTATTTCATTGCATTTTTATTCTGCTTTTCTGTCTAAAACACCAGCTTTGTCCAAACCTCCCCTTTTATCCTCTCTAAAACCCTGCTAGGTAGGTTAGACTGAAATATAGCAACAGGCCCTAGATCACCAGTGCTCTAAACACAACCTCACACCGGCAGATTATTGTATCTAGTTCTAAGTATTTAGTTTAAGGTTATGCCTTGAACATTTATTAGGAAGACCCAAAGAGTTCTCTCTTTAAAATAAAAGGGGGGACACCCCCCCCACACACACAAAAATAAACTTCACAATTTTTCACCTTGTGAATTTTGAAATTCCACTGAACTTTATGTTTCTGCGAAATGTTGTTTTGGCACTACTTCTTCTCTGTCACGTGATTTATTTATTTATCTTCCATTGCGCACCCTTTTCCCAGCTACAGTCGTGTGCTGACCTTGGTCAAGATTGTCTCTGGAGACCTTTGTGTTTAACTGCTTTATTCTTCCTCCAGGCAAAGCAGTCGTCCCGAGCTGTTGCCTTCATGTTGCTTCTGTGTGGCTGAAAGATTTCTCCCTCAATCACACACTTTCTTTTGCAGCAATGTTGGCTTCCACCACGCACCCATCAAACCAGTTCACGTAGCTGCTGTTCCCACCATTCACTGCTCAGCATCTCTATGTGCCCACCCTGAAATTAACTGGGATATTTGAGTGGGGTGTGCGTGTGTGGGTTTTTTTCAAGCAGGTGCTCTCTCTGACAGGGTGAAGAGGCCATAGAGGAAATGATTGGGGTTCTATCCAGTACCACAACGACTTCTGCCCATGTAATGGGACTTATTTTCCTCTCTCCATGTGCCTCATTTGCCCCCATTGGGGAGGGACAGGGAGTCCCATTGCACAGATGGAAGTCCTTGTGCTAAAGGGATGATTTTGTGGGATACCACCCTTTTCTCACCCCCTCTTCTTGACGGGGTCAGCTCTGATACAGGTTTGGCTAGCATACTTCTCCATTGAACTGGTCCCTGCTCTCCCCTGAAATCAGCATTCTTGATTAGAATTGAAACAAAGTTATGTTTGGGCATGTAATTCTTAATAAAATTTATCCTCATTCAAATTTTCTTGGCAAATTAGGTCTAGGGTGAAAGTGGAGGGTGAGTTTAGTGTAAATACTCTCACTCATTGCAAAAAAAGAAAACAAAAAACCCACAGCCCTACAAAAAAAACTAAAGCGGTATATACATTTTGTTAAATAAAATAAATATATAGCACAGGGCCTGGATACCTCTTGAGATGTGCTATCAGTGACCCATGCCCTAAGTATATGGACTGCCACGTTCTTTACTAGCTAAAGCCGTCACATAGCCTTCAAGGGCAGCCCACTGCCACTGAGTACACTACAGTAGTCAATATGCCTTTCACTCCTTATTCCATGCCCAGGGAACAGGGAGGTATGCTAGTTGGAGTAAAGCCGGGGAGGAGGTTGCATTTTTCTCACCCGACATCTCTCTTTCTTCAGCTCCAGGATCTCCTTCAGCTGCCAAGACCCAAACTTTCCCTAGACTCACCACAAAAAGCCCTGAAGTGCCACTGCGGGACCTGACTGTGACGGACGTCTCTCCGGACAGTCTCCGTGTGACTTGGTCGGCCCCACCCAGTTCCTTCCGCAGCTTTTCCCTTCAGTACAGGGACCCCAAATCCAGTGCCCCACCAGGGGAAATCAGAGTACCGGGGACAGAGAGAAGCGTCACCGTGATGGGTTTGACCCCTAGAACAGAGTACGAACTGGAGTTAAGTGGGGAGAAACCTGATGGGAGCTACAATCCTCCTCTAACTACAAAGACATCCACAGGTACATCGCTCTGGGCTCCCTGAATTGAGGATGCTACCATATGCAGAGTCAGATCATGGCTCCATCTAGCTCAGCATTGCCTACACTGACTTTCAGCAGCTCGCCAGGGTTTCAGTGGGCAATCCCAGCCATGCAAGGGAGTGAACCAAGGACCTTCTCCATTTAGAGATGGACTAGGCATGAGCCACAACCCTCATTTACTCAGCTATATTTGATCACCTTTTTTTTTCTAGGCCTCCTTTACTTTGTTTCAGAACCTGCACAAAGACGACTTCATAACACCTCTTATAATATATCTGACACAAACCAGGAAGTTTTCTAACCCACTAACTCCCATATTTCTTCCAGACACATATTTTGGGGTTCAGCAGCCCGCTTCTCCGTTCTGGTGTGATAAACACCTTTTTTTTTTCATTCCACTTTGCAGGATTCTGAGATGTTGACGGTTATTTATCATGAGCTGCTTTCTGGGTGTGGGATGGGGGTCGGGCAACACTGAATCCTAAGGCGTAAGGGAAGGCGGTCCCCACAACCATTCTAGAGGGTTACCTAGCAAGAGTTGCCATGTTGATTAGCCTCTATACTGCTGCAGTAATTAGTTACGTTTTATATGCTGTATTTTGGTTTTGTATTTTTTTAATAAGATGGAAACTGCCCTGGGATCACTTGCTTGTGATGAAGGATGGTGCTGCACACACCCTTGCATTGGTGTGCTGTGACTTCAGCACCTGCTTTTAGGATTACGGCACCAGTTTCCTGGAATTCTCTTCCCATCAAAGTGAATCACGCCCCAACATGCCTGTGTTCTTTCAGTGTTATATTGCTAACCTCCCTTTCCTCCCAACTCTTTCCCAAATTAGGCTGCACACACACCCTACTTTTAAAGCACATCTCCACACCTCCAGTATTCTGGGAACTATAGTATACCCCTCACAGAGCTATAATTCCCAACAGCCTTATACATTTCCCAGGCTTCTTGGGGGGACATGATGTGCTTTCAATGTTTCTTCTTCTGCTTCGGCGATCCCTCGTAGCCGAGTAAGATTGTCTTTCATAAGTCCGTAAGTGACTGTGGAGGCCAATTCTGGATCCACACGTCCTTCCACAGTGGGGATATTGGTTCCAGGGCAGGAGTTGATCACGGTGTGGATTTGCCAAGCGTGCCTTCCTCTTAGCACATTTCTTCCTTGTTTCTATGCAGCCTTGATCTGTTTTATTTCTACAGTTTTCAGTTCTCATTATTAATGCTTCGGTGCTGTGTTACGATCTGTGTTGTACATTCTATATCTGTGTACTGAAGAACATAAGATGAGCCTGCTGAATCAGACCAAAGGCCCATCAAGTCCAGCATCCATCCTCTTCTCATAGTGGCCAACCAGATGCCTGTGGGAAGCCTGCAAGTGAGATATGAGCACAACAGCACTCTGCCTACCTTCGATTTCCAGTAACTGACATTCAGAGGCAAAGAGAGGCAGAGCATAGCCATCATGGCTAACAGCTGTTGATAGAGGTTGATAGCTTCCCAGAGTGGCTGGAAAAACCCAGCCAGATGGGCATGGTATAAATAATAAGAAGAAGAAGAAGAAGAAGAGTTTGGATTTGATATCCCGCCTTTCACTCCCCTTCAGGAGTCTCAAAGCGGCTAACATTCTCCTTTCCCTTCCTCCCCCACAACAAACACTCTGTGAGGTGAGTGGGGCTGAGAGACTTCAGAGAAGTGTGACTGGCCCAAGGTCACCTAGCAGCTGCATGTGGAAGAGCGGAGACGCGAACCCGGTTCCCCAGATTACGAGACTACCGCTCTTAACCACTACACCACACTGGCTCTTATCATTATTATCATTAGTATTATTGCCTTGCCTCCATGAATTTGTCTAATCCTCTTTTAAAGCCATTCAAGCTGGCGGCCATCACTGGCTCCTATAGACACCGCTTGGGTAATTTTCTGAAAATATAGTGGTGCAGAAATCTGGAAATCAATGAATTAATGAATGCAACCGAAAACCTACCGTGAAATAAACTTCTTCAGTCCAGAGGAGGGACTGGACTGTAGCCAAGTTGCTTGCAGTCCACTGTCCCCTGGGCTCATGGATAGTGCCATTATACAGTTTGGTCATTAGGTGGCACTAGACTTGGTTGTATAAGATAGAACACAGAACACGAAACAGTATTAAAACCAGCAAGAATTAAAAACTGCAGAAATAAAATAGACTTCTTCTGGGTAGGCTTGGTAAAATAAAATAAAAATACTTGGGAATTAGGATAATTATATTTTCTCCCATTCGCTTACTTCTTTCCTTCTTAAGAGTTCAGCAGCCGTCATCCTCTCCTCCTCTTGTTCGTTTTTCAGCCCCGGCACCAGCCCTAGAGAAGCCCACTTTGGGGCAGCTCTCCGTCTTGGACATCAAAGAGAACTCTGCCCGCCTGTCCTGGGACGTCCCCACGGGGACCTTTGACTCCTTTTTGATCCAGTATAAAGATGCTGAGGGCAAGCCGAAGAGTCTTCCCGTGGACGGAGGATCCCAGGAAGTCACCATCTATGACCTAGCGCCTTCCCGGAAGTATAAGTTCAGTCTTTATGGACTCGTAGGCCGCAAGAGACATGGCCCTGTTTCCACAGAGATGGTTACAGGTGAGCGATGTCTCTCCAAAATGTTGGTTGGCATGCTTCTTGATTTTTAGAGTTGAAGTGAGTTTGGGGTGGGGAGGATGCCGAGCAAATCCTAAATCAAATTGGCTTGCAAAAATAAGTCACCATCACTATCCTGGACTCCTTCAGGGGGAACACCAGGGTGTGAAAATTATAAATTTATAAATTAAATGAACAATACCCTTCCCTTCAGGTATGAGTGCCGTTGCTTTTGCAGCCAAAACAGTGCCGTCCATTCAAAAGAGGGACGTGGCAAGGTTTGCAGAAGTAACCCCACAAAAAGTTAGTAGTGGGGGGGGGGACAACATATGGAGGAACTCCAAAACAGCCCAACGAGAACAGTTTTGGTTGTAGCTAATGCTAATTATACTCAGAGTTGAACCATTGAAGTTAAGAAACATAACTAATCTAAGTTTATTGATTTTAGTGAGTCTACTCTGAGTAGAATTTAGTTGGATACGTAGAATGCTAACTATTGGGCAGGGGTTAAATAGAAAAGTGTGTAGGAAGGGGAAGGGAATGGATTATTCCAGAAGGGGAGTAGCTGGCTGGCTGGCTGACCAGCTAACCATGCCCCTTCCAGAATAATCCATGCCAGCACACTCCACACCACATTTCATTGCAGGTCCCATTTGCTTATATACCTTTAAAAAAGAAAGTCAAAGCCAGATACTCACCAGGGGCAATGTTATTTCTGCGCAGAAACAAATGAGGCAGATTTTCCAACAATTATAACCATGCCTTGCCAATTTTGTTGCATCAGATTGATGATGAGTACATTATAAATTGTTGCGCTGAAATTTCTCTCTCCCACAAATTACGTATTCCAACGCTCCCAGTTATGCAGACCATTGGATCTATCTGTTTTTCTTTCTTTTAAAAGTGCATTTGAATTGGCATATTATTATCTATAAAGTAATCGACAATGCTTCATTTTTATAAACTGATCTTCACAGTCAGAAGTCAAAAAAAAGAAAGCATGAACATTTCTAAATTTTCAGAAGTAATATTCGGAGCCTTAATTCCGCCCTGTCTCAGATTTGTAAAACGTGCAAACGTTAATTCAAGGCAGCCTAATCTGCTGGAATCTCTGCTGCTGCTGAAATGCTCATGTAATTTCCAGGCCTTCCTAACTTTATCCAGGTCTGTAATTCTGCAGAAACACAGACACCCAAAATGTGGCACTGAGCACAGGATTAAGAATGTAAGAGCCTGTCTGCTGGATCAGGCCATGGGTGCTATGCAGCATGCATGGCCCTGGCACTGAAATTTGTGGGTGCCCAGCCAAATTCATGAGGAATTTTGTGGGTGCTCAAACCACCCTGTGGTAGCAAATGCGACTGTTCAACTCTGCCCTGTGGAAGGAAGCACTTCCTCCTTGAATATCCAACCATTGAGAGAGAGAGAATGCCATTTCATTTCCATTTCATTCCCTGCTCTGGAGTGCTTACTGGATTTCAGGAAATTCAAAATGGCTGCCACCATCAAAATGGCTGCCTCTGTTGCCGCTCAGTCTTATAGAACCAGTACACATTTTTACAGGGTGGGCAGATCATTTCCCTCAACAGTTTTTTTAGTCAATAGGTGCTGTGTTAATCGTACGCCTCCCCAAAAAGGACAGTGATAGAAGACAGGCGTGTTAGAAACACAAAGTCAAACTGTGCCGTTCCAGTCAGTCCTGGTCTGAACCTGAAATGCACAGGGAGACTTTAGTTGCATTTAGATTTCTTTGTTTCCTTTTCCAGATAGAAATGTCTTGTAAAAGCCCAGAGATGTTTTACTTGAAAGCAGGCCCAAAGGTTTAAAAACTATCCCATCATGGTGTTGCTTTAAAAAAAATAAAAATATCCAGGAGGAGGGAGGAATCAAGAGAGAAATTGTCCATGTCCCATGTATGCCTAATCTATAGTAAGCCCTATTGAGTTCCGTGGGATTTACTCCCAAGTAAACATGGCGCTGATGAGTTGGCAAAATGGTTTGGCCAAAGAAAAAGTAAGCTGAGGACAAAGTACCTCTTCTAGGCCCAAGGGTGTGGGCAGCAGAATGCAGCTGTATCTGTGAAGAAGCTCTGACCAAAAGGCAGGAATGGAATTTTTATGACTCAAAGTTATTACACTGAGGCAACAGAAACCCCTTTCAGGCCAGGCCTGTGGTCTGAATCCAACACTTGTGGCCCTGGGAGTGTCAGATGTCAAGGAAATACTATCTGACTTTTAGAAGACATCTATAGGGAAGTTTTTAATGTTTGGTTTTTTACTGTGCTTAATATTTTTAATTTGTTGGAAGCCGCCCCAAAGTGGCTGAGGCAACCCAGTCGGATGAGCGGCATATAAATAATAAATTTTCATCATCTTCATCATCATCATCATCTGAGCTGTTTATATCCAAACTCTAAAGACAGTTTCCTCCTCACAAAATTCAGCATGCCCTCCAACATTTTCCCAGTGAAAATAGGGGTGTCCTATTCCATAGCAACAATTTTACTATTTATACCCTGCCCATCTCACTGGGTTGCCCCAGTCACACCAGGCAGCTTCCAACATATATAAAAACATTATTAAATATTAAACAAACTTCTGTATGGAGAGCTGCCTTCAGATGGCTCGGGGGTCAGATAACTCCATACGCTCCAACATTTCTAATGAAAATAGGGTCATCCTACCATAGCCTCCAACATTATTCTTATGAAAATAGGGACATCCTTTTTGGGGGTTCGGGTCAAAGTTGTTGAGTTTTTTCAGGGAGGAGGTAAAATGTTGAGCTTTTTTAGGGGAGCCACAGTTGTTCAGCTTCTTTCGGGGGAGCCAATGATCTACCAGTGATCTACCGCAGACGTCCAGTGATCTACCTGTTGGACATGCCTGGTCTATACTACAAGTCCTGTTAGGGTTTTTGTCTTGTTTTAAATTTATTTGCTGTATTTGTGTATTTAACTGTTTTTAATTTTCTTATATGGAAATCACCTTCAGGAGATTGCTTTAAAAGTTATTATTATTATTATTATTATTATTATTATTATTATTATTATTATTTATTAGACTTGTTAGTCTATTGCTACCAAAATGTCTCTGATGTATGTGTTGTGCAAAATTGCATGCAACAATGTGAATATTAGGGGGGAAATGCACAAAAATGCTGATATATATTTTTTGCAAGTTGATGTAGAAATAATGGAGAACTGAACTAAAACCTGGAAAAACGAGAAACTCAGAAAAATCGACACTGGCAGATCCATCCTTAGCTCAGTCCCAGCACTCCCTTAAAAATATATATATTCTTTGCTTCTTTGCTCTCTAGGCAAAGTCCCAGCCCCAGAAAAGAAGCCAGAGAGAGAAGTGACAGCTCCACCCAGCCTGGGAGAACTTTCCGCCTCAGATATCACCAGCAGTTCTGTCCGCCTCTCCTGGAGTGTCCCCTCTGGGAGATTTGATTCCTTCCTGGTCCAATACAAGGATGCTGAGGGCAGACCCCAAGTGCTGCCCATGGAGGGGGACTCCCGCGAAGTCACCATCCCTAGCCTGGCTCCTTCCCGCAAATACAGGTTCAATCTCTACGGCATCTCCGGTCGCAAACGTCTCGGCCCAGCCACGGCAGATGTCACCACAGGTCAGCAGAAGGCCTGCCATGAAGTATAGTGTTGTGTTTGCAGGAAGTGGCGTCTTTCCCCCGCTCTAACCCATTTACTTTTCCAGGGCGTAGTGTTTCATTTTTGCTTCACCCAGGACGCAACTGTACACAGAATTCAATCTGTCTTTGCATCTAGACGACGAGAGGACAAGTGTGGCTGTTACCCCACTTATCTGGGCGTAAGCCCCCTTGAATTCTGAGTAAGACTCATTTAGGATTGTGCTGTAACATGCTTTCACCTTCTCCGAAGCCCTGCAAAAGTTTTCTGTGCTGAAAGTGCTCTTTTAAAAACCAGTGACCTTGGATTATATGAAAGGATGGGTGCCACCTATCCACATAAGCACTCCTGTGGCCTTTTCAACAGGCGAAACGAAAATAAACACCCAGAACAAGGGCTGACATTCAAGGTGCATATTACAGCGCAGTCCTACATATTCAGCTGCTTTTCCCGCCAAGACCAGGAAAGCAGGAATGAGAGCGCAGGCTTAGAAACATTATGTATGGATCTCTAGGCCTATTGAGGGCTGCTGCTGCCTTTTATCATATTTCGTCTTGCTTCCCCATAACAGCATCACGGGACGAAGAGCCTGTACCTGAGCCTGAGCCGGAACCTGTCCTTGGTGACCTCTTAGTCTCGGATGCCACCAGCAACTCTGTCCGTCTCACATGGAGTGTCCCCACTGGCAGCTTTGACTCCTTCTTTCTCCAGTACAAGGACCCCGAGGGCAATGACCAAGCCCTGACCGTAGACCAACATTCCCGCGAGGCCATTGTTCCTAATTTGGTTCCTTCCCAAAGATACAGATTCTTCCTCTATGGAATCTCTGGGCCCCAGCGTCTTGGACCTGTCTCAGCTGATGCCACCACAGGTTAGCACAAGCATTCAGTACACGTACAGTGGTACCTCGGGTTACATACGCTTCAGGTTACATGCGCTTCAGGTTACAGACTCCACTAACCCAGAAATAGTGCTTCAGGTTAAGAACTTTGCTTCAGGATGAGAACAGAAATTGTGCTCCGGTGGCGTGGCAACAGCGGGAGGCTCCATTAGCTAAAGTGGTGCTTCAGGTTAAGAACAGTTTCAGGTTAAGAACGGACCTCCGGAACGAATTAAGTACTTAACCCGAGGTACCACTGTATATGTCTTTTCTAACTGGCAGAGCTTTCGTCCTGTTTCTCCTTTTGGGATGGCAAGATCAGAAAATGATGGAGCCACAATCTGAATCCTAAAACTTTGGAACGCCATCTCATTCTGTGGTGCTACGAGTGCAGTGGATTCATTTTGCGATTGTTTTCACAGTGCATGTCTGCCCATGACAAAATTAAACAAGCAGCAAGCTTATTTCACAGCCATTAGTAAGGAAACACAGGAACCGTCGTTCTGCTAACGAGCCATGCAAATTGCAGTGCTACTAAGGAGCCGTGGGAACAGTGGTTCTGCAAAGCTGTAGGGGATCTTTAGAATGGAAATCACAGTATCTCCAGAAAGCTATAGATCTCAGGATGCTTTGGAGGATATTTGCATGGGTTGGTAGATGTGGAAGTCAATGTAGCTAAAAAAAATGTAGCTAAAAAATTTTTGTTCTTTCAGCTATTATCATTGTTTTTGATGTTTCTCTCCAAGGGCCTTTTAATTAAATTTGACAGATGTCACATGGTTTATGCATGACCTGGAGATGAAACACCCATCTCTAGGTCAGCCAGCTGTCACAGAGCTCATAAGGAGGGCCTTCTGCCTCTGTCTCATTTCTTCCTTCCCACATCTGTTAGGATGTACATTCTCATCTCTTCCTCCTCTGTTTCGCAGCCCCACTACCAACAACGCCTGCTCCTCAGCCCAGCTTGGGAGAGCTCTCAGTCTCAGACGTCACCACCGACTCTGTCCGTCTCTCCTGGACTGTCCCCACTGGGAGCTTCGACTCCTTCCTGGTCCAGTACAAGGATGCGGAGGGGAAGCCTCAGGCCCTTCCAGTGGACGGAGGTTCCCGCGAGGTCACTGTCTCCAGCCTTGTGCCTTCCCGAAGATACAAGTTTAACCTTTACGGAGTCTCTGGTCGCAAGCGTCTGGGTCCAGTTTCTACTGACACAGTCACAGGTCAGCAAGGGGAGGTTCTAAAGACCTTTTGCCAGTCATAATACATGGCCATGGGTATAGCTTAGAGGTATATCTGCTGCTTTGTATGCAGAAGGTCCCAGATTCAGTCCCCAACATCTCCAGATAGGGCTAGGAGATGTTTCTTGCCTCAAACCCTGGAGAGCTGCTAGCAGTCAGTCTGGATACTACTGAACTAGATGGACCAATGGTCCAATTCAGTATAAGGTAGCTTCTTATGTTCCTGAGAACCACCCTGATAGGTCAAATGATTTTTCTCTCTACTACTATTTGTTTCCCCAGCATCACGTCCAAAGGAACCCTCAATTGCTCCTAGCCTGGGGGAGCTCTCTGCTTCTGACGCCACCAGCGATTCCGTCCGTCTCTCCTGGACTGTCCCCACGGGGAGCTTTGACTCTTTTCTGATCCAGTACAAGGACGCTGAAGGCAAACCTCAGGCGATTCCAGTGGAGGGAGCTTTCCGTGAGACCATCGTCCCCAATCTGGTTCCTTCCCGCAGATACAAGTTCAACCTTTACGGACTCACTGGTCGCAAACGCCTCGGCCCCATCTCCACAGATGCCACCACAGGTCAGCAGCAAGAGTCATTTGGACCGGATGTGTTTTAGTTCTCTTGTTTTCTCAGAGGGCACCAGCGGTGTCAGAAGTGGCTGCCGAACACTCACATTTGTTGCTTTTCCCATTGATTTCATAGGCCTTGGTTCCAAGGGACTCCTCTCAGGATACAGTTACTCAGTCAGTGGTTGGGTGAGAGGAGCAATCTTTGTATGTTCTGAGTAAGGATTGGGGAGAAAACTGAAACATTTTGCATTTATAGGTAAATCCACCCAATTCACGTTTTCAAAACAAATACACAAACTGAAACACATTCGTCTTTTGAATTTTGTGTTTCTCCTAAATCTTGTAATACAGTTCTCCAGGTGAGTAATGTGTACAAAAATGAATATACTAAAGATTGCATATAAATGCATATATTACACCTTCCTGTATAGATAAAGATGCCAGGCTATCATTTCACAGCTCCCTTTGTGGGATTTAAAGTGCCACATCAAAATTCTAGATTCACATGAAATCAGAGCAAAGCCCCTATTGGAGAACTGATAGCCCCTCAACACAATCCTGGATTTTCATTAAGTCAGGGCAGGGAAGTTAGAGTAACAGAAGGCAGGTTGCACAGCACCAGTGGCCACAGCATGGGAGTCAGAAAGAAGAAACATGGACAGGAGAAATGTGACTTAAAACAACACTGGAAGTTTGAGTAATGCAAGGCTGATTGATTTAGTGATTGCTTGCTTAAGTTTACTTATAGTATATAATGCTTTCCTATAATGAACTGTGCCAAAAGCAGTTTACAACAAACACTCAAAACATCAAAATGCAAATATACAAAAGACAGAGCATGACAGATTTGACTATCCCTTTGCGACAATGAGAAAAAGTTCTCTCTAACCACTTCCTCCACATTCTTATAAATTTCTATAATATGCGCCCGCCTCAGTTCTTTTATCCTCTAAACTGCCCACCTAGGAGAGCATTTGTTCAGCAGCATCTACTTCTTTCTGTTCCTCCAGCATCATCACAGGAACAGCCAGCTCCTCCCAGCCTGGGGGAGCTCTCTGCTTCTGATGCCACCAGCGATTCCGTCCGTCTCTCCTGGACTGTCCCCACGGGGAACTTTGACTCTTTCCTGATCCAGTACAAGGATGCCAAGGGCAAACCTCAGGCGATTCCAGTGGAGGGAGCCTTCCGCGAGACCATCGTCCCTAATCTGGTTCCTTCCCGCAGATACAAGTTCAACCTTTACGGACTCACTGGCCGCAAGCGCCACGGCCCCATCTCCACAGACGCCACCACAGGTCAGCTTCACTTGATGAGCTGGGGCCCTTTCCTAGGATCTATTTTCTGTGTCTTTTCATGCAAAGATAGTGGCTGAGCCCATGTGGGACTGCAAACCAACCTGGACCCTGTGAGCATCATCTGAGGCTCTTCTTCGTGTGCCTCCTTGCCTGGAGGCAATTTCAGAATTTCCACCCTCCTTATTAATTTCCTTCTTTCCTCAGGAAGCAGCAGCGGTATCAGAAGTGGCCACCTAACAGTCAAACTTACTGCATTATCCCTGATATTACAGTAGCTGTGTTGACACGGACCTCTTCCAGACATTCTATCCATTCCTTCTCTTTCCTATTTGTCTTTTACTCTTCTCTTTCCCACCCCTGCTGATCCATCTGTACCTTTCTGCGCATCCCTCAAAGATACAGTTACATAGTCAATGTAACAGAGAGGAGAAGCACCAAAATCGATGGGGGACCAAATTGAATCATTTCGCACTTCTCAGTAAATCTCCCCAATTCACACTTTCCAAAGCAACAAGCAGACCCAAACACAACCATTCTTCCGAGATTTGTACTTCTCCAGGGTTCACAATACAGCTCTCCAGCCAAGCAATACATCCAAAAATATGTGTGCTGGGGGAACATTGTATTTTTTATGTTGTGAACTGCCCTGAGATCTATGGTTGAAGTGCAGTATACAAATTTTAATAGTAGTAGTAGTTTAGTTCTTACTCAGGGTGGGGGGATTTCATTTGGTCTGGGAGCCATATGCGGCCCTCCAGGCATCTCAGTCTGGCCCTTGGAACTGTCCACTGGACACACACCCTCCCCTCGGGACACACCCCTCACAAGCCTTGCTTTGCACCCAAGTCTTTTGGCCTGACTTGGAATGTGTCCTTGGACCCTGATATTGCTCTTGCTTGCTTGGGTGGGGAATAGAGAGACATGTCTGAGCGCATGCAGAAAATAGCCTACTTTACAAAGGCAACATTGACATCCATTGCTCCACCCCCTTTTGCCTCTAGCCACACCCACCATTGGCATGGGGACTTTTGGAGGTAGACCAGAAGGGAATGCATCCCTCAGGCTGGTAACAGGGTCCCCCACCCCTGCCCTATGTCTCGTCGCAGCACTATGGGGTTACACTTTCTCTCTGTTTTAGCTGCTGTAGGAATGCCACCAGGGGCCACCACAGAAAAGGTCACCATCGTTCAGCTCAGCCTAGACCAGCTGTCCGTTTCTGACATCACCAGT
>JAXCMG010000165.1:304077-358968 GCA_034642415.1 Podarcis siculus
AGTGGATGAACTGGCCAACTGGGCTGTGGTCTTTCCCCTCCCCCCGCCCCGGACACGCTTTTCTCCTTTCTTCCTAAGGGCACATCAGAAGCATCGGAAGAAGATGCACCCCAGCCTGTGAATTCCTGTTCTCTTTCAGGCATACCTTTTGAGCTAAAGGGCCTTTCTTGGGTGTTGGGAGGAGAGAAAAACCTCTCTGCTCGAGTGATAGCCTGGCCACAGGCAGATACTTACTTTTTACATTTATCTTAACATTGAGCTGAAAGTTCCTTTCCCCCCCTCCCTCGTGAACCACTTTCCCAGCCCCGTTTGCACTACATTTATGGCAATTTAAGTGGGTGGGGAGATAGAATGTAGAAAATTTGTGGTAGCAAGGGGACTCGCATGGAAAATTGGTGTCAGTTTTTCTTGCTTTATTAAATATGATCTTGGTGATCAGACAGGGATATAAGGGATCAGTCGGTCCTTCAACAATCCTGGACCCAAGTTGTTAAGGGCCTTGTGAACTAATACATAACCCCTAAACCTGGCTCTTTAACATATGGGCAGCCCATGCAAGCTTTTAAGCACTAGATTTATGCAATGGCAACAGTCTGTCCATGCCAACAGTGTAGCCACAGCATTTTGCACTGGACCAGGCACCAGGGTAGCCCCACAGAGAGCGCATTGCAAAAGTCTAATCTTGAGGTTACAGGTTACAGGTAGGTAGCCCAATAACAAACTTAGTTGGTCTCTAAGGTGGGTGGCACTGTGGGTTAAACCACAGAGCCTAGGGCTTGCCGATCAGAAGGTTGGTGGTTCGAATCCCCGCAACGGGGTGAGCTCCCCTTGCTCTGTCCCTACTCCTGCCAACCTAGCAGTTCGAAAGCACATCAGAGTGCAAGTAGATAAATAGGTACTGCTCTGGCGGGAAGGTAAACGGTGTTTCCGTGCGCTGTTCTGGTTCCCCAGAAGTGGCTTAGTCATGCTGGCCACATGACCCGGAAGCTGTACGCCGGCTCCCTCGGGCAATAAAGCGAGATGAGCGCCGCAACCCCAGAGTCGGTTACAACTGGACATAATGGTCAGGGGTCCCTTTTTAAGGTACTACTGGAAGGAATTTTTTAATTTTGTTTCGACTTGAGGTTACCAGTGCATACAGATCACCATGGCCATAGCTTTTATGCATTATTTGGGCATCAGTCACCAGTGGTGATAGATATTTGCAGCTTTGAAATACGCTGTCAAGAACTGCCCACTTGCATTTGTGTTATCTTAATCTGGTCCTGGCAACTAGTGAATCTGAAAACAGGTATTTCTGCACCTGTTTCTGATCCAGTTGGCATTCTCCAGCATCCCTAATTATGAGTGCCTGCTTTTTAGCCTTGCTGTTTGGGAAAAACAATGGGCGAGTTAATCTCATCTTACCTTTTGGTACAGCTCTTCAGTCTGTTCTATGCCTTAGGCCCTAAGGCTTAGGGGGAGCATACTGGGAGACATTTTGCATTCTTCTAATCATGACTTAATTTTTACAGGAGCAGAAGAGTTTCCGACTGTACTTCACTCTTCACCCCCTTTTTCTCTCCCTCTGTGTTTTAGCCTCAGCAGTGACGCCGCCACCACAACCCACCCTAGGGGAACTCTCAGCCGTTGATGTTTCTAGTGATTCTCTCCGCCTCTCCTGGACAGTCCCCACTGGGAACTTTGACTCCTTCCTGGTCCAATACAAGGATGCGGAGGGGAGGCCTCAGGCCCTTCCGGTGGACAGAGGTTCTCGCGAGGTCACCATTTCTAGCCTCCTGCCTTCCCGTAGATACAAGTTCAATCTTTATGGGATCTCTGGTCGCAAGCGGATTGGCCCCATTTCCACTAGTGCGGTCACAGGTCAGCTGAGGTCACAGCAACCATAATTCTTTCACAGGGGAAGCAGTTTATTTCCGTTCTGTCTCAGGAGCAAGGGCGTCGCTGCGTCTCCATCTGCAATGCAGACCAAGGGTGCATGCAAATATATGCAAACGAAGTAGCCACTGTGCCCCGGAAGTGTGTTTTCCCCCCATGTCAGGGCGAATTATTCATTTCGATTGTCATATAGAATCATGGAACCATCGCGTTGGAAGGGACACTGAGGATCACCTAGTCCTGCAATGCAGAAATATGCAGCTTTAGCCACCACTGACGTTTTCCACGAAACTCCAAAGCAATGCTTGCTTGAGGGCATTGTGGGAGATTAAAATAGTGGCTAGATCCATTTGCCAGGCACTATTGAGAGTGCCGGGAGGTTATAAATTTGGTTAAAAACCAGAGGTCTTCTTATTGGGGTTAATTGATGAGGAAATTCAAAAAAACGATGTAAACTTGCTTGTGTATGCCACAACGGCTGCAAGAATTTTGATGGCCCAAAGATGGAAGCAGCAAGAACTCCCCTCCCTCGAAGACTGGCAGATAAAGATGGTAGAATATATTGAAGTGGCAAAGTTAACGGGAAAGATAAGAAACCGGCACAATGAATTGTTTCTTAAGGACTGGAGCAAATTTACAATTTATTTGAAAGAAAACTGTAAATATTTGAAAACGTTTGCAGCTTTAACATGAAATGTTTCGTAATGTGAAATTAAGGAGCTAATTTACATATAAGAGGGTGAATGATAAAGATAATATTTAGTAAAGAAGTGGTTATAGAAATGCGAATGATCTGACAAAAAAAAAATGGGGAAGTCAGAAAGAGGGAGGGAAGGAGGTCGATACTCACTTTGAATAACATGGTAGTTAGGAAGTTTAGGTAATTTATGCGAAATTTAATTTTGGAAAACTCAATAAACATTATGTTTTTTAAAAAAAGAGAGTGCCAGGAGGAAAGGGGGTGAAAATTAAGGGTGTCCAGACAAGCAGTCAGCAGCTGAGCCTGTAAGGGCCCTGGCAATGATGCCAGGTGGTGATGCCAGTGCTGGGCAGAACACGACACCCTCTGGCATAGGTGATAAGTTGGAAGAAGCATCTCTCTCTGTCTCTCTCTCTCTCTCTCTCTCTCTCTCTCTCTCTCTCTCTCTCTCTCTTTCTCATGGTGGCCATTGACTCCTTATTCTTCTCTCTGTTCCAGATCAACTGATGGTGAAGCCCACTCCAGCACTCAAGCTCGGAGAGCTAACAGCTGGTAATGCCATGCCAAATTCCCTTGACGTCTCCTGGACTGTGGAGGCCGGGGACTTTGACTCTTTCATCATCCAATACCAAGATGCTCAGGGCAAACCCCAGGTTCTCCCTGTTGACGGGCGCCTCCGCTCCCTCCACCTCCACGACTTGGCCCCGTCCCACAGATACCAGATCAACCTCTATGGTGTCTTGGGCCGAAAGCGTCTGGGCCCCATCTCCACCGAAGCAGAGACAGGTCAGCAACCATCCTTCTTTAAGACAGCCTCCCCCCAATCTGGAGGTCTCCAGGTTTGGGGAGACATTTGTCCTAGACAAACGTGGCAGCATTCTCTCCAGGCTCACATTTCCATTTTGGCTTGAGGAACTGGATTTTCAGATGCGATAAACTTCCAAACCGCTGCTGTATCTTCATGTGGTGGTAGCCAGTTACTTTCTACTAAGAGTAAACCCAGGAGAATTAATGGACACAACTAACTTTGTTCTGTTAATATCAGTGGGTCTACTCTAAGTAAAGGTAAAGGGACCCCTGGACGTTAGGTCCAGTCACGGACGACTCTGGGGTTGTGGCGCTCATCTCGCTTTACTGGCTGAGGGAGCTGGTGTACAGCTTCCGGGTCATGTGGCCAGCATGACTAAGCCTCTCTTCTGACGAACCAGAGCAGAATGGGGCAAAAAGATACACAACAGGGTTAAAAATGTTGGCAAAGCTTTTAATGATTTTGAAAAGAATTAATAACGCAGCCACGTGCTAATTCCTATTTTGGCAAGCCCCCACCTCATTTCAATTTATTTTAGGATTTAGTTTGCCCAAAGCCTCCAGAACTGCTGTCCCTTTCAGAAGAGGCTAGTGGAATTTGCTGCCAAGGAGTGTGGTGGAGTCTCCTTCTTTGGAGGTCTTTAAGCAGAGGCTTGACAACCATATGTCAGGAGTGCTCTGATGGTGTTTCCTGCTTGGCAGGGGGTTGGACTCGATGGCCCTTGTGGTCTCTTCCAACTCTATGATTCTATGATTCTATGACCTAGCTCAACGGAAGAGCAGCTGCTGCCAAGTCACTGTAGATCAGGGTTTCCAGCTCTTTTTTGGAGTATAATTCCCATCATCCCTGACCACTGGTCCTGCAAAATAGGGATGATGGGAGCTGTAGTCCAACAACAGCTGGATACCCAAGTTTGGGAAACCCTGGATTAGACAATACTAGATGGAGCAATGGCCTGACTCAGTATCAGCTACCTTCCAATGTTCCAAAAGCAGGGGGCACTTTGGGATCAGCTTTAGGAGAAAACGCTTGCCGCAAATTGGAAAGTGTCACATGGAGGTTTGTTTCTTGCTTGCTTAAAGTAAAAGCACCAGGCCTGGAGGTGAAGCACCCATCTCAAGGCCAGCCAGATATCACAGAGTTCATTAAAAGAACCTTCTGCCTCTGTCTCATTTCTTCCTTCCCGCATCCGTTAAGATGTACATTCTCATCTCTTCCTCCTCTGTTTCGCAGCCCCACTACCAACAACACCTGCTCCTCAGCCCAGCTTGGGAGAGCTCTCAGTCTCAGACGTCACCACCGACTCTGTCCGTCTCTCCTGGACTGTCCACACTGGGAGCTTCGACTCCTTCCTGATCCAGTACAAGGATGCGGAGGGGAAGCCTCAGGCCCTCCCAGTGGACGGAGGTTCCCGCGAGGTCACAGTCTCCAGCCTTGTGCCTTCCCGAAGATACAAGTTCAACCTTTATGGACTCTCTGGTCGCAAGCGTCTGGGTCCAGTTTCTACTGACACAGTCACAGGTCAGCAAGGGGAGGTTCTAAATACCTTCTGCAAGCCATAATACATGGTCAAGAGGCCACGGCTTAAGGGTATAGCTGCTGCTCTGCATGCAGAAGGTCCCAGATTCAGTCCCTGACATCTCCAGATAGGGCTAGGAGAGATTTCTTGCCTCAAACCCTGGAGAGCTGCTAGCAGTCTGGATACTACTGAACCAGATGGACCAATGGTCCAACTCAGCATAAGGTAGCTTCTTATTTTCGTGAGAACCACCTTGGTAGGTCGAATGAATTTTTTCTCTATGACCTGACTCAGTATACAAGGCAGATTCCTCTATTCCTGAGAACCAACTCAGGACAGTTGAAAATTTTCTCTGCTACTGTCTGTTTCTTCAATGTCACCTCCAAAGGAGCCCTCAGTTGCTCCCAGCCTGGGGAGCTCCCTGCTCCTGAGAGCCTTCTGCTTCTCTTACCTCTTGCTTCCCCCATCCCTTAAGATGCACTTTCTCTGTTTCTCCATTTTTCAGCTGTGCTACCAACAACACCAGCTCCTCAGCCCAGCTTGGGAGAGCTCTCAGCCTTGGATATCACCACTGATTCCATCCGTCTCTTCTGGACTGTCCCCACGGGGAACTTTGACTCTTTCCTGATCCAGTACAAGGACGCTGAGGGCAAACCTCAGGCGATTCCAGTGGAGGGAGCTTTCCGTGAGACCATCGTCCCCAATCTGGTTCCTTCCCGCAGATACAAGTTCAACCTTTACGGACTCACTGGCCGCAAGCGCCACGGCCCCATCTCCACAGACGCCACCACAGGTCAGCTTCACTTGATGAGCTGGGGCCTTTTTCCGGGATCTATTTCCTGTGTCAATTCATGCAAAGATAGTGGCTGAGCCCACGTGGGGTTCTCTCAGGGACTGTCCAAACCACCCTGGACCCCTGGACCCTGTGACCATCATCCCTTCTTTGTGTGCCTCCTACATGAGGAGTCCAGAGGGTGGCAACACGACTATGGGTCCTTACTGGTAGTTGTTCTTCTCTTTGACATCCCCACCAGATGTCAAAGAAAAGAACAACTACCAGACTTTTAGAAGACATCTGAAGGCAACCCTGTTTAGGGAAGCTTTTAATGTTTAACAGACCACTGTATTTTAATACTTTGTTGGAAGCTGCCCAGGGTGGCTGGGGAGACCCAGCCAGATGGGTGGGGTATAAATAATAAATTATTATTATTATTATTTCAGAGGCTCTTCGGAGGCATTACTTTGTGGAATGCTCTCCCCAGGGAGGTGCCTATTCAACAAGGCATTCGTCTGATTAACTTTCTATGGTTTTTTTGTAGGAGGGGCAATTATTGGTTTGTTTCATTATGTATTTTATGTTCTCATTTTGTACTTTTTCTGTTGTGATCTTCAGATGAGGGGTGGTATACAAATTTAATAAATAATAATAATAATAATAATAATAATAATAATAATAATAATAAAAAAAATAATAATCATGTTCATTTGCAGGGAGTCAGCCTTTCAGTGTGGCAGCTCCCATGCTTTGGAACCATTGACATTAAGTCGGCACTATTGCTGTACAGTGGTACCTCTAGTTACGTATTTAATTCGTTCCAGAGGTCCGTTCTTAACCTGAAACTGTTCTTAACCTGAAGCACCACTTTAGCTAATGGGGTCTCCCGCTGCTGCCGCGCCGCCGCCGCGCGATTTCTGTTCTCATCCTGAAGCAAAGTTCTTAACCCCAGCTACTTTTTCTGGGTTAGCGGAGTCTGTAACCTGAAGCATATGTAACCTGAAGCGTATGTAATCCGAGGTACTACTGTATTGTTTTAGACAATACACTAACCCTGATGTCTATGTTCTCTCTTCACTGTTGAAGGCAGCATATGCCCCTGAATACCACTGTGTGGAAATTGCTGGTGGCGAGAGCACTCGTGCTTGCTGTTTCCCATAGACATCTGGTTGGCCACTGTGGGAACAGGATTCTGGGCTAGAATGGGCCACTGGTCGGATCCAGCAGGGACCTTCTTCTATTCTTTTGCTTCCTGCCCATCTTACATGCCACTACCTGAAGAACCACCTATTGAATGATAAATAAGTTGATCACAGGAGCCAAGTTGGTGCTTACAAATTATTCATTTTTGTTCTCTCTTTCTCTGTTCTCTTCTCCAGTTGCAGAATTGCTGGCTGCACCAACCTTAGGAGAACTCTCTGTCTCTGATGTCACCAGTGAGTCTGCCCGCCTCTCCTGGACTGTTCTAGCCGGGAGATTTGACTCCTTCTTAGTCCAGTACAAGGATGCTGAAGGCAAACCCCAGCAGCTGCCCTTGGATGGAGGCACCTATGAGACTACCATCTCCGGCCTGTCTCCTGCCCGACGATACAAGTTCAACCTCTACGGGATTGTAGGGCGCAAACGCCTTGGCCCTGTCTCTGCCGACACAGTCACAGGTCAGCACATGGCTCTTTGGCATGAATAGGGCATTGGGAGTGGTGGTGTAAATTTGGTTCGGTTCACATTTTAATGAAAAGCTACTTAATCTGCACTTCCCGAAATGAAACACAAAGCGAAACACAACTAAACTTCAAAATCTGCACTCTTCCAAATGTTGCAGTGTGTATGAAACCAAATAATGTGCACACAAACATGTGCAGATTTGGGGGAAGTGGGAATAAAAAGGTCTATGCTCAAGAAAATAGCGTACGAAAATGTAGTTATGTTGGCTGAAATATACATTAAAATGTGTATATTAGGCAGAATTTCATACAAATTTAATACCGACAACAGCCATTTTGCACGCATTCAGAGCACACACAACCATGCACGTGCGCATTGCTGAGAGCCTGGAAATGGCAGGAAAAGGGGGAGGGGACTAGGGTGGGCATATACATGCGCCACCATCATGCGTAATGACCTAGAACGCAACCCTTGCGAAAATCGGGTGTTGCCTGTATGTGCATTAGGAAGAAGGCACACTAAAATGCAGGCAAATTCTCACACAGGCTTAAAAAAAATCATTAGAAACTGATGCAGAAATTCAGAAAACCAAAGTTTAGGGGAAATGGGAAACAGAGAGAAACTGAAAGTATCAAGTCTGTCCCTCCCTCGGCATGTGTCTGGCTATATTAAGCTATTTCACATATTTCAGACAAAAATGTATATGCGGATCCATAGAAAAAAAGACTCAATGATCTCTTTTCAAAATGAAAATTTACCAGGCCTGGTGCTAATACAGGCAATAATGAGGTAAATATTGGAAGCCTGGAGGGTTCTGCCTAGGTAGCAGAAACTGGGTCACTTAGGGAGGGGGGGGCCTTTGATTTTATTTGTATTTTTACCTGGTGTTGAACTACACTCACCAGCACCGCTGCCATTTAAATTTCCCTCAAGGCAATGCCTGCGATGCATTATCATTGCATCGTGGGAAAATTCCAGTGGTCCCTCTGCCTGTGAGTCCGGTCAACCAGGCCTCACCCTTCTTTGGCTGGCCCCACTACTACTGGGCCACCCTGGCCTACCTGGAGCTAAATGAGCTTGGCATCACTGGGGAAAGGAGGGGGCGAAGCAGACCAGTGCTGCTGACGGAGGGGGTAGGGGGGTCAGCCGACGGAGTTTGCCCTGACTCCTGGTGCTGGCTCTGAAGAAGCAGTTTGGGTAGAGTTTCATTCTATGTGTGAGATTTTGAGCAGGGATGGTAACTGTTTTTCTTCCTGTGGAGGCGAATTTGTGAAGCCAAGTTCCTCAAGAGGAGAGCAGCTTAAGGCTCTAGATCTGCCCTGTCTCAGACTTGCAGCCTCAGCTGTGTTTCTTACATGTCAATTATGAAAATCCCTGGCGGTGATGGAATTTGAACTCGACACTCTAAGCTTCGAGCCTAATTTATTTGCCTCTGAACCCAGCGTACAGTGGTACCTCGGGTTACAGACTCTTCAGGTTACAGACGCTTCAGGTTATAGACTCCACTAACCCAGAAATAGTACCTCGAGTTAAGAACTTTGCTTCAGGATGAGAACAGAAATCGTGCTGCGGCGGCAGCAGGAGGCCCCATTAGCTAAAGTGGTGCTTCAGGTTAAGAACAGTTTCAGGTTAAGAACGGACCTCCAGAAAGAATTAATTCTTAACCCAAGGTACCACTGTACTAGCTGAACACAGATTTAACTCCTGTTTGTTTTTAATCTCTTGGCCTCAGCAGCTGCAGTGTCTGGCGAAGGCCCAGCGAAGCCCAGCCTAGAAGAGCTCTCTGTCTCAGAGGTCACCAGCAATTCCGCTCTTCTCTCCTGGACTGTCCCCACTGGGGACTTTGACTCCTTCCTGATCCAGTACAAGGATGCAGAGGGCAAACCCCAGGCGCTGACCGTGGAGGGAGTTGCTCGCGAGGTCACTGTCCCCAACCTGGTTCCTTCCCACAGATACAAGTTCAATCTCTACGGGGTCGTTGGCCGCAGGCGCCTGGGCCCTATTTCCTCTGAAGCCACCACAGGTCAGCAGAAGTCTTCTCTCTTCATTTTCTGTTTTAGGGGCAGAAAGGAGGAAGCAAATTCTCTCAGTGACATCCTCTCGCCTTCTAAGCTCTGTCTGCATCATCCCACTTCCATTTACAATTTACTTTTTCCCACAGCTGCCACACATGGGGTCGACATCTTCATCAAGCTATCCACTACGTCCCCAGGGTCTCGTTCCTGGCCTGTCAATGCCAGTTCAGTCCCCACGCGTGTACATGTGAAATCAAGATTTTATTATTTTTTTGCCCTGACATCCAGTACTTTATAATGGCTTATGTTAAACTGCTCTTGCCACTTTACTGCCCATTCATTCAGTTTGGAGAGGTCCTTTTGGAGCTCTTCCCAATCTCTTTTTGTTTGAAGCTCTCTGAACAATTCCAGGGGTGGCGCTGTGGGTTAAACCACAGAGCCTAGGACTTGCTGATCAGAAGGTCGGCTGTTCGAATCCCCGCAACGGGGTGAGCTCCCGTTGCTCAGTCCCTGCTCCTGCCAACCTAGCAGTTCGTGCAAGTAGATAAATAGGTACCACTCCAGCGGGAAGGTAAATGGCGTTTCTGTGCACTGCTCTGCTTCGCCAGAAGCTTAGTCATGCTGGCCACATGACCCGGAAGCTGTATGCCGGCTCCCTCGGCCAATAAAGCGAGATGAGCGCCGCAACCGCAGAGTCGATCACGACTGGACCTAATGGTCAGGGGTCCCTTTACCTTTACCTCCTGCTACTCAACCAATTCCTGATCCACAGAAGTTTCATGGACATCTCTTAAAGAGTCTGCTGTCATTGTGAGGAGGCAATGCTTTCTGATTTTTTTTGCCAAAAAAGGGTTTATTTTAAAATACGAAGGGGGGGGGGTATACAGGCAAACTATTGGACTATGGTTGTGCACACAATTACTGATTTACAATGAGGCTGTGCTGTTCTTTTTCTCACTATGGATCAAAGCTGGCTTGGGGGGAAATGCAGTACCTGTATTTCCTAAGCAATGACAGGAAAGATATAGGATAGATAGGGATCAAGGCTCACATCATGTGTATGCCTCTACCCAAACCAGCGGCAGGAGCGCTCTAGATGCAGAGTAAATTGGAGTGTGCACGCAACCTGAAACTCGTTCTCTCCTTTTTCTTATTCCCTAATTTCCCATTTCCTCCCTCCTATAATGGACGGCGTTATAAGCAGCTGTGTTGAAGGAACTCTGCCACAAATGCACATTATTTGCCTTTGCAGGAATTTTCTCCCATCAGGATGTGTTAGTCTGTTCATGCTTTCCTCCCCGTACTTGATAGCAAAATGATCCTGGTGGTTCATTTCTCACAACGGCGGGACCTTTACCCCTGTTCCCACTCCCCATTTTTTGTTCTAGCTGAAGCCGAGGAGGACAACAAGGAGGGAGAAGAAGACGAAGGTGATGGAGAGAGTGAGCCTAGCTTGGGGCAGCTCTCAGTCTCAGAAGCTAACAGCAATTCAATCCGTCTTTCCTGGAGTGTCCCAACTGGGAATTTTGACTCCTTCCTTGTTCAGTACGAAGATGGAGAGGACGAGCTGCAGACCATGCCTGTGGATGGTGGTTCCCGTGAGGTCACAGTCTCTGACCTGTCTCCTTCCCAGCGATACCGATTTGACCTTTATGGAATCTCTGGTGGCGAGCGGCTTGGCCCCGTATCCACTGATGCCTCCACAGGTCAGCAGTGCACACACAAGGCCCTTGCCCAACTCCTAGAGAGAAAACTCACATCCACAGCATACACTTCAAGCACTATCACCCTGGGAACTGTAGTTTAAGGGTGCTGGGGACTCTAGCTCTGCGAGGTCAGCACTCTTTTAACAAACAAAGTACGCAGGATTCTCCATGACTGCTAAAGTGGTCAAGTAAGTGCTTTAAATGTATGCTGTGGATGTGACAAAAGCGAATTGGCTCTTCACTCCTCTGCTGGAGGATTTACACTGTTTTCCATTAGATATGGGATCGGGGAGAAAGTCCATTCAGTTTGCATTCTGAAGTGAAACTACCAAAATCACATTTCCCAAAACAACATGCAAGCCAAAACATAGCGGACCCTCAAAATTCACACTTCTATGGATTTTAAAGAGGGACGTGGGTGGCGCTGTGGGTTAAACCACAGGGCCTAGGACTTGCCAATCAGAAGGTCAGTGGTTCGAATCCCGGCGACGGGGTGAGCTCCTGTTGCTCTGTCCCTGCTTCTGCCAACCTAGAAGTTCTAAAGCATGTCAAAGTGCAAGTAGATAAATAGGTACCGCTCCGGCGGGAAGGTAAACGGCATTTCCCTGCGCTGCTCTGGTTCACCAGAAGCGGCTTAGTCATGCTGGCCACATGACCCGGAAGCTGTACGCCAGCTCCCTCGGCCAATAAAGTGAGATGAGCTCTGCAACCCCAGAGTCGGTCACGACTGGACCTAATGGTCAGGGTCCCTTTACCTTTACCTATGGATTTTAAAGCCAAGCAGTGTGTACAATAATGCATATACAGGAGTAAAGTGTGGATAAAATTTCACATATTGTGTGGTGAAAATACCACACAATAATTGCATTGTGTTAGGGGAAATTGCACTTGCAAAAATGTGTATATGAAGAGAATTTTGCAGTAAGATGCAATGAATTTTCATGAGAATGTTATATACTTTTTAAAGAAATGAATTCGCTCCATCCCCCGCTTTACAATGCTCTTTTTGAGGTGACCAGAGCCTCACATAGTATTCCAAGTTATTTAAAAACCCTGCAACCAGGATCAATAAAACTATGCCTGTCTAAGCATTTTCCTCTTCCAGAAGTGCAATATACTGTACAATTTTGCACACCTCACAGCCAGAAGTTTGTTGATCATGGAAAGGGTGCTCCACCAACATCTACTGTTGACTTTTTTTTTTTTACAGCTCCGTTGACACCAGTGACGGAGAGGGGGGAAAGAGGAACGCCACCTCCAGGGTCTGACTTTGGGCAGCTCTCTGCTTCTGATGTCACCAGCGACTCTGTCCGCCTCTCTTGGGATGTCCCCTCTGGGATCTTTGACTCCTTCCTGGTCCAGTACAAGGATGCTGACAATAAACCACAGGCACTGCCTGTAGATAAGGAGACCAACTCTGTTGTGATTTACTACTTGGTGCCTTCCTACAGATATAAGTTCAACCTCTTTGGCTTGTCTGGACGGAGGCGCTTTGGCCCAATCTCAGTCATTGTTGTCACAGGTCAGCAGAGGATCTAAAAATGGATGCCATTCTCTCTGTAATTTCAAGTCAGCTGTTTTCTCCAGTCCTGTATCCTCCCTCTGCTTTCCCTTTCTTACTGCTTTGGTTGCAGATCTCTTTTTCAGAAAACGAACCGGCAGGAAAGTCCATCTTTCCTTGCATCAGGCCTTCTGTCTGGCAAGATGGTGACAAAGAAAGTATACTGTGTGTTTTAAAGTATAAATTGTGTTTTAAATTTGTTCATTGACCACAGAAAGTATACAGAAAGCATGAAATCCTAATTTACGGTCCCATGCTGCAGCATTCTTTCTGTGGGCGATGAACAAATTAAAAACACACTTTAAAACAAAACAATTGAATCAATACCATATCCAAGCATACAAGATGCAGCACATTACAGCTATAATTATACCATTCTAATCACAAGAGGGCCAGCAGTCTCATTGGGGATGGATGGGCCCATTAAAGTCTGGTCCATCACAGTTCTGAATGGGAGCAGGATTGAGTCCATCCCACCCCATTCCTGTATGGATTTTAAAGCAAAAATCTTTTAAAATCTCAGAAAAGTACAGAAATTTAAAAGTACTTGTTCTGAGGCAGCCTCTGTCCCTCTGAAATGTATTTATTTCTTTTTAAAGGGTAAAGGTGGCGCTGTGGGTTAAACCACAGAGCCTAGGGCTTGCCAATCAGAAGGTCGGCAGTTCGAATCCCCGCGACGGGGTGAGCTCCCGTTGCTCAGTCCCTGCTCATGCCAACCTAGCAGTTCAAAAGCACGTCAAACTGCCAGTAGATAAATAGGTACTGCTCCGGCGGGAAGGTAAACGGCATTTCCGTGCGCTGTTCTGGTTTCGCCAGAAGCGGCTTAGTCATGCTGGCCACATGACCCGGAAGCTGTCTGAGGACAAACGCCAGCTCCCTTGGCCAATAAAGCGAGATGAGCGCCGCAACCCCAGAGTCGGCCACGACTGGACCTAATGGTCAGGGGTCCCTTTACCTTTACTATGTGTAGTATACACTCTTCCTCTGGTAGAATATCTGAAGGCCAATGCCCACTACAATGTTATCCCAGCATCGGTCCCTCACTTGCCATTTCTGTTTTAATTCTCACAGCAACACAGCTAAAGAGAGACGAGGTGGATGCAGAGGACTCTACCGGAAGGGAACCCCGCTTGGGCCAGCTCTCGGTCTCGGAGGTCACCAGCAACGCTGCCCGTCTCTCATGGAGTGTCCCCGAAGGAAGCTTTGATTCTTTCTCTGTCCAGTACAGAGACGCAGAGGGAAAGCCACAGGCGCTTCCTGTAGGAGGGGGCTCCCGTGAGGTCATTGTCTCCAACCTGGTCCCCTCTCACAAATACAAGTTCAATCTCTATGGTATCTCTGGAAACCAGCGTTTGGGACCCATATCTGCCACTGCTGAGATGACAGGTCAGCAGCACCTCCGGGAGAAATTGAAGGGGCTGTGTACTAATGATTTCACCTCCTCACTCTAACTGATCTTTTCCACATTATTACATTTTATTAGGTCCCTAAAACCCTTGGGGAGGATCAGTGCCTGTCCTGCTGTCTTTCTTTCTTTCCTGCTTGTTCCTCCCCTTAGCCACTGCCCCACTGGACTCTGCCTGTCCTCAGCTACCCCCACCTGTCTGCCTTATTACAACCACCCCACACGGTGGCACAAGCTGTCAGCTTTCTCCTCCTCCTTAGCTGTTGCATTGCTCTTGTCTCACAGGGCAGAAGGATCAGAACAAATCTAGAATTCATTAGCTTGGCTTGTCATTACCTCTGGCTCCACCTACTGTTGGCCTCCTGCCTTACGCACCACCAAATCCAACAGACACCAGACACCACCATTTCTGGCTTGCCCCTCTGATGTCTGGCTCCTCTCTCACCCCACTCTGGTGCCGTTGGTCAAGCCTTGACAACTTCATTTTGCAATGAACACACTAGCATGAAGCCTTGATAGATCACTATCAAGAGCCAGGGTGGTGTAGTGGTTAAGAGCGGTAGACTAGTAATCTGGTGAACCAGATTCGCGTCTCCGCTCCTCCACTTGCAGCTGCTAGGTGACCTTGGGCTAGTCACACTTCTTTGAAGTCTCTCACCCCCACTCACCTCAAAGAGTTTTTGTTGTTGGGGAGGAAGGGAAAGGAGAATGTTGGCCGCTTTGAGACTCCTTCGGGTAGTGATAAAGCGGGATATCAAACCCAAAGTCGTCTTCTTCTTCACTGTGCAGCATACAGACACGCCCTAGAAATTCCTGGCAGCTTGCATGTAGATGTGGGAAGTTTCCAACTGCATGTCACAGTTTCCCAAATTTCCCTATCTATCATGCTAGCATGCTTCCCCACCTCTCCTCCTCCTAAAGCTGGAGAGACTTGTAGAAGGCGAGAAACATCGAAGATACCCCAGCAGCATTCTCTCCCTCACCATCTTCGTTTTAACTCTAGCCACAGATCCTGACGTGCAAGCGGTGGAAGGAAAGGTGGAACCTCGCCTGGGACAGCTCTCGGTCTCGGAGGTCACCAGCAACACTGCCCGTCTCTCATGGAGTGTCCCCGAAGGAAACTTTGATTCTTTCTCTGTCCAGTACAAGGACGCAGAGGGAAGACCCCAGGCACTTCCTGTAGGAGGGGGTTCCCGCGAGGTCATTGTCTCCAACCTGGCCCCCTCTCACAAATACAGGTTCAATCTCTATGGCATCTATGGAAACCAGCGTTTTGGACCCAACTCTGCCAATGCTGTGACAGCAGGTCAGCAGCAACTCCTGGAGAAATTGGGGTGCTGGGGAGTACTAATGATTTCACCCTCCCTATTCCTTAACTCAACTTTTCCTCTTTAATAGGTTCTAGGTCAACTGATAGTTTCTGAAACCATCTGTGGGCGGATCACTGCACGTCTTTCCTTCTTTCCTCATCATCTGCTCATTCCCCTCTCCTGATAGGGTTCAGATCCACAGAATGCATGAAAATTTCATAATGTGGTTTTGGATGGACACAGAAGTCACCGTCCTCTGATTCACAGCATTTGTGTCACATGCACACATACACACACAGAGAGAGAGAGTGTGTTTCTTGACCTTGTGGTTTAATATAGAAGCTTACTGAATGCATCCAAATTTTGCAATTCGCAACGTCAGAAAGGGAGCCCCTCTCTATTGAGGAACTAACTTCCCCTCAACCTGAACTTGTGCCCTTATTTGCTGGAACTTCTGGGACCTGACTGTTTCTATACTGTGTGTGGTTGTTTGCTTGGATTTAGCATTGCTTCAATTGTTTTGTTTTAAATGGTGTTTTTAATTTGTTCATTGACCACAAAAAGTATACTGTGGCATGAAATCCTAATTTACGGTCCCATGCCGCAGCATCCTTTCTGTGGGCAATGAACAAATTAAAAACACAATTTAAAACAAAACAATTGAATCAATACCATGCCCAAGCAAACAAGATGCAGCACATTACAGCTATAATTATACCATTCTAATCACAAGAGGGCCAGCAGTCTCACTGGGGATGGATGGGCCCATTAAAGTCTGGTCCAGCCCAGTTCTGAATGGGAGCAGGACTGAATCCATCCCACCCCATTCCTGTATGGATTTTAAAGCAAAAATCTTTTAAAATGTCAGAAAAGTACAAAAATTTAAAAGTACTTGTTCTGAGGCAGCCTCTGTCCCTCTGAAATGTATTTATTTCTTTTTAAAGGGTAATTAAGCCACCCACAAGGCTCCTTGCTGCCACATGCTTTGGGTGCAATGCAGCAAGTCCACTAGAAGCAAGAGGTGGGGAAGAAATTGGGTTCAGTCTCACTTTCATCTGAGCCTACCCAATTCCCACCTTCTGAAACAAGAAGCAAACAGAAAAGCAGCCATCCTTTGAAACTGGCACTTCTCCAAATTTTGCAAAACAGTTCTCCAGCCAAGCATTGCATTCAAAAACGCATGTACTAGCATGAAGTGTGCATTATAAATGCATATATTAGTGAAAATGACATAAAAATTTGCATTAACAGGAAATACAAATATCAGGAGGGAAACACTTTGCAAAAATACATTGATTAGGTGAAATTGCATAGAAAAATGTGTATTTTTATGTTTTTAAAGCTCAGGCAAACACTTTAACATAATATAACTATACAGACAAAGATTTTTTTAAGTTAAAAAAGAAAAATGTGCATTTTAGGAGACAATTGCACTAATATGCTAATGAATTTTCATGAGGTGTTTTTTTTTAAAAAGCGAAGGGACACAGAAACATGGAGAACTGAACTGAAGATTGAAAAAACGAGAAGCTGAAATTGATAGATTGGTCCATTGCTGCTTGGGAGCAATGGCACTTGATGATGTTCTGTCACTCCCAGTGGGATATCGTACAGGGAAAAACATGGGTGACCTCATATAAAAACAGATGCATACAGTAGGCACGATTTGCATGAATTGTGTATGTGGAAATTTCTCCTCTCTGCTCTTTGTGTCTCAAGCATGAAGGGAAGTAAAGGTAGAGGTAGAGGTCTCCACCAAAAAACCATCCCAACCTCAAGGTCGTTTTCCTTCCTAGAAGCTGTATCCCAACTTCCTCCACCGTCTTCCTCTGTCTTCTTATAGCTCCAGAAACAACTCCACCAGGTGAGGAGGAAAAGAAGCCCGAAGAAGCCGCAGGCCAAAGAGTTCAGCCCAGCCTTGGAGACGCCACAGTCTCTGAGGTCACCCCAGACTCTCTTCTCCTCTCCTGGAACATCCAGGAAGGTAGCTTTGACTCTTTCCTCATCCAGTACAAGGATGCTGCAGGGAAGCTCCAGGTGTTACCAGTGGACGGCACCATGCGCTCCCTCCACCTCTACAACCTCATGCCGTCGCAGAGATACAAATTCAACATCTTCGGAGTCTCTGGCTCTAAGCGCCTTGGGCCTGTCTCAACTGATGCTGTCACAGGTCAGCAGAGGCTTGTTCGTAGCTCCCAGGATGCCTTTGACTTTGGCCACATTGACACTGCAATCACAAAGGCTCCCCCTCTATGAGTTGTTGGTGTTTTAAATGACAGAGCTCCTGCATCCTTAACAGGTGCAGGGAAGGAATGTGAAAGGGAAACTTTTCCCCCAGGTTTGAAATAGAGCAAAGAGGGCAGAAGGGCACCTTGGTTTTCAAAACCACAGTCTTCAGAGAAGGGTCTCCAGGGTTTCCACATTCATTCATTCATTCATTCATTAATGCAAACAATTTATATACCGCTAAATTATAATTAACTATGCAATAAATTTGGTGCAATAATAATAATAACAACAACAACCACAATTTACTATTTATTACCCCACCCATCTGGCTGGGTTTCCCCAGCCACTCTGGGCAGCTTCCAACAAAGTATTAAAATACAGTGGTCTGTTAAATATTAAAAGCTTCCCTAAACAGGGCTGCATTCAGATGTCTTCTAAAAGTCTGGTAGTTGTTCTTCTCTTTGACATCTGGTGGGAGGGCGTTCCATAGGGCGGGTGCCACTACCGAGAAGGCCCTCTGCCTGGTTCCCTGTAACTTGGTTTCTCGCAGTGAGGGAACCACCAGAAGGCCCTCAGCACTCAATAAGAATGAGTTAAAACTACAAAATGAGAGGTCCATTAAAAAAACCCTTCAGCAGGCACTGGAAGTTCAAGAGGGCTTGCTTGACATCAAGTGGAAGGGGGTTCCACTGATTTTGAGCCCATAATACAGAATGCACAGCTCCCGGTGGATATGAGCCTTGCATCCGGGCTGCAGGGGACCTCTAACGGTAACTCACCCAAAGGTCTCAGGGATTGGGCAGGAATATAGGGGATTAAGTGGTCCCTGAGATTTCCTGGAACAAAGATGTTAAGGGAATTGTAAATTAATGCAATAACATTGAACCTGGCTTGGTGGCATATGCGCAGCCAGTGGAAGCTCTTGAGTACCAAATTTATGTGCCGGTGATAGTCTGTGTTCATCAACAGTCTAGGTGCAGCATTTTGCAGCAGGTGGAGCGTTGACATGCTCTATTGTTGAAACTCTCAAGGAGATTTTGAAAAATAAACCAGAACATTTAAAAGCTAGGATATTTAGCAGGATATGCACTGATCAGAAATGAGTCAGTATGGCATCTCCAAAAACTTTTGCAGGCACAAGAAGTGTTGAATGCTCTGATTGCTCACATCCACATCAAGAGAGCAAATCGCGAATGTGCAATAAAAAGGGGTGTCTTGGTGGGGCCCAAACCGAAGAACCACTGATAAGTTTCTATGGAACCCAAACATACCTTTGAAACTACCGTATTTTCCGTGTATAACATGCCCTTGTGTATAACACAACCCCCAATTTTAAACTTGAAAAATAGGGGGAAATATAGTCTTCTACACGGAAAAATACAATATTTGGTCCAATGCATAGTTATTAAAAGGGGCCCCAATCACCCTACCCCCCCCAAAAAATTATAGTTCAAATCCGTCTCCACTGACCAGCTTCCTCTCCTGATTTCAGTCCAGCAGGTTGATATTCTCCATTGTGTTTCTCCCTGTTCAGATATCTTGACAATTCTTTTTTAAAAAAAAAAATTAACAGCACTTTAGGCTTTCAGCTTGTGACAAGAACCTCTTCGTTTTCTGCTCTGCACCCTTCTTTCCCCCTCTAGCCCCAGAACCAGCACCAAGCGCGGAAACTCAGCCCAGGCTCGGAGATCTCTCTGTGTCCAAGACCACCAGCGACTCCGTCAGCCTGTCTTGGAGCGTCCCTGCGGGCAACTTCAACTCTTTCCTTGTCCAGTACAAAGACAGAGAGGGCAAGCCCCAGGTGCTGCCCCTAAACGGTGATTCCCGTGACGTCACTGTTCCCAACCTGGCTCCTTCTCACCGATATAAGTTCAACCTTTATGGCATTTACGGACACAAGCGTCTCGGTCCCATTTCCACAGATGCTGTCACAGGTCAGATGGCACCTTCGCTGGGGGGGCAGGGGTCCTTGGTTTGGAAGCTATGGTTCTCCACACACACAAACTTTCTTTCCTTAGCGGAATGGCGGCAGCTGCATTATGAGAAACGTAATTCAAAAAAGAAAGAAATCTGCCTCTCACATGAATTGTGACTTCAGCTCAACAAACTATTCTTTCCTGCTAAATCCGTGTACTGTACTATTAACTGTATTTATATCCCAGCCTTCCTCCAAGCAGCTCTAGACGGTCTGCACAGTTCCTCCTTCCTTGCTTTATCCTTCCAAGGTGGGATAGGCTGAAAGATAAGGGATCAGCCTGCTGAGCAGGGACCTGAACCGGCTTCTCCTTGCTCCACGGCCTGGCAGTCCTAAGTGCGCTTGCTCAGTCTCTTTTTCAGACCCCGTTCACTCAGAGAGCTGTTTAAAGTGAAGAGGGAAGAGGAAATACAGCCTGTTCTTGTTGGTGTCATTTGCCACGAGGTGCACTCCAAGCACCAGCCTGTCAGGAACCGGCTAGGCACACTCTCCCAGGGGGCACAGCAACAAACACCCGTTTAGACCAAAGGCCTTGGCTTTGCTCCAGCTGCCCCAACTGAGTCCGCAATGGGGTGTATGAGTGGGAGACTCGCAGGATGGAAAACTCCCTCAAGATTCGATTCCTCCATGTAGAAAACTAATACGTCAGCTAGGCCCAAACCCTTGTTCCTGACACGTGCCGGTTTGCGGTGTGGAGATAATTTCTTTTCAATGAGCCCTGCCTTGCCCCCACGGCCTGAGTAACTCGCAATGTGCACACGTTTTACTTGTACACATTCAGCTTTACGCGCTTGGTAAATAAAAATAAAAATTAAGGTGTCGGGAGGGGGGGAGACTTTGGCAATCCCACCCACCCATCCGCTTTGACTATATGCAATTTTGGCTTTATGTGCTATCCCCAGAACGTAACCCTCATGTAAATGGAGCGTCACCTGCAGTGCTTTTGTTCCTTTAAAAAAAATGTTTAGGGGTACTCTCATTTTCCTACTCATATTGAAATACTGCCCCTCAATGAGGCCAAACTTAGATTCACAAAATGTTTAGGGGTATGTATCCCCTGCACACACACCACACCCCCCAGAAAAAAGCACTGGTCGTCTGTATAGCGTCCATGACCTCAGAGGCAATTAGGCCTCAGTCTGTGCTACAAAGGATCTCCCACATGCAGGCTCCTCGAGTCCTCACTGTGCTCTTAGACCCTAATAGACCATAATCCCCAGATTCCCACATTTCATTAAAGAGAGAGTTCTACAAGCATTTGAGACATGAGGCAAAATCCTAGTTTTCTCATTTTTTGTGTGAGAAGCAAGCCTGCTCCCCTCCTAACTTTCCCCACCCTCCTGCCACTAGAAACATTCCTGCAGATGCCCTTGATTGGCTCCAGGCTCTTCCCAGCTCTGCAGGTTCTTTTCCCTGGTTTCTTAGCATTACTGAGAGAAAATGGTCCTGCTCCTTTCTCCTGCCCATCTTGCTTGACTTTTGGGGACTGGCCACAGCTTGATCCCCCAATATCCTGTTTCCCCTCCCTCCTTGGTCAAGCGCCTCAGACCCTAGGGCTGGGTGGGGGGCACTCTGAGAAACACCCAACTCGTCAGTGTTGTCCTCCTGAGAGGCCCTGATGGCGCATGAGGGGATGTTAACCCTTCAAGTCGTCACGCTTCTCTGTAAAGAAATACGTATCCCTGAACTGCTTTCCCTGTTTGTGTTACCATATTTGGGCCTGTTCCATCACTTCCCAGTATGTCCCAATTCATGGCAGTGAGTATTGGAGGCCAACTACCAATGTGGGAATATCTCCTTGTTTGAACAATAACTGCCACTGCTCAAATTACAAGGAGAATTGCAGAGGGCTTTAAAGACCTCTGGCCTTCTCCAAAGTTTCAACCAAATCACGCACAGGCACCCAATAGCCTTCTTTTAAAAAAACAACAACAAAAAACCCAGCTCTTGTAATGGCAAAAGTAACAATTTGGGTCTCACAGCTGGGTCACAGTCCACCCTAAGGTGAGTCATGCCAGCAGCAATGTTTGGGGTGGACTTCATTATCATTCATTATCATTTTGATGTTACCAAGCTGAAGTCAGTTGAAACGTGTGGCTTTGTTTTTGAAAAACAACAACATTGACAAACAGATGTACTTTGTCATTGGCCTTCAACAGGTGGGTCAGGGCCGCTTTCAGGCTGAAGCCTAATCCAAAGTAGGTTGCAATAACAGCACTACCGCCATGTAGCAAAAGAATATTAAGAAATGGTCCCCAAGTGCATGTGTGAGTTCCAGGTCTGAAAAGATTGAAGGCTGCTGTGCTATATAATAACTGTAACCTCTCTTTTCAGTTTCTTTTAGCTGTTTCTTTGTTCTTTATATCTGTGTTAAATGACAAAATTTACCAATATTTGCTCTCTGCATCTTCACTGTTAAAATATTTTTAATCCGGCATCTCCTATCTCATGTCTTTGTTCCAGGCACCCAGCCTGGGGCCCTCACTCAGCTGAAGTTCGGAGAATTGTCAGCCCATGACATCACCCCAGAATCAGTCCTCCTCTCCTGGACCGTGGAGACTGGGAATTTCGACTCTTTTATCATCCAGTACCGGGATGCGGATGGCAATCCCCACGCTTTGCCCGTGGATGGTGGCCTGCGCTCGCTGCGGCTTCATGATCTGGTCCCCTCCCACAAATACAGGTTCAACCTCTACGGCGTCTCGGGCCGCAAACGTCTCGGGCCCATCTCTACAGAGGCCACCACAGGTCAGCCCTGGTGGTTCAGTGGCCACCTAGCAACCATTTCTCTCATTTCTCTTTTCATTCTAGGTCTCTCTCACACACAAACCGCTCTCCCCTCTCCCCATTAGCACGTCTTGAGAGCTGTGGGCTTTGCTGGTGCTTTCCTGTTTTGGATTTCAGCTTGCCACTGGGAAAGACATAATAACAGTAGACCCATCTACTATGGCATTGTTGGCAAAGTTACTTAAATAACGCAGTCGGAGCCCAGAGAGAAAAGTCTTGATAACGGTTTACTGACAAAAAAGAATGAAAAGAGTGTGTCATTTGATGAAAAAAGAACAGCAATTTTTTGTCTTTCTTATGTAATTCTAGCCTTGCACACAACACAGAGACATTCAACCAAACATACAGAATAAAACTCCCTCAGAAATACACATCAGTAAGAGCATGCGCTACCTCAGTGAGGATCATGCCACTGTGCTTGGTTGCTAAGCAACACCTCCCCACATGACCCTCTTGGCTAGTTGACTTCAACCCTAACAAAATTAACTCCTGCTGTTGCACTTCCCCACAGACATCATGCCTTTCCTCAGCATGTTGTCATAGAAAAGGACCCCCTTAATTTAACCCTATACCATTGCTGTTACTTTCTCAGTCCATGTTTTAAATTTTAAATTCTGCCATTCCCACAGATCTGTTTCCCGACCTCTGGAAATTCAGCTGCCCACTCCTCACTTCCTGGCCAAACAGTCATTTTTTATGTTAAAAAAAATCCTCTTACATTTCACATATAAAAATGACATATTTGATTTTCCTTTCCCCCCCCCCCCCCCCATTTCTCATATCCTCATATGCAGTGGAGTAGCGTGGGTTGTCAGCACCCGGGGCAAGGCAAGTAATTTGCGCCCCCTAACCCGTGGATTTGCCCTAACCCCAGATGTTGCGCCCGGTGCGGCCGGCCCCCCTTGCACCCCCCATGCTACGCCACTGCTCATATGAGAACGGGTGTGCTTGTGTTCACAAATACATCGTTTTTATCTTTGAAATGTTGGAGGATTTATGTGTTAGGATGCTTAGACAAAGGGTAGACTGAAGCACAAGGTTTTAAGAGAAGTCATGCAATGTGCCTTCTGGGTCGGGGAGAGGTTCTTCCCTAGGCTGTCCACCCCCACTTATCCTAGCTGAACTCTCTTCCCTGCAAAGAGATGTGGGTGGCGCTGTGGTATAAACCACTGAGCCTCTTAGGCTTGCTGATCAGAAGGTCGGCGGTCTGAATCCCCGTGACAGGGTGAGCTCCTGCCAACTTAGCATTTTGAAAGCTCACCCCGTTGTGGGGATTCAAACTGCCAACCTTCTGATCGGCAAGCCCTAGGCTCTGTGGTTTAGACCACAGCACCACCCGTGTCCCTTTTATACTATACTTTAGGGTTGCCATATCAAAAAGTGAAAAATCCAGACACAAAAGTTAGGCTCTGTCCGAGAAATTCTGGGCGTATGGCAGCCCTGCTATATCTGTTGTATTCTAAGCCCCAGGATCACTGCTTCATTACCTTATATACACTTCTGCACAACAAAGACACTACTCCCCCTGGTGCCTGATGTATAAATTAACTCTGCAATGTTCCTGCATTGATTTTAAAGGAAAATGAGTAATGGTTCTGCTGGTTAATGACACACTTTAACCCAGGATTTGGTGGGGGTGGGGAGACCTTAGATGCATTTTAAATACCGTATTTTTTGCTCTATAAGACTCACTTTTTCCCTCCTAAAAAGGAAGGGGAAATGTGTGTGTGTGTTATGGAGCGAATGCAGGCTGCGCAGCTATCACAGTGCGTGCTTTCACTGCACAACGATCCCTCTTGCTGTTCTGGCTTCTGAGATTCAGAATATTTTTTGTCTTGTTTTCCTCCTCCAAAAACTAGGTGTGTCTTGTGGTCTGGTGCGTCTTATAGAGCGAAAAATACGGTATATGGTGTGGATTGTGACCTGCGAAATGTATTTATGCTACTGTTTCTTCTGGAGTTTTCCCAATGGACCAGGCATGAGTGCCTGGAATTTTTGCCACTGCAGATTAACATGGCTGTTCCTTTTTAGATAAAAGATAACGTGGAGGTGAAATAAAGGCTTTTATCAAAGCCTTGTTGATTCAAGCTTCTGCCTCTCTCATTCCTATCCCTAGCCGCTTCAGAACAGCCAGCCCCTCCCAAGCCCAGTCTGGGGGAGCTCTCAGCCTCTGACATCACCAGCACAACTGTCCGTCTGTCTTGGAATGTCCAGTCCGGGAATTTTGACTCTTTCATCATTCAGTACAGAGATGCAGAGGGCAAGCCTCAGGCACTGCCTGTGGACAAAGACTCCCGCGATGTCATAGTCTCCGGCTTGGTGCCCTCCCGTAAATATAAGTTCAACCTATTTGGCATCTCTGGACGGAAGCGTCTTGGACCCATTTCCACGGAAGCAGTCACAGGTCAGGGACCCAGAATTCCTGGGGAGGGTATAACACCCCCTCTTTCCTCCCCCCTAGTTTTATTCATTTGATTTTATCCTCCTGTGAAATTCTTTCACTCCTGCATTCCCAGTGCCTATGCATATCTACAGTATAGCTATATAAATATAGTATAGATTTCTCTTGACTGTGTGTATCTTGTATCCTGCAGTTCTCACCTCTGTACGACTTATGGATGATGAGCAGATCTGCGAAGTTGTTCTTAAATTGCACATCTTACCTGCAGTTTTTATAATTTCCCATACTTTACTCCACTTCTGCTCTCTTGTTTGAACAACCAGAGCTATATAGGGGCTGAATCTACTTGCACCATTGCCTTACTCCATAGCTGCAGAACATGATACTTATTCCATACTTGTAATAAATGGATTTTTACTGTGGCAGCACCTAAACTTTGGAACTCCCTGCCTTTAGACATCAGGCAGGCACCTTCACTGCACTCTTTTCAGCACTTGGCTGAAACATGTAAACATTTTGTTTAGGCATACCTACCCAGCATATGGAATGCCTGCATGTGTTTTTATCATTTTGCTTACTGTTTATTATAATTTACTTTTTAATGTTTTTAAATACATTTTAAACTATCTTATATTGATAATCTTAATGTTTTAGTTTATTTATGTTTTGTAAACCGCTTAGTGGTGATTTTATTACAGTCGTACCTTGGAAGTCGAACGGAATCCGTTCTGGAAGTCTGTTCAACTTCCCAAATGTTCGGAAACCAAAGCACAGCTTCTGATTGGCTGCAGGAAGTTCCTACAGCCAATCGGAAGCCACGGAAGCCCTGTTGGACATCCAGGTTCCAAAGAACGTTCGCAAAATGGAACACTCACTTCAGGGTTTGCGGCATTCAGGAGCCAAAACGTCCAAGTTTGGGATCCATGGTATGACTGTACAATCAAACATTACATAAATGTTGTGAAATAAATAAATTGGGGGCTAGTGTCCACCTTACACAACAGAACAAGATGATTCACATTCATTTTTGTTACTCTTCTTATTTGTTCTAGCTCCAATGGTGAAAACAGAGGTTCAGCCCACACTGGGCGATCTTTCCATTTCCGAGGTTACTCAGGACAGTGTCCGCCTCTCGTGGACCATCTCTGCTGGGAAATTTGACTCCTTCCTCATCCAGTACAAGGACACTGAAGGAAAGCTCCAGGCGGTACCCGTCAATGCTGATTCCCGCACAGTCGTCATCAAGGACCTGACCACTTCCCACAGATACAAGTTCAACCTCTATGGCATCTCTGGCAGGAAGCGGCACGGGCCCATCTCTATAGATGCTGTCACAGGTAACATGTTTGTTAGAAGTGAGCCAGCAATAAACCACACAGAGAAAGTGAACTCCTTATTAAAAGAAACAGGTTCTGTTTAGGAGTACCTAATGAGCACTCTTCGATTCTTCTTCAGTAGGTCTTGCCCCTGTGATGTACTTGCAGAGTCTGAAGGTCCCTGCCTTCCCACAGCTGCCTAAATCTTCTCCTTGCCCAGATCCTTCCCAAGCAATCTGAGACTCCACTGGTGTGTCTGCCTTTGCTCCTCCTGCTTCATGTCTCACCTGGTCCTGGGAGACCAGCGGGGAAGGGAGCTTGCCGCAGCAGGAGGAGAAGTCCCCCTGGATTCTTCCCCAGCCTGACTCATCTCTGCCTCTTGGCCTCCCTGCTCTTCTGCTTCTGGGTCTGATTCTGATTCTGGACTTCTCTCTGGCACAGACTCTCCCTGCTCACTAAGTCCTGTTGCCTCTTCAGCTTCTGACACTTCCTCCTCCCAGTCTGCTCCCTTTTCTCCCTCTGACCACTCATTGGTCCCAACACCACTCTGAGCTTTCTTCTCTTGAGGGCTCCCCAGCTCCCACTATTTCTGTGGGTCCAACCAGTCCATGACAATGGTCTGAATTGCTGCTCTGTCATTGGATCTTCCTTTCCAGAACCACCTATAGGTCTTTCTTCCTGTCACTCTCATATTTGTATCCTTTTCCTCTACTCCATAGCATCTCTTCTTCTTTTGTCCTTCCCATTTCACCACTTCTTCTTAGAACAAAAGAAGTGCTCTGTTGGATCAGACTAAAGCACCATCCTGTTTCCCACAGTGGCAAAGCAGGGATGTCCACAAGCAGGGCGTGAAGGCAATCTTGCTCTTTCTCCCCAGTGACTGATATTCAGAGGCATAGTGCCTCTGAACATGGAGGATCCATTAAGCTAGGGATAGCAAACTTGGGGCTTTCCAGATGTCAAGTCTCATCCCTCAGCCAAACGTCTCCAGCCAAGCAGTGTGTTCAAAAATGCATATATTAGGGTGAAGTGTGCATAAAAACTGATATATTGGTGAAAATAGCATGCAAAATGCATATATTGGTGAAAATAACATGCAAAAAATGTGTTGCATTAGTGGAAATTGCTTTGTAAAAATGTGCATCTTAGGTGAAACTGCATGCAAAAATGTGCCTGTAAGGATAAAGCCACACTAAAATGCTCATGGATTATAATGGAGAATATTTTTTTAAAAAACAAAAACAAATCTCAACCCAATATGGAATTGTGGGGAACCAAACTTTGGAAGAATGAGAAACTGGGTGAAACTGAAAACGACAGTTTCTCTTAGAAGGCCTCTCCTGAACGTAAAGGGGGCAAGGCAATTGCCCCCCAAATAATCACCTTCTACATGCAAGCATCTGCTCTTCCACTGCCTTATGAGCCTTTCCCAAAAATTCTCCAAGCCCAGAGAGGGAAGAGATTTTCCTGCTGGGACCTCTTCCACTCCCTGCCCCTTTGGCCCAGCCAGCCTCGCTGTAAGTGTGCTCAGTCAGCAGAGTGAGGAGATCCGAGTTTAGATCCAGCTCCGTTTCCTTGGCTTAAAAAAACACGAGAACTGGCTCGGAGCAACAGCCCGTGCTTGTCAAAGGAGCAGGACGCAGGCAAAAGGCAGAAATGTGTGGAGAGATTAATGGTACAAGTCAGGCCACTTACTAATGAGCTGACAGAGGCCGACACTTGCGTTTGGTGTTTACGCAAAGGGGGGGAAATGTGCTGGCGTGTGCAGCATGCGAGCGTGTCTGAAAAATGAGGCAAGAGCCTTGTGGCGCTGACGTCTCTTTGTCAAGGCCGGTCCTGTTGCAGAGAAGATGGATGGAGCCGGGGGTAAGAGGCACAGCTGGAGGATCATCCACAGGCAAGGCCGAGGAACAACTTAGACACGTGGCACCAGCAGTTTGAACCCTGCCCTTATCCCATCTAGTTAAAAGTGTGCGTTCTGAAGAGTACATAAGAAGATAAGAATCTCCGCAGATTATCAGGCTGATAGTCCAGCACCCTGTTCTCACAGTGGCCACCACATGCCTGTCGGAAGCCCGCAAACAGGACTTGAGAACAAGATGTCTCTCCCCTCCTGCGGCTTCCAGCAAGTGCTTTCTTTCTTTTCTGTCCTTAATATTTCAATGGTCAGCTTTGTTGGATGTTCCAGTTGGAGGCCGGATTAAGACCTTTAGAGGCCCTAAGCACTTAAAAGATTTTGTGGCCCCATATATATCTAATTCAAAATACGGATGAGAATAAACCATAAAATATTTTTTTCCGTTTTCGAAATGAAATGAAACCTACAGTAAGATGGAAAACGATGTTTATTTTTTAATACTTCCACTTTATTTCTGAAAAAATACTTCTCCTACTTTTTCTCATGGCGGTCTTTGATCAGATCCTCAAAACTAGTCATACATATCTGCTTCTGTACTTAGCAGAGATAAGACACCCAGCATGCCTTGCTGCATAGTTGTTCTACAGGGATTTTTAATATATTTCAGCTGAGAAAATAATAACAATAATAATAATAATAATAATAATAATAATAATAATAATAATAATAATAAATTAATTTATGCCCCGCCCATCTGGCTGAGTTTCCCCAGCCAATCTGGGCAGCTCCCAATCGAGGGTTAAAAACAATACAGCATTAAATATTAAAAATTTCCCTAAACAGGGCTGCCTTCAGATGTCTTTTAAAGATAGGATAGTTACTTATTTCCTTCACATCTGAAGGGAGGGCGTTCCACAGGGCGGGCGCCACTACCGAGACGGCCCTCTGTCTGGTTCCCTGTAACCTCACTTCTTGCAATGAAGGAACTGCCAGAAAATGAACATTTTGTGACTATTAATGTTAAAAATCCAGCAATGGAAAATAACTGTGGTGCCCCCCCCCCCCCGCTTGATGCCCTAAGCATGTGCTTATTTTGCTTAATTGTTAATCCATCTCTGGTTCTAGTCTGAAAACGGCCACAGAGGGTGAGGGGTCTTTCCAACCAAACTGGCCCCCTTCCTAACAAGCCCCACCATGGAATTCACTGTTTTCAGTCTTGCCACATCCTGAGATCATATAGTCATTCAGCTGCCCACTACAACCCCAAGATCTCTTTTCTGATTAGTCACCCCCAGTTCAATTCTGTGAAGTTAGGATGATGGTGATGGTGATGATTTTGGGGTGTGATGTTCATCAATGTACAGTGGTTACAGACGCTTCAGGTTACAGACTCCGCTAACCCAGAAATAGTACCTCTGGTTAAGAACTTTGCTTCAGAATGAGGACAGAAATCGTTCGTCGGCCATGGGAGGCCCCATTAGCTAAAGTGGTACTTCAGGTTAAGAACAGTTTCAGGTTAAGAACGGACCTCCAGAACGAATTAAATTCTTAAACCAAGGTACCGCTGTATACTTAATCTGAAATCCATCTGTCATTTTGTTGCCTGTTCACTCATCTCTATTCTTTATCCCATAGCTTTCCCAGAGGCCGACAAACGGGCCTTCCTTGAAAATTTGGTTGTCTCTGAGGTGACACCCACGACGCTGCAGCTCACATGGGAAGCCCCCGAGGGAGAGTTTGATTTCTTTTCGGTTCAGCGCAAGATCTCTGTTCCGGATAGTGAAATGAGTCCCACACCGACCAAGAAAATCAACGTGACCGGGGATGAACGCTCTGTCGTGTTTCGGGGTCTTTCGCCCAACACTGAGTACAGCCTTACTGTCTATGGCATCCAGGACGGGTCAGAAGCGGCCAGCATCAACACAGTGGCAACGACAAGTGGGACAGGTAAGAAGGCCACACGTGCCACCTCGCTACCCAGAAAAGCAGGAGGAAAAAGTCTTAATCTCCTGAAGTCTGTTGGCTGAATTACGCTTGCATGCATGGGTAATCTGAGGGAAATCCAAATCCACATTCCATGTTACAGCTAGGAAAACTGGCTGCCATTTACTTGTGAGCCTTGCCCCACAGCTATTGGCTGAGATTCCATGATGTCATGGAATGTTTGTTGTAAGAAGCAGTCTCTAGCTACTGAACAGATTTGTTGATGCAGCTCATGTGAGAAAAGCAGAAGGCCAGTTAAGTGGGGGGGGGGGAGGGAGGGAAACCCACACCATGTCCTGCTGGACCCACAAGAGGCCTGGTGTTGCTGGGCAGAAATGGAATGGGGAAGACTGAGGAGGCAGAGAGCCTATGAGATTGGTTTCACGGGAGAATAAAGGATAAAGGCTGAGAGCTTTTGGCATGGAGTTAGGAGAGGGAAAGAAAGCTGTCTTCACTGCTGCTGCTGCCAGTTTCGCAAGCGAGACATGTTGGCACCGGTAAAAGTGGCATTGCAAGCTGTTTCCAGCAGCCACCATTCACTGCCCCCCCTTCAATAATCTGTTAGCAACTCTACATGATGATGTAGCATTTGTCCCAAGGGGCTATGGGGTGGGGGAGGTAGAGCATGGTGGCTACAAGGAAACATTTGCCTCACCACTGCTAAACCCTCTTCCACCCCTCATTTTAACCCATTTTCTTGCAGTGCTGAAATGCCCTCATTCCTCTACCCACATATGAAGCAGCAAAAACGAGAGGGACCTTTTAGAAAACCAACTTGTCCCTCATTTGCTCTGCAAATGTAGAATTATTTTTACTTCTTTTGTTCAATAAGGCATTAAAAAAAAAGTAAGGATTTCCATCACACACACACACACACACACACACACACACACACACAACACAGCCAGCTGCAACCACCAAACTGTACCAGTTAACCTAGGCTAAGTGGGCCATGGGGGGGGGGGCGCAGAAGCGGTTATCTCGAAGGGTCCAAGCTGATCTTTTAGGAGGCAGCGAGAAGCAGCCCCAACAGCTGCAGCCCTGGCTTAGCTCGCAGGGTTCGGCTGGCGTCCAGCTGTGGTTTCCTTTGTGAGACCCGAGGAATTAATCTTTGGCGTTTCTCTGTTTCCTTTGCGGTCAGCCAAACTGGCCACAGTTAATCCCAGGAGAAAGGGAGGAGGATTTCAAGTGGGGGGGGGAGAGCGAGCAACAGCGAGGCAGGTGCCAAAGCGTGGGTATTGTTTTGGATGCCGAGGGCCAAACGATGCGTTATGTTGGAGTCATGCAACTGGAACCCCCTACGTAATTTTATTCTCCAAAAAAGCAGGCTATTGGGCTCAGGGCCACTCCATGGGGAGAGCAGGGGCGGTGGATCCAGCCCTGTGTCCCCTGTGCTGCTGCTGCTGCAGCCCAAATCCAAATGCAGCTCCTCTCTTCCACTCCAAACTTTTTTAAAGGAAGAACATGACATTAGCAGCTCCAACAATGCAGCTCCGAGCTCTCATGCATGCAACAAAACAATCTGTTCCATTTTCTCTTTCTCCTTCCAGAGCTGGATAGCCCCCGGGACCTGCTCTTCAATGACATCCGCGAGACCTCCGTGGTGGCGAACTGGAGGTCACCGTCATCTCGTGTTGATGGTTATAAAGTTTCCTTCCAGCCCTCAGATGGAGGTGAGGACTTGTATCCTGTCGCCCGTGGGGTAGACGGGGTGGCAAAAGGGACGCAAGGGGCGCTGTGGTCTAAACCACTGAGCCTCTTGGACTTGCCGATTGGAAGGTTTGTGGTTCGAATCCCCGCGACGGAGTGAGCTCCCGTTGCTCTGTCCCAGCTTCCGCCAACCCAGCAGGTCAAAAGCACACCAGTGCAAGTAGATAAATAGGTACCGCTGTGGCAGGAAGGTAAAGGCTTTTCCGTGTGCTCTGGTTTCCGTCGCAGTGTCCCGTTGCGCCAGAAGTTGTTTAGTTATGCTGGCTACATGACCCGGAAAGCTGTCTGTGGACAAATGCTGGCTTCCCCAGCCTGAAAGCGAGATGAGTGCTGCATAGTCACCTTTGACTGTACTTAACCATCCAGGGGTCCTTTACTTTTACCTTTACCTTTAGACAGGGTGGCATTACTAGCTTCCCAGATATCTTCGGTATCCTCAAAAATGCATTACATTAGGGGAAATTGTGTTGCAATTCAGGCAACATTGCACACAAAAATGTGTATATACTTTACTAAAATACCAATGGATTTTCATGGGGAGCTCAATAATCATCTGCAAACATATGCTGACATGTGGAGACTAAACTATTAAGGTTTGGAAAAGTCAGAAACTGAGAGGATTGACCTGGCAGATCTGCACATCCCTAGCAGCACTCCTACTCTTGGAGTCCAGACAAAAGCTTAAGTCAGCCTGTGACACCGCAGTCCTGGCTAGTTGAAGAACAATGTGCTGCCTCCTAAGACAATCCTTTGACATCCCGGTGGGCTGCAGTTCTGCAGAGATTTGAGACCTGCTAATTCTGTTGCAGGAGAGCCAAGGAGCATCTCTGTGGATGGATCCAAGCTCCGAACAACCATTGAGGGCCTGACCCCTGGGGCCAGCTATGAGGTCACTGTGATGTCTGTTCGTGGGTTCGAAGAAAGCGAGCCCTTGGTGGGTTATGTCACCACAGGTATGTCCGTGGGGAAAAGCTATAACACACCATGATTTCATTCGTTTCCTTGTTTTACAGATTTATAAGCCACTTCACACCCAGAAACTGTCAAAGCAACGTACAAAGAACAAAATGATAAAATGCAAGAGATGCAATCTCTAAAAGCAACCTAAAAGCGATAAAACCATTTCTGTAGTTATACCATTGGCAATATTCCGTAAGCAGACCTGGTTACATTTCTAGGAAAGCCTTCTTAAACAAAAACTTCTCCAGTCACTTGAATGACAAGATGCTATGTGCCTGTCTAATTTCAGCTTCAGATAGGTAGCCGTGTTGGTCTGCCATAGTCAAAACAAAAAAAAAAATTCCTTCCAGTAGCACCTTAAAGACCAACTAAGTTAGTTCTTGGTATGAGCTTTCGTGTGCATGCACACTTCTTCAGATACACATCTGTATCTGAAGAAACTGAGAGGATTGTATCTGAAGAAGTGTGCATGCACACGAAAGCTCATACCAAGAACTAACTTAGTTGGTCTTTAAGGTGCTACTGGAAGGAATTTTTTTTTGTTTTAATTTCAGCTTGTAACTGATTCCAGAGTGCTGGAGTGGCCACACTAAAAGCCCAGTTCCTAATACAAACTAAGTGCACTTCTGGGGCATGTGGAGCTCCTCTCAGCAGGGCCCATCAGAGGTACACAGTTGCCAGACAGGGATATATGGGGCGAGGTGGTTCCAAGTCTTTCAGGGTTTTAGGTGCTAAAAGCAAAACCTTGAACTGCACTCCATAGCATATTGCCAGCCAGTGCTGCTTTCTCAGCAGAGGTGTTCTATGGTGTCAACGGGATGCCCTAGTCAGCAGCCTTGCTGCTGCATTCTGCAACAGCTGCAGTTTCCAGGGGAAGCCCCACATTAAGCACATTGCAGTGCAGTCGTACCTTGGTTTTTGAACAGCTTAGTTCTCGAACGTTTTGGCTCCCGAACGCCGCAAACCTGGAAGTGACTGTTTTGGTTAGTGAACTATTTTTGGAAGCTGAATGTCTGACAGGGCTTTCGCGGCTTCCGATTGGCTGCAGGAGCTTCCTGCAGCCAACCAGAAGCCGCGATTTGGTTTCCAAACGTTTTGGAAGTCGAACAGACTTCCGGAATGGATTTCGTTCGGCTTCCATGGTACGACTGTACTCCAGAGAAGCCTAAGGGAAGCTTCACATAGAGCACATTGCAGCAATTCCATTTTAAATTTGTATACCGCCTTTCCACATTGCTATACACAAGGCAGTTCGCAAGCCATGGGAATGACAAAATATATGACAAAGATCACACACCTGACAACCAATCAGATCCAATACAAATAAGTCATAGTGAAAAGCATGACTACGAAAATAAACAACTTAGTGATCCATTTGAAATATAATATTGCATGATAGAAACAGCAACAACTCAACAACTCTTCCAAGACCAGGAATCCACTTTTAAGAAGCCACCTTGTACCAAGTCGGACCATTTGCACATCAAACCTGGGCACAACAGTGTGTCTGGGGGGAGAAAGGGGTTCTCTCCCATACCTTCTTCCTAGGGTCCTTTCAACCAGTTCTGCCGGGGCTTGTACCTCCTTCAGCATCCTCTTCTCTCCTCCTCACAGTTCCGGATGGTCCTTCCAACTTGCGTGCCATCGACGTCACCGATTCGTCAGCTGTGCTTACGTGGCAACCTGCTGTGGCTGAGATGAACAACTACATTGTCACCTATGGACCTGCCGGTGGTAAGAGTTGGGGATTTGGGCAGGGGTGGGGTGATTTGCAGGTGGTCAAGGCCCTTATTCCATTTGGGAGGCAGCGGGGAGACAGAGAGTGTAATTCATTGCATTATACTTGTTGCCACAAAAGGCAGACATGGCCACAAGACAAGAAGAAAAGGTGTGTAAGCCTTGGACTTCTACGATCTGCACTGTTGTTCTTAGTAGAACTTCAAAGTCCCACAGCTGGAGTCAGACGCAAACTAGTGGCTCGGGGACAGTGGTGGAAAGTGGCCCAGAATTAAGGAGCAAAATTGCTTGCAGACGTGTATAATTCACACTAAAATGCTGATGAATTTCCATGAGCATGTTACCGTTTCAAAAAAAACAAAGATTGCAGGTGATGTGGCAGCGTGGAGACCTGAACCTGTGAATGCAAAAAAGGTCGAACCGAAGAAACCCAAAGCTGACAGATCCACTCATCTCAACTTGCAGCAGGGCCCATTCTTAATAATCCATCTCTTCTCTTTCTATCCCAGGTGCAAGGGCCTCCGAGTCAGTGCCAGGGAACCGGGCTGAGTTGCAGTTGTCAGGGCTGCACCTGGACACGGAATATCGGGCCAGCGTGTATGGGGAGAAAGGAGGAAACCGCAGTTCTCCCGCCAGCGCCACGTTCACCACCGGTATGCAGATGGGGCCGGGGAAGCGATAGAGACATTCCGAGACTCACAAAGGGCAGGAAAGCCAGCCAACGGAGACTGGAGGGCCTGAAATAGATTCAGGAGGGAACCATGTCCTAAGTCTGTCCTACCTCCCCTGTCAGAGGCAGTATATGCCTCTGAAGAATAGTGGCTGAAAATCACAAGTGAGGAATGTCCTGTTTTCAGGCTTCCCATAAGCATCTGGCTGGCAGCTGTGAGAACAGCTAGATGGGCCTTTGGCCTGGATCCTGCAGGGCTCTCATTTTGTCCTCCTTAGTCAAGTTTACATAGAATCATAGAATTGCAGAGTTGGGAGGGACCGTGAAGTCATCTAGTCCAACCCCCTGCAATGCAGGAATCTTTCGCCCAACATGGGGCTCAAACACATGGCCCTGAGATTAAGAGCCTCGTGCTCTGCCAACTGAGCTATCCCTTCACTCCCTTCTTGGATCCCTCTGGTTTACGCTGCTGAGACGGTACATGTTGCATTGAGAGGGGCAGGAATCTTCCCTGTGCCAGGTAGATAACTTGAGTGCTTTGGTTTTTCTTAAACCTTTATTCCTCTCCATTTTCCAGGGCCAGATGGACCCCGGGATCTGCAGGCTAGTGAAATCTCATCCCGCAGTGCTCGTCTCACTTGGTTGCCACCCCGTGCCCCTCCTGGTGGATATCTGCTAACCTATGAAACCCCATCTGGACAATCAAAGGTACCCAACTGTCTAGCATTGTTCTGGTTATGCACTCCCCAGTTCCCTGAGAAGTGAGAATTTCCAGGGATGGCACTACAGCGCATGGTTTGTTTTCAAGTCGAAACCTACAAAGCAGAGTCCATTGGAATTAAACAGTCTAAACCACAGCCTAGGACTTGCTGATCAGAAGGTTGGCGGTTCAAATCCCCGCAACGGGGTGAGCTCCCATTGTTCGGTCCCAGCTCCTGCCAACCTAGCAGTTCGAAAGCACGCCAGCGCAAGTAGATAAATAGGTACTGCTCTGGCGGGAAGGTAAACGCCGTTTCCGTGCGCTGCTCTGGTTCGCCAGAAGTGGCTTAGTCCTGCTGGCCACATGACCCGGAAGCTGTCTGCGGACAAATGCCAGCTCCCTCAGCCTATAGAGCGAGATGAGCGCCACAACCCCAGAGTCGTCTGTGACTGGACCTAATGGTCAGGGGTACCTTCACCTTTATGCAGCAGGCAACAAAACCACTGATCTTGTATCAGATTCCCCAGGAGAGAAATTGTATTGTGAAGACTCTGGAACTCCCTGCCCATTGACATTAGGCAGATGCCTTCTCTATACTGTCTTTTGTTCTGGCTGAAACATTTTTTTATTTAGGCAACTCTACCAATATGTAATTGGGATGCAGGTGGTGCTGTGGGTTAAACCACAGAGTCTAGGACTTGCCGATCAGAAGGTCGGCGGTTCAAATCCCCGCGACCGGGTGAGCTCCCTTTGCTCGGTCCCTGCTCCTGCCAACCTAGCAGTTCGAAAGCACGTCAAAGTGCAAGTAGATAAATAGGTACCACTCTGGCGGGAAGGTAAACGGCGTTTCCATGCGCTGCTCTGGTTCGCCAGAAGTGGTTTAGTCATGCTGGCCACATGACCCGGAAGCTGTACGCCAGCTCCCTCGGCCAATAAAGCAAGATGAGTGCCGCAACCCCAGAGTCGGTCACGACTGGACCTAGTGGTCAGGGGTCCCTTTACCTTTACCTTACCAATATGTAAAGCTGATATGTAGGCCCTGAACAATCCCTCCATGAGAATATATGAAGTGTCAGACTTATTGACTGACTCACCTTTCTGATAGTAGGGCTAGGAGCACTCTACTATAGGGGAAGAGTTTTGGGGTTAACCATGTAAGCTCCACAGCATGTTATTGGTTTGGCTTTTCACTGCCCCTCATTGTCTGCTCCACAGGAGATCACCGTGGACGCTTCTGTCACCTCCTATGAACTCCAAGACCTGATTCCTTCCAGTCTGTACCAGGTTCAAGTCCAGGCACTGAGAAGAGGCACACCTACAGCCCCAACCGCCACATCCTTCACCACCGGTAATTGCTCTGCCTGGGGCGTCCGAGGGTCAACACATTTGTGTTTAGGCACACGAGGCTTTGACAGCTTCGCAAAACCTGCACCAGAGAGAGAACGCCCGTTTGCGTTACGCATGCCTCTCCCAACCCCAGTTTTTCATTCTGCAGTGATGACATTCACATGTAAGAATGAGACTCACAAGTCATTAACTCCAGACTCATCTCTGTTTGTGTGAACACGCACCTTGAGGAGGAAGAGGGGGAACTGCTGCTGTTTTCTAGAACAAGAGGCTGCCCTCTCGTGATTCTGCATCTTGGGACCACACGCCCAACCCCTTTATGCTATGAAACAGGAAGATTTAAATGCTAAGTGAAAATTGGCCCCCAAAAGTCTCTATGCCATTTGTAGGCAGTGGTGTCTGACAGTTTTTCTCAGAACAATCCCTTCTGAGCAATGGTGACTTACAGCCATTGGGGCTGGCAGGGCAGAAGGCAGAGGAGGCCAACAGTAGGTGGAGCCAGAGAGCCAAGGACAGGGTGAGCCAGCTCATTCCAGTTTTGTCCCCATCCTCCTCCCTGCTGAATTTTACAAGGGCAACATTGAGACGTCAGTGCCTCCTTCTGCATTGATTGTAAATAAGAAGGACAGCAGGAGGGGGCTGGCTGAGGTTGGTGGGGCAGTGCCCCATTCTCCCCTATGGACCAGCCTCCACTGTTTCTGAGACAATTCGGCTCACTTAATATTGAATTATGTCGTTCATCTGATCTAGTTCTTTCCCTCCCCCCACCCCCGCCGCTGCCCCAAACATTAGGCTGGTAGCAGGTGCATTTGGGAAGCTCATAAACAGGGCACAATAATGGAAATCATTCCCCAACAGCTGCTCCTGAAAATGGAGGTTATCTTCCTTTACACTGAAGTGGGAACTGTGACAAAATGTTGCAGCATGGAATACTCCTCTTTGGGATTTGAGCCAGCTGGCCGTGCTCTCTTCCAGGTACTCCATTCCAGCATGCCCCATCCCAAGGTTTTCTACTCATCCTCCTTTCAACAGTCAACCAGCGTTCTGTTAATCTTGTCTTCATTGGGATGGTTTGGAGCACCTTATTTCCCCATGTTTCAGTTTTAGTTTTGTATCTTTGGGGTTCCCCTGAGCCTATCTGTATGGATAGCTACATAAAGATCAGCAAACAGAGAATGAGCTTGCAATTAGTATACAGTGGTACCTCGGGTTACATACACTTCAGGTTACAGACTCCGCTAAACCTGGAAACAGGAACAATTGCCGACGCTCGAAGAATGGAGAATGAAACTGATGGATTATGCAGAACTAGACAAACTAACAGGAAAGATCAGATATCTACGAGATCAAAAATTCATCGAGGACTGGGGAAAATTTTCAGATTATCTGAAATGTGTATGTGATGAGCAAATAACGCTAGTGGGATTTCAAGAAGCTCTGTGAATGTTAGAGGACTATTGATGAAAACTAAGAGGGTGAAGGTCTATAAGATGCAATATAAAATTAGGAAATGCGTATTTAAAAATTTGAATAATGGATGATTGTCAGAAAGGTTGAAGGTTGAAGGAAGTCTAAAAGAGAAAATATGTGATAAATTCAGATTGGATATTATAAATGTATGTTGGAAAATTTAATAAAAATATTTAAAAACAGACTCCACTAAACCAGAAATAGTACCTCAGGTTAAGAACTTTGCTTCAGGATGAGAACAGAAATCGTGCTCCGGCGGTACGGCAGCAGCAGGACGCCCCATTAGCTAAAGTAGTGCTTCAGGTTAAGAACAGTTTCAGGTTAAGAACGAACCTCCAGAACGAATTAAGTTCTTAACCCGAGGTACCACTGTATGGGATAGACATTGGCAGAGTCGTCTTTTCTTTCCTCGGCAGGACCCCTGAGATACCCCTTCCCTCGGGACTGCGCAGAGGAGAGCCAGAATGGGCCGGGACCCTCGAGAGTGAGGACGATTTATCTTGGGGGCAACCAGGACCACCCCTTGCAGGTGTACTGCGACATGGAGACTGACGGAGGAGGCTGGATAGTAAGTATTAAGGAGGGTAGTCGAGGAATGGAATTATGGGCAGAAATATTCAAAGGTGGTGTCAGCTCAAAACAGATTCCCCCATCCCTGTGGGGTTTCTTCATTTATGCAGTTGTGCTGTTCAGGAGCATGTTGAGGGGCATTAATTTGCATTATCCAGAAATCCAGCTGTAGCTGGCGCTGACATGGGGCCACCTTGATGCAAATTTTATTTGTTTACCCACAGCAGACATAAACACACCAGAAATTCATTTGGACGCCCATGCGCAAAGCTCTCGTTCTCACACACACCCCACTGTGCCATTTCCCTCTTCCTCTTCTCTTTAGGTCTTCCAACGTCGGATGAACGGCGAGACCAATTTCTGGCGCAACTGGCAGGAATACGCCACCGGCTTTGGCAACCTCACCCGGGAGTTCTGGCTAGGTGCGTACATCGCTTAGCTGCCCTTTAATTCCTCCATCTGCACAAAAGGATGCTGTGGCAGGTTTGTTGCCACTGTTCTTTTACAAACAGGGAACGGAGGAAAAAAAGCACCTGGCACAAGAAAGGCTTTCCCCAGCCACGCTGGGATTTAAAACCAGGCCTCTCAAACATAAGCCATATGTCAGGGACGGAGGTCAAAGGTGACCCTCCGGGGCTGTTTGCCTAGCTCTTGGGATGCTCCCCAGGCCACTCACCTCACTGGCATTGCTCAACACTCTCCTTGGGTGTCTTTGCCTGGCTGGAATGTGTACTTGGATTCTGATGGTGATGATGATGATGATTTATACCCCGCTCATCTGGCTGGGTTTCCCCAGCCACTCTGGGCGGCTCCCAACAGAATATTAAAAACACAAGAAAAATTCAAACATTAAAAATTTCCCTATGCAGGATTGCCTTCAGATGTCTTCTAAAAGTTAGGTAGTTGTTTATTTCCTTGACGTCTGGTGTGAGGGTGTTCCACAGGGCAGGCGCCACTACCGAGAAGGCCCTCTGCCTGGTTCCCTGTAACTTCACTTCTTGCAGCAAGGAAACCACCAGAGGGCTGAATAATGGGGGTGGAGACGCTCCTTCAGGTATACTGGGCCAAGGCCGTTTAGGGCTTTAAAGGTCATCATCAACACTTTGAATTGTGCCCGGAAACGTACTGGGAGCCAGTGTAAGTCTTTCAAGACCGGTGTTATGTGGTCTCGGCGGCCACTCCCAGTCACCAGTCCAGCTTCCACATTCTGGATTAGTTGTCATTTCTGGGTCACCTTCAAAGGTAGCCCCACGTAGAGCGCCCCCATGATACCTGTTGCTTGCCTGGATGCAGGATAGAGAGGGTTGCGTTAATTTGTGTAGAGCGAGTAGCCTGATGTACAAAGGTAAACTTTACATCCGTTCTTCCTCCTGCTTTTGCTACTGGCCCTTGGAAGGTTGCACAGGGAAAAAATTCAGCCCTCAGGCTAAAAAGGTCCCCCACCCTTGCAGCAGTCTGATCGCACTGGCTCTCTTTTTCTGCAAAGTCACCAGAAGCCTCTTCTCCAAAGAAAACAAAACACGCAGCCTAAAGTTGCAGGAGGATGGGAACCAGGGTGCGCGAGGGAAACAGGGCTCATCCTGCTCTCTGCCTTGCTCTCCAGGGAACGATGCTCTGCACCAGCTGACGACATCAGGGGACTACGAGCTGCGCGTGGATCTGCGGGCTGGGAACGAGTCTGTCTATGCAACCTACCAGAATTTCCGCGTGGATCCCCCTGCTGATCATTACCGCCTGCACCTGGGCAGTTACAGCGGCACTGCTGGTGAGGGGGGCTGGGGCTGGGGCTTCCAGGCCGTCACCATTTGTCAGGTGGGATCCAGTCAGAGAGCTTGCAAGAAGAGGATGTTGAAAGGCAGTTTGGTTTCAGAGGGAGCGCTTAGGATGTCTGCAGGGCAACTTGACTCAGAGGAACAATAAGAGCTGTCTGACAGTTCTCCCTTGGGAGATTGTGGACTCTCCTTCACTGGAGGTTTTAAAGCAGAGGTTGGACAGCCATCTGTCATGGATGCTTTAGCTGAGATTCCTGCATCACAGGGGGTTGGACTAGATGACCAATGGCATCCCTTCCAACTCTGTTGGAATTCTATCATTTTATGATTCTGTGAACATGAGAAAGTTCAAAACAAAACAAAACAAACCAGAATCTATTATTCAGAGGCATGCTGTCAGTGGAAGCAGAACTTAACTGTGGTGGCTATTCTGCTCTGGTCAGACCTCACCTGGAGTACTGTGTCCAGTTCTAGGCACCACAGTTCAAGAAGGACACTGACAAACTGGGACGTGTCCAGAGGAGGGCAACCAAAATGGTCAAAGGCCTGGAAACGATGCCTTATGAGGAACGGCTAAGGGAGCTGGGCATGTTTAGCCTGGAGAAGAGGAGGTTAAGGGGTGATATGATAGCCATGTTCAAATATATAAAAGGATGTCACATAGAGGAGGGAGAAAGGTTGTTTTCTGCTGCTCCAGAGAAGCAGACACGGAGCAATGGTTCCAAACTACAAGAAAGAAGATTCCACCTAAACATTAGGAAGAACTTCCTGACAGTAAGAGCTGTTCGACAGTGGAATTTGCTGCCAAGGAGTGTGGTGGAGTCTCCTTCTTTGGAGGTCTTTAGGCAGAGGCTTGACAACCATGTCAGGAGTGCTCTGATGGTGTTTCCTGCTTGGCAGGGGGTTGGACTCGATGGCCCTTGTGGTCTATTCCAACTCTATGATTCTATGATTCGATGGCTAATAGCCATCGATAGCCTTTCCCTCCATACATGTGTATAATCATCTTTTTAAAGCCAGCCATCACTGCCTCATGTGGGAGTGAGTTCCATAGTTTAACTATGCACTGTGTGGAGAAGGACTTTCTTTCGCCTGCCCTGAATCTTCCTGCATAGATAAAGGTGTTTGTTTGTTTTTACAAGCCTTCTCCTTCTCCTTAGATGTTGCAGCTGCCGCCCACAAATACACAGCAATACATACCCATATTATATTATTCTTTTGAGTGGGGGAACCTCAAGGCAGGTTTGAGCAGGGGGATCTAAGGATTCAAGGCTGAGCGCAGGCTCAAGGAGGAAGATTTGTGCTCCATTTCAAACCCTCTCTCCTCCTTTCCAGTGTGGGGTAGTGGTTAAGATCAGTGGACTCGTAATCTGGGGAACCGGGTTCACGTCTCCGCTCCTCCACATGCAGCTGCTGGGTGACCTTGGGCCAGTCGCACTTCTCTGAGGTCTCTCAGCCCCACTCACCTCACAGAGTGTTTCTTGTGGGGGAGGAAGGGAAAGGTGATTGTTAGACGCTTTGAGACTTCTTAGGGTAGTGATAATGCGGGATACTAAATCCAAACTCTTCTTCTTCTTCTTCCCACTTCCGCAGGCGACTCTTTCACCTACCACTCCGGCAGCGTCTTCTCCACCAAGGACCGTGACCCCAACCGAGTCATCATCCCCTGTGCTGTCTCTTACCGCGGCGCATGGTGGTACCGCAACTGCCACTACGCCAACCTCAACGGGCTCTACGCGAACAACCGCGACCACCAGGTACTGCAATGGGGCGAGGGGGAGTGAAGGGCAGCTGCACCTTTCAAACACAAAGTGCTTGCAAATTATGAGTGACAGGCCGGTGTCCCTTTCCCGGAGCTCCATTCACATCCTGAAGTGAACGCAACTCGTGCACATCTGCGCATGCGTGGGTCACGATTCGCCGCTTCTGCGCATGTGTATGACATCATTTTGAGCGTCTGCACATGCATGAGCAGTGAAACCCGGAAGTAATACGTTCTGTTACCTCCGGGTTGCCGCGGAGCGCAACCCGAAAATGCTCAACCTGAAGCAACTTTAACCCGAGGTATGACTGTACCAGTCACTGGAAACCACAGAAGAGGAGAGGGCTCTTGTGTTCGAATCCTGCTTGCTGGTGTCCCACAGGCCTCTGGTTGGCCACTGTGAGAACAGGAGGCAGGACTAGGTGGGCCACTGGCCTGATTCAGCAGGCCCTGCTTATGTCCTTGTCCCCAATCCGGGAACATACTATTCCTAGATTATGCATCTCCTTGCTTCTCACTTACCTTCTTCCTTCCTTTCTTTCTCTCTGTCTCATCCAAGGGCATCAACTGGTTTAACTGGAAAGGATTCGAGTTTTCCATCCCTTTCACAGAGATGAAACTGAGACCCCGTGGCTTCCGGCCTCTGCGTCGGGTGTGAGCAAAGGGAAGGAGGCTGCAGGACTGACTCAGGGGGAGAACAGAGGAGGAGGAAAGAGAAACAGCAGCAGCAACCACCCCTCTGCAATGGGAGATACCTCGCACCCTGCCACAAATTCCCCTGAGAAAAAGGAAGGAGAAAAACAAAGGAAATGGACAATTTTTTCAAAAGCACCTTGTAGTATTCGTTTCCTCCCCCATCTCCTGCTGACCGGCCACAAGATGAGAGGGATGCGTCGCACATGATAGTGGAAGGGGCAGAGTTAAGGGGATGGAATGGTTTAGTTTTGGAGCATGTTGCAGGATAGCTGTTGCCTGGTCAGCAAGTAGATTTTTCCTGGAGAGTCACTGATAACAAGGGCTGATTGGCCAGCGTCCCAATCCCCAACATGGACTGTTGCCACAGAAGCCATTTTCTCCTCTTAAGAGATGGGTTTTGGCCCACGATCTTGTAGTTGCTGACCCCTAGCCCTATCCTCTGTCTGGCTTCCTGCTCCCACACATCTGTCTCCAGTCAGGCTTCCCCTTCTTCAGTCCCCCCCCCCAGTTCTCCCTCTCCCCCAAAACCTTTTCAGAAAGGAGGTAAACTCGTAAACACAAGTCGCTGAAAGCAGGTTAACATTAAAAGCACTTTTTATTTTTGGCATTTCTCTTACCCCTCCTGGGAATCTTATAAACTGAATCCACGCAAAAGCTTTTACCTCTCTCGTGTTCCCCCTCCCCAAACAACTTGCCGTTGCAAAGAAGAGACAGAAAGAGAAGAACAGGTGAACTGAAATAAGCTGGCAGTTTAAGAGATCACAGAACGAAAAGAGAGCTGAATGATGTGGGCTGAAAAGACCCCCAAGATGAAAACTGGGGGAGATGCAAATTGATTGATTTAAGCTGGCAAGCAATGGTAGTTTTACTGCCTGTCTTTGTAAGGGAAGACTGGCCCACTTCCACCTGAATGTACCACTTCAGGCTGCAGGTGAGGGTGCAAATGGCTGAATCCTCCTATCTATCTCAACCCTGCAAGTAGAATACTATCATGTGAGAGAGAAGGCTCCTGCCATGTTGGTTTTCTACATGAGGGAAGAAATTTGAAATGGTCTGCCGTGGGAACCCCTACCTGCTGTCTGAATTGGTACAGCCCAGACACAGGTTTGAAAGCTCAGTGAGAAGGAGGCCAGTGTTGCGGTCATCTAGCAGAGCGCTTTACAAATAATAAGTGTTGTTATCGCCATGGGCTTCACAGCTGTTGGCTTAGCCTGACCTAGCAAATTGTGTGTGTGAGAGAGAGAGAGACAGAAGAGACAGAGCTGCAGCTGTGAAGTGGGAAATATCTCTGTGTCTTGCAACTTGAAGCTCTGTTACCATACAGGTGAAATTGTGACCGGAGTTTTTACCACGCCTTGAGGAAAAATGCATTCAGGCCATTGGTGGGGAGTGGGAAATGTAATTGCTTTCAATCCAAGTTGACCATGCCTTCCCTAAAGGATGAGAAGTGTAAATTGCACAAAACGGAATAAAAGGAACAGCCTTACCTGAAGGCAAACAGACTACAGTTTTTTGGGTAGAGTAGGAGAGAGCTCTATATTTCTGCTTCCAGCCTATTCCTCTGTGCCATTGAACGCTACCAGGCTTCATTCAAAAGTGGAGTGTGCATGTGCATTCCTTGAACTTATTCCTCTGGATACAGGAAAAAATGGTTTCTTTTTTTAAAAAATGTAAACAGCACTCCAAATGTGGAATGGCACCAGAAAAATGACCTGATAGGTTGACTTAAGGCTGCTGGAGACCCTCGGCCCTTCAGATGTTGTAGGACTCCAACTCCCATGAGCCCCAGCCAGCATGATGGGAGTTGTAGTCCAACAAAACTTCTGGAGGGCCCTGGATGAAATAATCTGTTGATGGGTGCTGAAGGAAGTGACAGATGGAGAACAGTTCTCAAATTGATTTCTTATTTTAAACAATGAATATGTTGAAGCTGAGAAGAGCAAAAGAGGAAATAGTGTTTGTTTAAAAGGTTAGATGCGCAACAGTTCTAAGCAAACCAGAGCATCGCTTTGATTGCATAAGGAAAGGTAGAGGGGAATTTGAAATCTGCAAGCCGTGCTGCCTGATTTCACATGCAGGTGCACACATACACACATTTAGCCAAATTGTGCCTCTGCTGTGGCCTTCTAAAAATGGTAGGCGACTTCTTCACAAAAGGCTCCTGCCATTTGAACGCTGGCCTCAGATCGCAACTCAGCCTCTCCTGCTCCAGAAGGCAGAAGCTAGAGAGAACCCATCTTAGTTTTAAGGAACCTAGGAAGCTGTTTTATACAGAGCCATAACATTGGTCCATCAAGCTCTGAATCTACTGGCAACGTTTCAGGCAAGATCTCTCCCAACTCTTCCTGGAGAGGCCATTGGAGGGGGCAGGGACCTTTTGCACAACCAATCAGATGCTCTAGCACTGGGCCAAGATGGGAACTAAAGCCTGGAAAAATGAAAGGCAGGTGGAGGGGGAGAGAGAGAACTAGGGTGGCAAGAAACGAGGTGTTTCCAATCTCCCTGGCAGGATCTTGATTTCTTGCTGTCGTTTCTCCGCAAATGTCAGAAGCCCGGCACGCACCTTGTGCACTCAGCACCTTCAGACTGCCGTCCTGGGTGGCTCCAGCGAGAGCCCTGAATAAAAGACGGCGCAAACAGAATCGCACATGCAGTTGGCGCTTCTCTCAAGGCTCCTGGATTGCGACCCGTGTCCTCAGCACTTTGGGGAAAGCAGGGTTTGCTTTTCTCCCCTGTGAGGGCAGCGCAAGCGCATTGTTCCTGGGCAGAAGCTGTCGCTAACCTGAGATGGGGCAGGATCTTTGCACGGGGTGGGAGGGGCAGGCTGTACAGTGGTACTTTTCTGGGGGGGGTGCATCAGGGTAAAGTTTCTCTATATGAAGCGCTTGGTGGGGGGGATGTTATTTTTTAGATCCTTGTGAGAAAAACGTTTAAAATAAAAAATAAATTTTGGAAAAAAGGATAGAGAAGGAATCGCGTCTTTCTTTTGCTGGTGGTTTATTCGCGAAAGGGGTGTTTGGCTCAGTGAATGCCTATGAATACAAACTGCAAGGAATTGCAAGTGGGGAGAGAATAGGGCTGATGTGCTTATTTTCTGCTTGCAGGCATTTTTGCGTATGCATCTGGTTGATCGCTGGGTTGTTGGGCAAGGTAGGCCATTGGCCTGATCCTGCAGGGCTGTTCTTGGCTCAGCTTTTTGAGAACTGATTTTGAGAACTGATTACGGGTCTCTTGAATCTTAGGGAGTGGAGGATGGGGCAGAGCCAAGCAGCGTCGGACACAGGGCAGACCTTCCTCACAGCCTTCTTGCTTTCCTCTATGGGCCGGAGGGAAAGTGGGTGGGAATGAGTGGGTGGCCATGATAGGGAGAAGCATTACTTATTTAATTTACACTCCACCCTTTTTCTCCAAGGAGCTCGAGGTGGTTTGCCACCTCCCCGTTTTAGCCTTGCAACAACCCTGTGAGGTAGGCTAGGCTGAGAGGCAGTAGACTGGACCAGAGTCACCTAGTGAGCTTCATGGCCGAGTCGGGATTCGAAGCCTGGTCTCCTAGGCTTTTGCCAACCTGGTGCCATCCAGATGTCATTGGGCTACAACTCTCATTGGTCCCGTCGCCAGGGATGTTGGGAGTTGGGGTCAAGCAATATATTGAGAGCTAAATGTGTCTTCTCCCCTGCTTTAAAACATAAGACCTAATGACCTGGGTGATCTAAAAGTTCAGGATAGTGTGTGTGTGTGTGTGTGTGTAATTATAATTATTTATTGAATTTACAGTATATACCGCCCTATACCCAGAGGTCTCAGGGCGGTTCACAGAATAAAATCAAAATATAAAACCACAAGATACGTAATCAAAATAAAAAGAACAACCCAATAAACCCCCACCCCCAAAAAACACATTTTAAAAGGCCATAGGATCCTCACAACATTTAAAGTAGGACAATTAACAAACCTCGTTAGAAAGACCATGATCTCAGAAATGTTTGCAGCAATATTTATTGTGTGATACACAGGATCTATCATGTGATGCTGACACAAAGCCCTACACTAACACACTGAAACAGAACTAAACTACAACACTCTCCCTCCGATCTCTTTTCCCCCAATCGCAAGATGCCCATGACTCAAGTGCCTCTCCCTATATGTAACTGAACTGTGAAAAAGACTCTTTGTGAAGACAAAATACTTATTTTTTGCCATTTCTTTTGTAGCAAAAGAAAATCTTTTATAAAAAGCCAGTCTAATGTACACTAAGGTTAAATTGATTAACGTTTATTACATCTATCTACAAATAGCTAGAGTATATCTCCCGAGGAGCTCAAAATGGCATAAAATAATTCTCCCATCCCCCCCTTCTATATTATCCTCACAACGACTCAATTGAGAGTCGGCGACTGTCCCAAGATAACAGCATCGTAGAATTGCAGAGTCGGAAGGGACTGAGTGTCCTCCCGACTGCCAGCGGAGGCCTCATTTTGCAAGTTCAGACACCGCTGCCCAGGGAACCAGCCTCACCCTGAAGGGCTTGCAATGCACAATAAACCGATAGAACCCCCTGAGGTCAGGGAGGTCTCCAGGCGATGGGGGCAATATCTGGAAATCCCGCAGGGTGTGTGCAAGGACGTGGAAAGCCTCCATGCGCCCCAGAGTCTCCCCCAGGCAGACCCGTGCCCCACAACCGAATGGAATGAGTTGTCTCTGGGCCTCCCCCGAGGGGTCCTCCTCCAGGAACCTCTCTAGGCAAGAAGAGAAAGCTTGTGTTAGGAAGAGAATTGCCCACCCACGGAAGCAAAAGATTCAGGGCACAGGTATCCAGGGCACTATTTGCATGGAATTTACATATGCTGATTTAAATGTCAAGGCAACATGTTTTCGCCCAGATCACCCCAGATAACTTCTTCCATTGATCTGCACCCTGCCCAAATACCATTTGTTTCCCATTCATTTATGCTCAATTCCCCTCAACTCATTCCGGTTCACGCTCTCCTGAATTATCTCTATTTAAAGCAAAAGTAATTAAAGGGACACAGGTGGCGCTGTGGGTTAAACCACAGAGCCTAGGACTTGCCGATCAGAAGGTTGGCAGTTTGAATCCCCGCGACGGGGTGAGCCCCCGTTGCTCGGTCCCTGCTCCTGCCAACCTCAAAGTGCAAGTAGATAAATAGGTACCGCTCTGGCAGGAAGGTAAACGGCGTTTCCGTGCGCTGCTCTGGTTCGCCAGAAGCGGCTTAGTCATGCTGGCCACATGCCCCGGAAGCTGTACGCCGGCTCCCTTGGCCAGTAAAGCGAGATGAGCGCCGCAACCCCAGAGTCGGCCACAACTGGACCTAATGGTCAGGGGTCCCTTTACCTTTACCTTTAATTAATTTTATTGGGAACCTAGGAAGCTGCCTTATACCAATGCTCACTCCTAGCAATTAATCAGTATGCAGTTCAATCTAAATATGTGTCCGATGAAAGTGCAGGTGAGCCCTTGCTTTCTCATTATGACACACAGATCTCTCTCTCTCTCTCTCTCTCTCTCTCTCTCTCTCTCTCTCTCTCTCTCTCTCTCTCACACACACACACACACACACACACACACACACACACAGTGTGCAATACCTGGTCTGAACTCCAGGGGGCGGTGCCACTTGCTCTCGTCATGATGGGCCCCATAGAGATTAGTGATGACTGTTGTCCCCTTGGGAATGGAAAAACCAGACAAGCTTGGAGTGGAGAGAATACAAAAAAAATGAGTTAACATCTGTCATCTCACAGGCAACAGGGTCTGAGCTTCCTCTCCTCTCTGCCCTGACCATTGGACCACCTTCTCAGAGACAGCCTTGGCATCTATTGCAAACACAAAGACTCCTGTCCTGAGCACACAGCCGGAGAACACACAGAGCAGGGATGGTTGGGTGGTGAACCTGAGGCCTGGGGGCCAAATGTATCTCTTGTCTGGTCCCCGGAAGTCTCCCTGGGGCTGCAGTTCCCTTTCAGCCACCCACCTCAACCTTTCACCTGCCCTGCTCTGAAAGATGTTTTTGCATGCCTGGCATATGTCCTCAAACGCTGGTCGTGCTTCCCTAGATGGAGGGTGGAGGGGGCTGCGACAATATTCCTAGAAAGTACTGCAAATAAGTAAAAAAAGATATATTCATAGCTTCACCCCATTTTGCCTCTGGCTCTGACAAACGCGGGAATGTGACCCCCATAAGAATTCAATATTCCTGGTACAGTGCATAGTGCAAACTCCTCTGAGCCTCTGAAATCCACCCCACTTCTCCCTTCTCTTCTCTCTTACATGAGGTCTGGGTTCAAAACCTCCCTCCCGCATTGGTGTCAATGGTAGCAAGGCCTCACTAGAAACAGGGAAAAGCCTTGTAAGCATCGGCCTTAACAGGCCTGAGAAGGGAGCCATGGGAAAACTACACTGCTGGCTCTCCCCAACATCCTGCGTGGCACTGACCAAGCATCATTTCCTGTCTGGGTGCATGGAATCTATGAGCTTCCCGATCCAATTTACTGCTGCTAAGGAACAGCAGGGAAAGATCTTTTCCTTTATACCTTGCTTCTGAGGGTGTCCTTTGGGCTGTTGTAAGAAGTCGGATTAGATAGAGCTCTGATGCCACACTGCAGGTGTTTTATGTACTGTATTTTTTGCTCTATAAGACGCACTTTTCCCCTCCAAAAAAGTAAGGGGAAATGTGTGTGCATCTTATGGAGCAAATGCAGGCGGGAGGCTCTGCTCAGTACTCCCTTTAAAGAGCCACGTGGAGCGTGTGTGCAGCTCTTGGGGGCTTTTCCTCCTCGAGGAAAAGCCCCCAAGAGCCACACACACACTCCGCACACTCTTTAAAGGGAGCGCGGCTCTTGGGGGAGCCTTAGCCATGCACAGCCTCTCCCGGGCAGGGGATGAAGGCTCCCCTTGCCCGGGAGAGGCTACGTGCGGCTAAGCAAGAAGCCAGGACGGCCAACGGGATCACAGCGCAGCGATCCCACTGGCTGTCCTGGCTTCTGGGATTCAGATTTTTTTTTTCTTGTTTTCCTCTTCCAAAAACTAGGTGCGTCTTATAGAGCGAAAAATACGGTATATACATTGGTACCTTGGTAGTTGAACAGCTTGGCTCCCGAACAAATCGGCTCCCAAATGCTGCAAACCCGGAAGTGAGTGTTCCGGTTTGCAAACGTTTTTTGGAAGCCGAGCATCTGACACAGCTTCTGATTGAGTGCAGGAAGCTCCTGCAGCCAATCAGAAGCCTCACCTTGGTTTTCGAAGCTGGGGAAGGGGGAGGAGCTCAGTCCAGGCAACTCCATCTTCTGGGGAGGACGATGAGTAGAGGAGCTCTGTCCTAGTTTGTTGTTTTAGCAATAAATCTGAAATAATTAACAGCCAGAGTTGTCTCGCGTTTGTGGCAGAGACCAAGCCATAACATTTGGCTTCCCATATCTCCAACTCAGTTCTCCAGGTATCTACATCTGTTTGGGAACACGTTTTTAAACATCCACAACTTATGCTCATAGGAAGCAATTCACTAATCAAATTAATAGCAGCAGCATAAAACTGGGAGCAAGAGCTGTGCTGTTAACCCCTTCTTGACACCCTCTGTATGGCACCAGCTCAGAAGTCCACTGCATTGGCATGGATATCTATCAGCCCAGTGGATGTTCGCACATGAGAACCTACAGGTATCAACACCAACGTGTGGCTCTCCGGGGAGCGCACTGTCGGAGGTGGTCCAGCAGCACAGCCCCCGTGGTTTCCTTCTACACATGGAGAATGTCAGGATAGGCCTTGCAGAAACTGGGTACCTTGTATCCCGGATGGTCATGTGGGGCAAAGCAAGGACTGCTGAGGGGCGCAAGCGCAAGGTCTCCAAGATGGTGGCGTTCAAGAAGGGCAGGTGCTCCCGGTCACTATAGGTGGGGTCACGGCTTGTTCCCACCACAGCCATGAGCTCTTCATGGATTCGCTCCTGGATCTGGAGTGGCAAAGATAAGAACAAATCGGTATATCATGAGAAGACACACCAAGGCTCGGTATGTCGGCAACGGGACTGGATGGGGGGGGGGACTTTCCTTTCTTTCTTCTATGTGATTAACCAATAATTCCCCCCCCCCACGTCAGAAATGCCGCTTAAATGACCTACGATGGAAGATTTAAGACTGTGTGGATATAATTTCTAACCAAAAGCATGTTTTAAGGAGATTGTGGAAAAGTACAAGAGCTTTGGGATGACGCAGTAAAAAACAGCGTCGCCATTTTGGCAAGTTCTGTCGAAAGATTTATGTCTGGGAGGAGGAATGCATTTGTTTTCATACTGCGGGCGAACCTCTTCAGAGGACTAAAGAAGGCGACAGATTTGTGAAGATTAATGATGGAAAGAGTGCTTTTATTTATGGAAGTGATGATATATGGAAACCATCTCGATATGGTTATTGGACGAATGGAAAAATCCACACAGGATTATAATTTGTGTTTACCTGCTTAAGGAGATTATCAGAAGAGATCACAAAGAAAAAAGAAAAATATATGAAAATAACAAGATGAGATGTGGGAACAGCAAGATAGGACTGAATAGAATTGTGAACATTATTTGGACAGATTTGTGGACATTAATGCAGTAGCAAGATGATGATTGGAATCCCCTTCGGAACTTGAAATATGGGTACCCCCAACAAAAATTTAAAATTCGGCTTTGTAATTCGGAATTTATGTGATGTGATTTGATTTGATTTGATTTGATTGGTCGGGTTTTTTTGTGTTGTTATGTGTTTGAGTCATTTATTGTTGTATTTTTTGTAATTCTTTTTTATATGTTTATCTTTCTGTTATGACTTTTTTGTTTTGTTTTTAAAATTTTTTAATATATATCTTTTTAAAACAACAACAACAAACAAATTGGGGTGCGGAGAAGACATTCCGGCAGATTTAGGATCCCTGTAGTTTGCTATAGACCCAGGCTGACACGAGGGGACGCAACCCTTAGGCACAGAAAGCCTCCCTACCCCACCCTGCACAAACACGGGCTGAATAACAGCATTGTAGAGTTGGAAGAGACCCCAAGCGTCATCTAGTCTAACTCCCATGACAGATGGGCATCCAACCTCTGCTCAGAAACCTCCAAGAAAGAATGAAGAAATCCTGAAAAAAGAGCAGTGGCAAGGGAAATTGATGGACTATGCGGAACTGGCGAAACTGACACATAAATTATGCGACAAGGATTGTGATTTTAAAGAATGGAAACCTTTTACAAAGTACTTAAAGAAACAACAAAATGAACCGATCTCCTTGGCAGGTTTTGAATAAACAGACACAAATGTATTATTGGTAACATAAAAGGTAAAGGTAAAGGGACCCCGACCATTAGGTCCAGTCGTGACCGACTCTGGGGTTGCAGAGCTCATCTCGCTTTACTGGCCGAGGGAGCCGGCGTACAGCTTTCGGGTCATGTGGCCAGCATGACTAAGCCGCTTCTGGTGAACCAGAGCAGCGCACGGAAACGCCGTTTACCTTCCCGCTGGAGCGGTACCTATTTATCTTCTTGCAATTCGATGTGCTTTCGAACTGATAGGTTGGCAGGAGCAGGGACCGAGCAATGGGAGCTCACCCCGTCGCGGGGATTCGAACCGCCGACTTTCTGATCGGCAAGCCCTAGTCTCTGTGGTTTAACCCACAGTGCCACCCGCGTCCCTATTGGTAACATATAGACAGATAAATTAAGGATCATTACAATTTTAGAATATGCAGAGAGTAACATGTGATCAAAAACCAGAGAGAGGAGCTGAGGGAAGTCCGGGAGGGGGTGGGAGGGTGGGTTCTTTTCAGGGATGGGGGTGAAATGAGGTTGATATGTTTTTGATAAATTGTTGCGTTGAAATGTTTAATAATAATAATAAATTATTTTAAAAAAGAAACCTCCAAGAAAGGAGAGAGGGGGGAGCTACTGTGGCCTAGCGAACCATCAAGCTTGGGATGCCACACACACACACACACACACACACACACCGCTGCATCCTACCTGTGGGCGATGCACCAAAAAGGCCACAGCCCAGCTGAGTAAAGTTGCTGTGGTCTCAGTGCCTCCGATGAGCATGTCAACAATGGCCATGTGGACGTGTTCCGGCACAAGGCCCGTCCCCTTGCACTCACTGGCCTCATGGTCATGCTGGAATTGCAGCATGTGGTCCACCATGTCCTGTCCTTCTGAGGTGCTGTGGGGCTCCTGAGAGAGAGAGAGCAGAAGTGGCTTAGTGCCCAAGCAAGGGAGAACCTCAAGGCAGCAATGCTTCCAAGTATCAGTTGCTGGAAACCACAAGGGGAGAGTGTTATTGTGCTTCAGTCCTGCTTGCCAGTTTTCCTCAGGCCACCATGAGAACAGGGTGCTGGACTAGGTGGGCCAATGGCCTGTTCCACCAGGCCTCTTCTAATATTCTTAAGCTCCTCCAAAATCAAGAGAGACCCCAATGCTATGACCTCTTCAGTTTCTGCTTAACCAGGACGTCACCCACTCCTTCCCAAGGGAATCTAAGAGCGCTGACTGAATCTAATCTCCACGTCCAGTTGTCATGAAAAGCCCACCCCACGCCCCATCACTGAAATCGCCCTACCGTTTTGTCTGTTCATGTGACAGGGCCTTCTCGGTGGTGGCTCCCCATCTGTGGAATGGCCTACTTGTATTTGTTTCCCTCGTTATGAACATTCTGGAGGAATTTCAAACCTTCTCATTCAACAGAGGCATTCACTGACACAGGAATGGACAACTTGTGGCCTTTTTCATGTGATGTTGGACTTCAACTCCAATCGGTCCCAGTCAGGCCAGGTAACAGTTGATGTGATGTGAATCCAATGTAGCTCTGGAAGGCCACAAGCCCCCCCCCCCAGTCCTTTACTAATGGACGAATCTTGACAATTCACCCTTCCCCACTCAGACATGAAGCTCATTGGGCGACCTCACAGTGTTGTTGTGAGAAGGAACTGGGGAACCATGTGCCCCATCTTGAACTCCTTGGAAGATAAAGGTAGTATATAAAAGTAATAAACAAATAAATGAACAAATAGTCCTCTGCACCATTGTCCACCCTGTTTTGGAGGGTCCCTCGGCTCTCTGGAGTTAATTTTCAGGGGGGCTGCAGGTGGGAGAGGGAAACTGGCAAAAACAAACCCCTAACTTGCCACTCCCCTTCCATTTTCAGAAGCATCCACTGGATCAAGAGGGCTTCCTTGAGAAATAAAGAAGTTTTAGGGAATAATACTTAAGAAAATGCTTAAAAAAAAACCTTGATAAAAAAATCCTGAAGCTTATCTGTTAGGGTTGGTGGGCAAAGACATACCACATATGAAAAAAACAATCCTTTTACAGTGGTGCCCCGCAAGACGAATGCCTCGCAAGACGGAAAACCCGCAAGACGAAAGGGTTTTCCGTTTTGGAGGCACTTCGCAAGACGAATTTCCCTATGGGCTTGCTTCGCAAGAAGAAAGCCCATAGGGAAATCTCCGGGGACCTCTTTTAAATGCTGGCGGGGGGAGCAAAGCCTTTCGCCCCCCTCCGGCCTTCAGAAGAGGTCCAGGAAGGCCGGCGGGGCCGAAAGGCTTTGCTCCCCACCGCCAGCATTTTAAAAGC
>JAXCMG010000165.1:359368-371978 GCA_034642415.1 Podarcis siculus
CCTTTAGAAGCGCTCGGGGAAAGCAGCGCACTTCGCTGCTTTCCCCAGAGTCCTTTTAAACGCAGGCGGCAGTGAGGGAATCCCTTGGACCCCCTCCGGACTTCCCGCAGCTCTTTTGAAGTCCGGTGGGGGGAGAAGGGCTTTTCTTCCTACCGCCAGCCTTCAGAACAGCCTTCTGAAGGCTGGCGGTGGGAAGAAAAGCCGTTCTCCCCCCGCCTGCCTACAGAAGAGGTTCGAGGAAAGAGGCGAAGGAGCGCTGCCCCTTCACCTCTGTCCCCGGAGCTTGCCGTTCCCCCCCAGCCTGCCTTCAGAAGAGGTCCGGGGACAGACTGTCCCCGGACCTGGTCTGAAGGCGGTTTCCATAGGAACGCATTAATTGATTTTCAATGCATTCCTATGGGAAACCGTGCTTCGCAAGATGAAAAACTCGCAAGAAGAAAAAACTCGTGGAACGAATTAATTTCGTCTTGCGAGGCACCACTGTATATGCAACAGCTGCCAGCGTAGTGATTGCTACTAAATGGAAATCTCAGGACATACCAACAAAGGAAGAGTGGATTTGTAAATTAAATGAGTATATAGAATTGGCAAAATTAACTCCAATTATAAGATATCAATCAAATCAAAAGTTAAGAATGGAGTGGAAGTATTTCGAAGATTATATGTCAAAACATTGTTCTAAAAATGACATGTTAATAGGCTTAGGATAAAAAAATGTAAGCAATAACAAAACAAAGGGGGGAAAAATCAGAATTTAACAAAAATAATTTATTATAGAAAGCAAGGAGGAAAATGTTGAAAGAAATATACAGAAGTCGAATTGCTGTGGAGGGGTGGGTGATGGGTTTTATAATTAAGTGTATAATTATGCAACTGTTGTAATGTAGATATTATATTTCATGTGAGGGAATCATTGGGAATTTTGGTTATTATGTATATATGTTAAGTTTCAATAAAGATCTTTGAATTTTATTTTATTTTTTAAAAAGGTCTTCCTTGAGCACCACTGCACCAGTTGGATTTCTACCCAACAAATGCATGATGTCATCTTCCATAGTACCTTGAAGTGCTGCTTCTCCACATTGCTGCATCAAGGGCCAATGAGTGTCCTAGTCTCCTGCTGCAGATCCCCACAAGAAGATCCCAACCTGCTCACCATCCATATCCTCACCTGGTGTTTCTTCATCACGTGCTGGACCAAGGCATCCCGGCTTTTGATGCAGGAGAGCAGGTGGCGCAAATTGGCATTGGGGAAGACCTAGGGTGTCAGGGAAGCAGAAGATTTTCAGCACTAAACACCCAGAGACCCACCCGATTATTTCTCCCACTTTTGCAGAGAACCAGGCTATCTCAGCATAGCAAAGTCCAAAGCAGCCTGCTTGCTTGAGCTGTGCAGCAAAGCGCTTTGACTAGAACCAGTCAATAAACTTGCTTTAATAATAATAATAATAATAATAATAATAATAATAATAATAATGTTTGTTTATACCCTGCCCATCTGGCTTGGTTTTCCCAGCCACTCTGGACGGCTCCCAACAGAATATTAAAAACACGATAAAACATCAAACACTCCGCTAAACAGGGCTGCCTTCAGATGTCTTCTAAAAGTCGGATAGTTGTCTATTTCCTTGACACCTGATGGGAGGGCGTTTGAAACAGACTCGGAGTTGAGAATGGATTTCATGCTCTTTATTCAGCTCATAGTGGTGAGGAGGAATGGAAGTTCCCCCAGAATGTCTGCTTTATATACATTATTTGCACAACGGGCCCCACGTGATTGGCTAATTCCGGGATTCACCTGTAGGCCAATCAGGTTGCGGATTCACTTCCAACTGGAGGAAGTGGGTGGCTCCTGTGGACTAGTCAGACTGCTGCATTCTCGACCCTATTGTTCTAGGACCAATCAGACTGCTGCATTCTGAATCCTATTCAACTCAGTACATAACAACGTTCCACAGGGCGGGCGCCACTACCGAGAAGGCCCTCTGCCTGGTTCCCTGTAACCTCACTTCTTGCAGTGAAGGAACCACCAGAAAGCCCTCAGAGATGGACCTTAGTATCTGGGCAGAATGATGGGGTGGAGATGCTCTTTAAGAAAGTGAAATTGACCTTGGCCAAGCAAGGCAAGTTTAGGTGGCAATGGTGTTTCCCCCCTAGTTAGCCAGCTCATTGCTGCCCCTGTACCTTGAGGAAGGGCAAGGCATCCACCACCTGGACAGAGATTGCACCCCAGTTTTCCATTATCTTGTAGATGCAGTCATGCAATTTCTCAATGGTGAAATTGTCCTGAAGTGGAGGAAAGTGCAGAGTCAGGCTGGAGACGAAGACAAATGGCAGGAGGGATGCTGGGAGAGTCAATTCATTTCCGGCAAATCTGTCAAACTCAGACTTTCTGAAGCAATATGTGACCCCAAACACAGCCTTCTTTCAAAGTACGCACCTGCCCGAATTTTGTGAGGCTGTTCTCCGACAACACAAGATTGGCAGAAATACAAATATGGGGGGGTGCAAAAGTTGCTAGCATCAAATTAGAGGAAACTGCTTGTGTAAAACTGTGTACATACATTAGTAAAAACTGTGTATGAAAAGATAAATAGGTTTGAAGGCAAATCTAAAAAAATGTAGTATAAAAGGTAAAGGGACCCCTGACCATTAGGTCCAGTCACGGACGACTCTGGGGTTGTGGCGCTCATCTAGCTTTATTGGCCGAGGGAGCCAGCGTATAGCTTCCGGGTCATGTGGCCAGCATGACTAAGCCGCTTCTGGCAAACCAGAGCAGCGCACGGAAATGCCATTTACCTTCCCGCCGGAGCGGTACCTATTTATCTACTTGCACTTTGACGTGCTTTCGAACTGCTAGGTTGGCAGGAGCAGGGACCGAGCAACGGGAACTCACCCCGTCACAGGGATTTGAACCGCCGACCTTCTGATCGGCAAGTCCTAGGCTCTGTGGTTTAACCCACAGCGCCCCCCGCGTCCCTATTGGTAACATATAGACAGATAAATTAAGGGTCATTACAATTTTAGAATATGCAGAGAGTAACATGTGATCAAAAACCAGAGAGAGGAGCTGAGGGAAGTCCGGGAGGGGGTGGGAGGGTGGGTTCTTTTCAAGGATGGGGGTGGGAAATTTAGGCGGGGGGATGAGGTTGATATGATTTTGATAAATTGTTATGTTGAAATGTTTAATAATAATAAAAATTATAAAAAAGAAATCTCCAAGAAAGGAGAGAGGGGGGAGTTACTGTGGCCTAGCGAACTGCTAGGTGGGCAGGAGCAGGGACTGAGCAACGGGAACTCACGTGTCGCAGGGATTCGAACTGCCGACCTTCTGATCGGCAAGCCCCAGGTTCTGTGGTTTAGATCCCTTTATAGTACAAACACTGACAACTGGGAAACACTGACCTGCGAGCGCTCTAGTTGGAGAACAGCCTTTACCAAAGGTGTCCTGGGCTTTGAAGACACTCGAACTCAGGACGCAAGGGATAAATGTGCTAAGAGGAAGGAACACTTGGCAAATCCACACTGTGATCAACTCCCGCCCGGAAACCAATATTCCCACTGTGGAAGGACGTGTGGGTCCAGAATTGGCCTCCACAGTCACTTACGGACACATTGTTAAAACCGTGTTTATGGAAGACAATCTTACTCGGCTACAAGGGATCGCCGAAGAAGAAGAAAGTGACATTTGCACTAAAATTCTGCCTGAATTTCGTGGGGGTTTTTAAAAAATAAAAAATAAAATGAAAATTGCTGCAAAATGTAGAAAACTGAATTTAAAATTGGGGGTGGGGATGAGAAATTGAGAGGAGTAGAACTGACAGCTCCTTCCATCCCTAGTCGGAGCAGATAGCCATGAGAAAAGGTGATTTAACAAGAAGGGGAGTCCAATGACAACAGTGGTATTTCCTGCCATTATAGTCAAACCTCAGTTGTTGAACATAATCCGTTCTGGAAGAACGTTCAGCTTCCGGGAAGATGATCAACAACCAAGGCACAGCTTCTCAAAAGCATTCGAAAATCGGAGCATTTACTTCCGAGTTTTTGACGTTCAGGAACGGAAACGTGCCAAAACGGAGGCGTTCAGGATCCGAGATTTGACTGTACACCTTATGACTCAGCAATAGGGATAGGGACAAATTTGGAACTGTACACATTTTGCTGCAGTGACCTAATTTGCTTTGTTACCTAAACATGAACTGAAATGCAGCTGCCCTTGCAAAATTTTGTGGCGCGTTTCTCCAGATAAATGAGGTGTACAAAAATGCAGTTTAGTGGGAAAGCAGTGACGACAACAACAACAACAACAACAATTTATTATTTACACCCCGCCCATCCATGTACATCCATGAAAATAGCACACAGTGAGAACAGGATACCTGGACTAAAAAGGTCCAGGCTCTTCTTAAATTTGTATGTGTATATTAAGGGGAAATTAAGGGGACGTGGGTGTATTAGGGAATCACCCACTAAAATACTACTACTACTACTACTAATAATAATAATAATAATAAATTTTATTTATATCCCGCCCTCCCCATCCGAAGCCGGGCTCAGGGCGGCTAACAACAATAAAACAGTACAAAAGTACAGCATTAACAACACTCTAAAATCATTCATTATAAAATTAATTAATTCAAGCCACTGGCAACCATTGGGCCAGAGCTCCGCGAAGATTGCCGAGGGAGGGGGTCAGACTGTGCCCTTGCCAAAGGCCTGGTGGAACAGCTCTGTCTTGCAGGCCCTGCGGAAAGATGTCAGGTCCCGCAGGGCCCTGGTCTCTTGTGACAGAGTGTTCCACCAGACCAGAGCCACAGCCGAAAAAGCCCTGGCTCTAGTTGAATTCTCCTGGGGACTTCTCTGGATTTTGCATTGCAGTTCTTGGGGCAAGTAATGTGCAAGAGTGCACATGCTAGCATAAGATGTGCATAAAATACATGAATCGGTGAAAATGACAGACAAAAATGTTTTATATTAGGGCGAAATGCATTGCAAAAATGGGTAAATTAGGCGCCCACTCAAATGTCATTGAATTTTCATGAGGACATTTTAAGAGAGAAATTGCAAACTGATGTGCACTTACAGAGATCTGAACTTGAGAACGGGAAAAGGAGAAACTGAGGGGGACTGAAGTGGACAAATGCCTCTGTTCCTACTCACCAAAGGGCCGAACAAGACGCTGCAGATGACCCCACAGGCTTGCAGAGAGAAATCCTTAGCCAAATCCACAGGTTTGCCCCCATAACCATGGAAAGCCTGAGAAAACCAGAAGAGGAAAAGGCTTCCCTTAGAACATGTAGCATCATCTGGGCGGTAGAGATTAGTCATAATATAGACATGGAAACATGAGAACGATTGTGGAATTTGGTTATAAAATTTACAGCATGTTATGGTTTCTGAGAAAATTATACAAAAATGACATATCGTTGGTATCTAACACAAAGTGAACTGGCAAAAATGGATATATCTAAATCAAACAAGCGTTGTAAATGTAAAGAGAAAGAAGGTTCTTTTTATCATATGTGGTGGTCTTGTAGTAAGGTTAAAGCTTTCTGGGAAATGATATATAATGAATTGAAAAAGATGTTCAAAGTAAATTTTATTTTATTTTATTTTTAAAAAAGAAACTTTTCTCTGGGGAGTTATAGGGATAGAACTACCTAAACTGTATAGAAACTTATTTATGTATGCTACTACAGCAGCAAGAATGCTACTTGCCCCAAAATGGAAAGAAGCAGAAGTCCCAGTAAAGGAAGAATGGAATATGCAGAAATGGTAAAACTGACCAGAAGTTGCTGCAGGCACCTCCTCCCTCCCTCCTCCTGGCTTCTCCCCGCCCTGCCTAGAGAAGGAAGGGGATTGGGCTTTGTTGGTGCCAGCAGCAGCAGCGCTTCAGCGGCCGCCATTTTAAGCAGCCCCTCTCCAGAGCCCTTTCATGCGCCGCTGATTGTCCCTCCGCCGCCACCAGCCCCTGCCGCTTGCAAGACACAGGTAAGCAGCCACCGGGGCTCGTCCGGTGCTGTGAAGAATGGAGGGGAGAGTCGTGGGGGGTGGCTTATAGTCCAGTCCCCCACAAGGTCGGAGGGACAGTGGACCGGCCCCCTGCTGAAAAGGTTTGCTGACCCCTGCTCAGGACTCTCCCCTCTCCTTAGAGAGTGATGATGCTTTTCGCTTGCCTGGAGGTGCACCCAGAAACCCCTGACTTTTGGATGGCTGAAGCGCAGCCCACCATACAAAGTTCGTCTCTGTTGCTCAGCCCACGTTTGCTGCTGGCTCCGCCCACCAACAGCATGTGACCCACAGTGCTACCCTCAGTCTGAAAAAGGTTCCCTACCCCTGACCATAGCTGTCAACTTACAGATTTGAAAATAAGGGATCAGCAGCCAAAATAAGGGATTTTAGTCAACCATCTCCTTTCCTTTCCCCCATAACAGTCAATCGAAGGAGCCTCCAAAACAAATCCAAAAGCCCCCCCCCCCACGAGATCGCCGCCCGCCATTGTACTCAACCAGTTCCTTTCCTTTTCCCCCACCATGTGCCCCTGCTCCAGACAGACCTTTTCCCTGGCAAGGGTGAGTGGGCCATCGATGACGCATCCATCTGATTCCGAGCACAGGTATGTTTAACTTATGAGCCCCTCCGAGCCAAAGGCAGAAAGCCCAGCCAGCAGCCAAACGAAGCTTTAAGTGGTGGTTCCCACAGCGCAGCAACCCGGCAAAGGGGATGCAGCAAGGAAAACCACCGTCACTTCTCCGCTGGCAAGCGCTGAGCAAAGGCGAGTCCCCAGGCAACGCGGCCGGGCTCAAGGCATGCAAGCTCCACCCCCCAGTCGTTCTTAGACTCCTTATTGGGAGAGCAACGCAGCCAAGCAACACAGATGGAGCCTCCCTCCTCCCTGGCCGGCAGGGAGGGAGGGAGAGAAGCTGCTTCCTTTGAAACCCGGGAAATTTAAGGGACATCATCAATAAGGGACAGCAGTGGGAAACGGCGCTGGGATAAGGGAGTTTTCCGCCGAATAAGGGATGGTTGACAGCTATGCCCCTGACATAAAGTAAAACAACATGGTTCTGGGTTTTATTGCCCAGGCTAGAGGTTCCACATTTTTTTCTTTTTTTTAAAAGGGGAGGGGAAGTTCTGTTGCACAAGCGGAAGCCCTGGCCCCGGAGAGACGGCTTCACAAGATGCACAAGCCGCCCATCCTGATCAGTCGGTGGCGTTTGCAGCATCTCACCTTGCAGAGCTGACGAGCCTGGCTCTGGACAATCTGCTCCATGTTTCCTCGCAGGCAGCGCTGGAAAGCTACGTGGGCCATTTTTCTCTGCAGACGCCAGGTCGGTGTATAGTTGCCCAAGGAGAGGTCCCTGCCTCCCAACGAAACAAGGTCTGCTGCAGGGCGAGAAATAGGAGGGAGAGAAGGAATGCTTCCGGACTGCTCCTCTTTCCCGGGGGGTGGGGCGGAATGCAATCACACACCAGCAAATTGCGATGGAAACCGGAACAGAAACCGGAGTTCGTTCATTGGCCCCATTGCCAGAAGGGAAATCAATTAAGCCAGGATTTGCTGTTGTTGCTTACAGTCTGCAAATGATACAGAATTTATTTGTTTCCCCTCCCGATTTCCATTGCCTGTGCACTGAAATGATTGGGGTGGAACAATGTAATGTCAACGATGAACTGTATACATTGTTGGAATCTCCGCTCGGCCAAGCTGATAAAGTCTCATCTTCCTTTGGCCGAGCCTTCGAATTGCCTCCCAACGTATAACGACCTCAAGCCTTTGATGAGGCTCCAAGGCACATTCTATTCAGCAGAGTTCCCAGCACAGGGAAGAGACAAGAGGTTTGGGCTACATTCTATGCTTTATTTCTTACTACGCAGACAGCAAAGAAATATACATCCTCTGTCTACGAAAGCAGAGAGCAACTGAACAAAGGAACAAAGGAACAAAGGAACAAAGGAACAAAGGAACAAAGGAACAAAGGAAACAGGAAACCACTAACGTCACACCCCGTCTCCCTTCCCATGAGACTGGAAGGTCTCTGGAATGTAAACAGAGTCCTGTGACTCCAAGCAGCTGCTCAGTGAGAAACAGAAACTAACACACATGACATATTTTGGTTTTGACAGAAGACAAGCTGCAGCAGAAGGGAAACAGGTCTACATGCAGCAAAGAACAAGACAGAATGGAATATGGATCCTGTTTTCACCCCTATTTGGAATCGGGCCCTGAGCTGCTTCTCCTGCTGCTGCTCCTCTCTCCCAGCTCCCTATTTTACAACTACCTGTAATATTAAAATGTTTTCATTCACCCAGGCAAAAATACGCAAGGAGGGTGGCAAAATAGTGCCAGAGAAAGGGGAGGAATTGCTCTGCCTGTTGGGAAAAAACAATTCAGGGTAAAGGAAGAACACATATTCAGAAATGGAGTCACTGCCATGGTAGGCATGAAAGAAAATTACCTCAGTGGTATTTGCTATGAAAAGTGTTTGATTGTGGGAGAATCAATATAATGTAACCACTATGTAGAACAAGGCCATTAGGGTCAACCTGAAGCCCACAGTTTACACAAAGCTTCCCAGTCAAAACACAGTTTGATTGGCACTTCCTGTTTCCAAGTGAAGGCAGCCATTTTGATTTGCCACCACTACTAGGCACCTAAAACTGGCTCCAGGAAGGTGCATGAGGGGGTACAGTAGAGGGATTTCCTTGTCAATGTTTGTCACGATTCTGCTTTCACATGGGAACAGGAAGTGAGGGCTTTGTGTTGCTCTAGTCCAGGCCTTCCTTGACTCTATGGTCAGGTTCAGATGTAACAATAAACCATGGCTTGCCGTTGCAAGCATGAGCCAAATCTCTCCCTCTGCCCTTATCCCTACAAGAAAAGGGAATTGAAAGTTTGCAATTTTGAATAAACTGTAGTTTCTCATTATCTCCAACTGAGGAGACTAAGTTCTTTTCTGACTGTGATTAGTGAGCAAACTAGGCTAATGAACCAAGGATTGATCCATGTTTGCTTAAGCAGTCATGGCTGGTTGTTACGTTTCAACCAGGGCTATGTGTATATCTTCCCATTCAACCAGGTTACAATTACCAACAAATCCATGAGGCCGTCCTGCAAAATCAGACCATTTCCGCAGCAGCGCCTCCCGAATCAGATCCGTGCTGTTCAGAACCACCATGTCTAAGAAGAAGAAAAATAAATTCAAAAGTTGCTTATATAATAATAAGAATAATAATAAATTTTTATTTATACCCCGCCCTTCCCGGTTTAAAAACCGGGCTCAGGGCGGCTAACAGCAATATAAAACATTGATTAAAATGTGACTTAAAAACAGAATAAAACAGCATAAAATACAACATAAAATGCAGCATCAGTATCAATAAAATTCAAAAATTCAGGGGTCATTTTTTGGGGGGACCCAGTTAGCAGACATCAAATGATCACCAGGGCTAACTGGCCAAGTTGGTCCTACTAGGGCCAGCAAGGAGACCAGGGAAGAATTTAAATGTGGGGTCCCAGAAAGGGTTTCTTTATAGAAGGGGAAAGGGGAGTGTGGGGAAGGTTTCTGCTTTGGTCTTGGTGTGGCAGTTGCAGACAAGGACCCGGGAGACCAGGGTTCAAGACCCCACTTCCCCATGAATATACATCAATATACAGTCTCTATCAGAGATTTCCATTTTTTATATACATTTTAAAGGGACCCCAGACATTTTAGATCATTCCTAATTCCATTTCAGATCATTTAGTAATACTTTTAAACTTTACATATGAAGAAACCAAGCGATTCGTTTCAGGAACTATCAGAAGTCTGCTTTTGTTTTTTCCCCTCCTGTGTAAACTTGACTCCCTGTTCCACTGGGCTGATGATGATCAAAACTTAACCGCGACTAGAATCCAATGAATGTTGGTGCATTGGCCAGTTTAGGGCATGGGGTGCCCTTATGTTTTTATTGCGTCATCAGATTTAACTCCGGGGAGACCCCTCCCGCTTTCTCTAGCGCGGACAGGTTCTTTGTTGGACTCCATTTCCCATCAGTCCCCACCTGAACAGCCAGTGGACAGGGGGTGATGGGAGTGGGAGTCCTGTAACGTTTGGAGAGCCGCAGTTTTCCTGTCCCGGATCTAGCGCCTGATCCGCATTCCCAACCGGCAGAGCCACTGAAAAACTAGGCTAGGCAAGTGGTAGATCAAAAAATCAAATCCCTGCCTTCTCTTCTGATAAAAGGATCCCACCTCGCCTGAAACCGCGGGAAGCCACTGTTAAGGCAGAATGGACAGTTCCACCAAAGTTCAAAGCGAAACAAAACAAGGAATTATTACTTAATTTGCCATCAAGATCATTTAGCCAGTCAGAAGACGCATCTCTCACGCTATGCTAATGAGGCTAATATTTTATTTTAGTTTTTAAAAAACAGCACCCATTTCCAAACAAACAGCAAGCGCAGGAATTATACCTGCTTAAACACTGGCCGTGATTTTAATTGCCAGCACATGGGAAGGCTGAGATCTAAATAGGGAATTATTGGAGCAATTTGGGATCACTGAAATCAACAGCCGTGCTATGGAATGGAGAAGCGTACCCAGGCACCTTAAATAACGGCAGAGGGGCAGCTGGATTCTGAAGGGCATGTGGTTAAAAAAACAAACAAGGAAGAGGGTTTTGTGACACATTAAAGGACTTTACACATCCATGACACCATAACCTTTTGTTAACTCAGACCCACTTCGTAAGATGTAGCTGTCTGTCATCAGATTCACCAGCCGAAGCAGTCACCCATGAAAGTTTATGCTATAATAAATCAGTCCTTTATGGTGCCACAAGGCTCTTTGTTATTTTGTGGTCTGGTGACTTAAAGGAGAACTAGGAATCTCAGACATGGGTATTGATTATACACCCTTAGATGGTTCAGTTTTCTTTACATTTTTTTTAAAAAGGATGTATTTTTTGACTTTTTTATGTGACATTGAATTTTAAATAATTACTGTATATATGTATATAGCCAATTCTAGGCTAAGCAGCTTCGTTTATTTAATTACTGTTCAGGGTAATTAGGAAGCTGTGAACCAGAGGAGGGATCTAGAGTATCTCTTTTGTGTGCAGAAGATTCCAGGTTCAAGTTCTGGCATTTTTAGACAGAGCTGAGAAGATTCCTTATCCAGAAACCCAGGACAGGCACTGCCAACAACTAAAGGGAAGTTTGAAATGTTTGATATTTTATCACTTTATTATTATTATTATTATTATTATTATTATTATTATTATGTTGGGAGCCACCCAGAGTGGCTGGGGAAACCCAGACAGATGGGCAGTGCAAATTATTATTATTATTATTATTATTATTATTGACAATACTGAGGAAGAGAGACCAATAGTATGACTTGGTTTATGGGGGCTTGCTGTGTCTCTATATATCAGGGAAATGAGGGAGGAATAATTAGCTTTTTCTGTTCAGAAAAAGGACCCTAATGCAAACATTTATGGGTGGTATGCAACACTTCAAGCAGAGCTTTGGAAATTAATAAAGTCTAACATTGGATAGTTCCTCATTTTTGTAGAATTTAATAGTTGAAATGCCACTTCTCTGTATTATTCAAAAGGTGGCATGCAAAATAAGAATGAAAAAGCCAAGACTTTAATAATGTTTTTTTTAAAAAAAATAATGTACTTCAAAAGACCCTGATACACTAAAGGACACTTAAGGTTCTTCCATTTGTTCTGTGATTTCCAGACATCTAAGAGGTGTCTCTCCCTCCCCCTTTTGTCCTGCCACTTTTCCCGGGAAAACCCACTGTTCACTGCTGAATTTTAACAAACGCCAATCAAGTTTTGATGTATGTTCTAATTACTATTACTTTTTCTTTTTTAAAAATTAACACTTTTGCATTATTGTAATAACCTTTGTGTGTAATTTTGTCATTTATGACCATGTATAAATGTATTGGCTATTAAAAAAAAAAATCAAAGGCAACAGTGACAAGTAGAAAAAGAAACTTGCATATATTTTTTTAAAAAAAGAATTACTATTTTGAATCATTGCAATATCTTCATTTGTGCATATAAACACTTTTCCTAGTAAATTTTATAAAGAGAGAATTGACAGCCATAAAAGTGGGCAAACAAATGTGATATTCTAAAAAGTTAAAACGTAGAAGCAAGGCAATAACTGAAATACTAACAGACAAACGATTATACACACATATTTTTAAAATTGCTATTTTAAGCAATTGTAATGTCCTTTTATGCGCAAAATCTTCATTTGTGTATACAAATAAACATTTTAGCTGGTAAATTTTATAAAGAGAGAATTAGCAACCATAGAAGCAGGGAGGGGAGTCCTCTTCTAAAAATGCAAATGCAGACAAGAATACCCCCCACACACACACACCAAAAAAACCACCCCAAACTACAGTAAGAACCATTCACACTTCCTTTTGTCCTGTGATTGATAGGCAGAGAGGTTTGTCATTTGCCTCACCACTTTCCCTGAGCAAACCCACTGTTTACCACTGAATGCCAATTTGCAGAAAACCCAACTGAAGTTTCTTCTGATTCAGCAGTAAACAGCAGAGTGTGTGTGTGTGTGTGTGTGTGTGTGTGTGTGTGTGTGT
>JAXCMG010000165.1:371988-383197 GCA_034642415.1 Podarcis siculus
GTGTGTGTGTGTGTGTGTGTGTGTGTGTGTGTGTGTGTGTTTCACCTGGGACGAAAGAAAAACCTCTCAGACTCAGGGGACAAACAAACGTGGCTGAGTCCTAAGACAATAAAACAGCAAGACAATGTAAAATTGTGACTAAGCTATCCAGTGCCTTGGTGAACAAGTTTTTGCTCTGGTTTACCTTTGCTGCCAAGGCGAAGGCGGAAGATGGAGCCATATTGCTGAGCCAAGTCATGGAAGTGGATGGGAAGGTCAGGATGGAAGAGGTGGAGGAGATTGCCAACGAAGGGCAAGGCCCGAGGCCCGGGCAGCCTCCCCGAGTTCTTCGGAAAGCTGAACCCCCCATGCCGCTTTGTCAACAAGGCTAGAACCAGCAGGAGGAGAACAAGGAGCGCAGCAGTTAGCATTTTTACATGGGTGCAGGGGCCCCCATCCTGGTGCATATATAGCCAGGAACATTCATGGTTGGAGGTGGGGCAGGCAGGGAGAGCAAAGCCAAGCACCTCCCAGAACAACACTCTCCACCCCCAGGCTTCAAACCCACCAAGGAGAAACTTCTGCTGTCCATGGGTGGCAGAGTTTGTCTCCAGATGCACATCCTCCCTCCGTTTTCGGCCAAGGAGAAAACGCAGTCAAGGAGAGCGGTTGTGTAACTTAGTGGGAGTTGTGACGTACATAATTTTGGTCCTGTGCGCAGGGAATCATAACTGTGTTTTCCCTGCAGGAATATTTTTTGTGGCTTTCTAAAAGAGAAATGGGGGTGGGGGTTGTTTTTTTGGTTGTGGGTTGTTTAAAAGCATTTCGTAGCTTGACAAAATAAAACCGAATTCAAAGTGCTGGTTTTGACCTATAAAGCCTTAAACAGCTCAGGACCGCCGTACCTCAAGGACCACCTCTCTCCATATGAACCTACCAGACCCTGAGATCATCTTCTGAGACCCTCCTTCATGTGCCTCCTCCTTCAGAGGTCCGGAGGGTGGCAGCACGAGAACAGGGCCTTCTCTGCAGTGGCTCCCCATCTGTGGAATGCTCTCCCCAGGGAAGTTCACCTGGCGCCTTCATTATACACCTTTAGGTGCCAGGCAAAAACATTCCTTTTTAACCAGGCCTTTGGTTGATCCGATTTCTATCCTATGCCCTTTTAAAATGTGTTGTGTGTTTTTTGTGGGGGGGGGGGGTATTGGGTTGCTGGGGTATTGGCCACCTCATGAGAAGAGAAGACTCCCTGGAAAAGACCCTGATGTTGGAAAAGATGGAGGGCACAAGGAGAAGGGGACGACGGAGGACGAGATGGCTGGACAGTGTTCTCGAAGCTTGAGTTTGAGTTTGACCAAACTGCAGGAGGCAGTGGAAGACAGGAGTCCCTGGCGTGCTCTGGTCCATGTGGTCACAAAGAGTCGGACACGACTAAACAACAAAATTTACTTATTACATTTCTAATCTTGCTCTCCTGCATCCTACCAGCATGAGTTTGACCAAACTGTGGGAGGCAGTGGAAGACAGGAGTGCCTGGCGTGCTCTGGTCCAGGGGGTCACAAAGAGTTGGATACGACTAAACGACTAAACAACAACAACATTGGGTTGCTGTATTTATTCTGATTATGTATTTCGTGGTTTTATATCTTGATTTTATTCTGTGAACTGCCCTGAGACCTGGTATTGAAATTCAAAATAAAATAAAACAGCAGCAACAACAACAACAACTGGAGGTGGAGAATGACCTCAAAGCTTTGCACCGGGGTTGTAAATCCTGGAGAAAGGACATCGCTCAGCAGCAGAGCAGCTGCTTTGCAGGCAGAAGGTCTCATTTTCAACCATCAGCATCTCCAGGCAGGGTTGGACTCCCTGTCTGAAATCCTGGAGATCTGATGCCAGTCAGTGAACTAGGTGGGCCCAGGGTCCGACTCCATATAAGGCTGCTTCCTATGCTTGCTCCTAACAAGTGCCACTCCAGATTGTGCACCATCACAGAATTGTAGAAGGGACCACGAAGACTGTTAAGTTGTGGGTTGACATAGCAGACGACACAGCGATTTCTCCAAAGCAGCTCTTTATTTGTAAGCTGGAACAGAACTGAACTGAAGGCCTCAGTCAGCCTGCTTATATAGAGCTCCAGTACCTTGTTACTGTAACAACTTTCTAAAACTATCCAATCACTGAACGTCACTTTCGATCCTTCATTTGCATACAAACTATCCAATCACTGAACGTCACCTTCGATCCTTCATTTGCATAACTATCTACAGTATCCCCCTGCTGGCCCAGGGTGAGAACTTCAGTACATAACAAGGACCATCTAGTCCAACCCCCTGCAATGCAAGAATCCTTTGCCCAACATGGGGCTCAAACCGACAACCCTGAGATTGAGAGTCTCGGGCTTTATCAGCTGATCTGCCCACTACCCACACTCTCCTGGACTTCCCTTCTTATCTTTCCTGCCATATCAACTCAATCTAATCAGCTCTTCCTCGGTGCTGTACGGTCCCAAACTTGTACTGTACAGATTGACCAATTTGTTCTCGAGTTATCGTGACCAGATGAATGATACAATTTCTCTTTCAGAACAAACAAACAAAAAAGCAGATAAAAACGATGAAGCGATTCGTTATCTTCAGCACAGACAGCCATTCGTCAAAGAAAACAAACACTTTCTGGCATTTTGGGCACCTGGCAGTTTCGCAAGGGCCCCCAGCCATCGCCCTTGGCCAGGGGAACAGAGGGTTATCTCTTCAGAATCACCACTTATCGCTCTGGTTCATGGCTCTAAGTATAGAAAATGCCAGGCAGGAGTGTGGCTTTTTCACACCCTGACGCTTGGTTTAATGTGGGAGTTGGGGACGGCACACTGACCTCAAAACGTCTGTTATCTGTTAAAATACTTGTGGGGCATATGGGGTGTTAAGGGAGACACATCATTCTGGGGTAGTTTGCCCACCTTTGACCCCCACCCTGCACTCAGCTCTCTCACCTGTGGCTCCTAGAAGCTGTTAGCATGCAACAGTGGCCACACTCCGGGAAATGGCTTCGATTGGCCAGCTTAACCAGGTGAGGGCAGCTGATGGGTCTTGTCAACTGGGCAGCCCATGACCTCCATGCCTGCTGCCCAGGCTTGAGCCCCAGGGAGGTCACTTTGGTGCTGATAACACAGTGGTTTGACTTCACCCCTGGAGGTACACTCCGTTCTCTCTCGAGATGAATTGGTATTGCCCTTCTTTGAGATTGGGATGTAGAATGATCTTCTCCAATCCTCTGGCCGCTGCTGAGTTTTCCAAACTTGCTGGCATATTGAGTGTAGCACCTTAACAGCATCATCTTTTAAAATTTTAAATAGTTCAGCTGGAATACCATCACTTCCACTGGCCTTGTTATTTGCAGTGCTTTCTAAGGCCCGTTTGACTTCACTTTCCACGATGTCTGGCTCAAGGTCAGCAACCACACTACCTGGGGTGTACGAGACATCCATATCTTTCTGGTATAATTCCTCTGTGTATTCTTGCCACCTCTTCTTGACGTCTTCTGCTTCTGTTAGGTCCTTACCACTTTTGTCCTTTATTATGGTAATCTTTGTACGAAATGTTCTTTTCATATCTCCAATTTTCTTGAACAGCGCTCTAGTTTTCCCCATTCTATTGTTTTCCTCTATTTCTTTGCATTGCTCGTTTAAGAAGGTTCTCTTCTCTCCTTGCTATTCTTTGGAAATCTGTATTCAGTTTCCTGTATCTTTCACTAACTCCCTTGCATTTTGCTTGCCTTCTCTCCCCCACTATTTGTAAGGCTTCGTTGGACAGCCACTTTGCTTTCTTGCATTTCCTTTTCATTGGGATGGTTTTCATTGCTGCCTCCTGTATAATGTTACGAGCCTCCATCCATAGTTCTTCAGGCACTCTGTCCACCAAATCTAAATCCTTAAACCTGTTCCTCACTTCCACTGTGTATTCATAAGGGATTTGATTTAGATTGTATCTTACCGGCCCAATGGTTTTTCCTACTTTCTTCAATTTAAGCTTGAATTTTGCTATAAGAAGCTGATGATCTGAGCCACAGTCAGCTCCAGGTCTTGTTTTTGCTGACTGTATAGAGCTTCTCCATCTTTGGCTGCAGAGAATATAATCAATCTGATTTCGATGCTGCCCATCTGGTGATGTCCATGTGTAGAGTCGTCACTTGTGTTGATGGAAAAGAGTGTTTGTGATGACCAGCTTGTTCTCTTGGCAGAACTCTATTAGCCTTTGCCCTGCTTCATTCTGAACTCCAAGGCCAAACTTGCCAGTTGTTCCTTTTATCTCTTGACTCCCTAGTTTAGCATTCCAGCCCAATATAATGAGAAGAATACCCTTCTTTAGTGTCATTTCTAGAAGGTGTTGTAAGTCTTCATAGAATTGGTCAATTTCTTTTTTCTTTTTTCTTCAAACTTTTACTTGCAGAACTCTTCAAAACAAAACAGAAACATCAAATGATACATCCAAAAATGTATCCATACAATATCTGGTGCTGTCCAGTGCAGGCTCAGCATCTTAGAAATAAAAGATAAGTCTAAAAGTTCAAACTGCCCCCCCCGGACAGCCTTCATTTCAGCCTCCATTGGCCTTAGGCTATGCAACTCTTGAAGAGCCATTATCACATCCTTTTGTTGTCACATTCTCTGTCATTCAGAGAAAGCCTAAAGCCACCACCCTTTCAAGATGACAGTTTTGTCAGTTGGTCAGATTGGTCAGTTTCAGTTTCTTCAGCACCGGTAGTTGGTGCATAAACCTGGATTCCTGTGATGTTAAAAGGTCTGCCTTGGATTCGTATCGAGATCATTCTATCATTTTTGAGATTGCATCCCAGTACAGCTTTCACCACTCTTTTGTTGACTTTGAGGGCCACTCCATTTCTTCTATGCCAGGATTCTTGTCCGCAGTAGTAGATATGATGGTCATCTGAACTGAATTCACCCATTTCCATCGATTTTAGTTCACTGATGCCCAGGATCTCAATATTTATGATTGCCATCTCATTTTTGACCACATCCAACTTACCCAGGTTCATGGTTCTTACATTCCAGGTTCCTATGCAATATTTTTCTTTACAGCATTGGACTTTCCTTTCGCTTCCAGGCATATCCGCAACTGAGCGTCCTTTTGGCTTTGGCCCAGCCGCTTCATCAGCTCTGGATCTACTTGTACTTGTCCTCCGCTCTTCCTCAGTAGCATGTTGGACGCCTTCCGACTTGAGGGGTTCATCTTCCAGTGTCATAACTTTTATATGCCTGTTGTCTTTGTCCATGGAGTTTTCTTGGCAGGGATACTGGAGTGGCTTGCCGGTCCCTGCTCCAGGTGGATCACGTTTGGTCAAAGCTCTCCACTATGACCTGTCCATCTTGGGTGCCCTGCTTGGCATAGTTCATAGCTTCTCTGAATTATCCAAGCCCCTTCGCCACAGCAAGGCAGTGATCCATGAAGGAAGATAATAAAAATGTGTTATTCAATGCTACCTCTTCACAGAATATAAACATTGAAATGAATGAACCTGTTGGCTGTGCATGTTAATTGCAGCAGGTCTACTCTGAGCAGAGCCAGGGATATCAGAGAATTTCAACGAGTGGAAAAGTGGCAGGCAAAAACTCCTACTGTGTACATATTATTATTAATAATAATGTTATTATTTATATGACACCTACCTGACTGGGTTGCCCCAGACGATCGTCACACGTTGTTAGGAATGGTTGCAACTGGACTATAACTTTGAACTCTGGCAATGCCCTTGGATGGACGTCAGAAAGGTGTGTGTTCAGAAACTTGTCTACTGTCCAAAGGTAAGCATTTGTTGCTCCTCCCACTTTTGCCTCTGTTGGCATATGGCCCTTGAAAGTTTGCTTATAAGGCAATGTGGCCCTCAGGTTCCCCAGACTTTGGCTGGTCCAGTAAGGCTCTCCTCCTGTTCTTACACCCTCCTCACCCCCCCCCCCACACACACCCAGGAAGGACAGAAAAGGTGTACAAATGTTCAAACCTGCTTTATTAAAACTTTGTCAGAAAACATCTTGCATTGTTTAAAAAGAAAAAGAGGTTCACTTATTCCTCGTCTCTCCACCACAGCTCTGCTGCCCTGGCATTCACTGTTTGATTTGGAAAAGGACCTGTGTGTTTTTGCTCTGCAGGTTTCTGACAGGATTTTCCTGACAGAGGAAAGTGGAACAGTTACATGGACACCCACAACACACTTATCAGAGCAGCAAAGGAAAAGGAAACTTGTGGGAAAAGGAGAACTGGAATCATGGAGAGAATGGTGGTGAAATTATGCCGAATCCTCACTCAGCTACGTGGTTTGCTGTTGGCCAATTCACCGCGTCTCAGCCTACCTCACAGGGCTGTTGAGAGTCTTTCTGCATCTCACACTCATTGGTTAAATGAACAACATTTTTCTTTTTTAAAAAAGTTATGTCTTTTTTAAAAAAATTGATTAAGTGATCTGCTTTTTAACATACCAATTACAAAGACATTCTGTGGAGCAGACGACACTGCTCTTCCCAACAGATCCTGCAAAGAAGGCAGAAATTGGAAAAAAAATCAGATTCATTCCATTTAAAATAAGATAAGAAGAAAGGGACAGTTTGGAATACGTGAAACTTTCTAGAAATATTCACGGCCGCAGAAGCAAAAGAGGATGAGAGGACGAGAGAAAGATTCTGGCCAAAGTTCAAACCATCAGCAACCAACCAAAAATCATAAGACATTTCTATTTTATTTTATCATGAGGCTTTTCAAGGACAGGCTATAATTCTTTACAAAGCCTCTGTGTTGACTGATAAAGTCAACAGCACCACCATGTGGACAAATGATAACATTTCACTTCTCCAAAGTTGAGAGGTGGCAAAAGGAGGGGGAAAGATGCAACTAAAGTGGTCCATCATAATAACTGGCAAGAAGTGTTTCCACTGAGAAAGCAATTCATTATGAGAAAAGTCAGAATTCTTTGTTGTTGTTTAGTCGTTTAGTCGTGTCCAACTCTTCGTTACCCCATGGACCAGAGCACGCCAGGCACTCCTATCTTCCACTGCCTCCCGCAGTTTGGTCAAACTCATGCTGGTAGCTTCGAGAACACTGTCCAACCATCTCATCCTCTGTCGCCCCCTTCTCCTTGTGCCCTCCATCTTTCCCAACATCAGGGTCTTTTCCAGGGAGTCTTCTCTGCTCATGAGGTGGCCAAAGTATTGGAGCCTCAGCTTCACAATCTGTCCTTCCAGTGCGCACTCAGGGCTGATTTCCTTCAGAATGGAGAGGTTTGATCTTCTTGCAATCCATGGGACTCTCAAGAGTCTCCTCCAGCACCATAATTCAAAAGCATCCATTCTTCGGCGATCAGCCTTCTTTATGGTCCAGCTTTCACTTCCATACATCACTACTGGGAAAACCTTAGCTTTTACTATGCGGACCTTTGTTGGCAAGGTGATGTCTCTACTTTTTAAGATGCTGTCTAGGTTTGTCAAAGTGCAAGTAGATAAATAGGTACCGCTCTGGCAGGAAGGTAAACAGCGTTTCCGTGCGCTGCTCTGGTTCGCCAGAAGCGGCTTAGTCATGCTGGCCACATGACCCGGAAGCTGCATGCCGGCTCCCTCGGCCAATAAAGCGAGATGAGCGCCACAACCCCAGAGTCGGTCACGACTGGACCTAATGGTCAGGGGTCCCTTTACCTTTTAACAGCCAGAGACCCAAGTTTGAGAGACACCACTCTAACCACTACACCACCACGAGCTCCCCAGTAGCTGGTAACGGTGATGGGCAGATATTTCAACAATTGCCAAGGCTGAGGTCAGATCTCTGGGGTTTTATTCCCATCTATCTAGCCTTGCTTGAAAGGGTCAACTCCACCACCACACTGTCCAGGATTTCGTAATCCGTGCAAGTTCCATGTTCCCAGTATGTTTTATTCTCATTTATTGATTGATAAATATTTACACCTGAGAGGTACAATTCATCTGATTTTCAGCTCCCTGTCTCGCACCATTTCCAGGAAAGTGGCATGCCCCCCCCCCCCCGGTTTGCTTTCAAAGAAAAGCAGAGTTGTACCAAATACCACATTTTTTTAAAAAGGCATGGGAAGGCAAAGGAGGATGGGGAGAGAGAGAGGAGAGAATGGGCACCTACTAGGATATATTGAAATCTTGCTACACTGTTAGGCTTTGTAACCCGGCCAAGCCACACAACTTGCCCAAAGTCACAAAAAGGGATTTGGGAGAGATGGAGCCAAATGGACTTCTCCCCAAAGGCGCTATTCATCCTGGGTGATGTAGAGCAGGGATGGGGAAACATATGTGGCCCTCCAGGTCTCTCAATCTGGACCCCTGAACTCTCCTCAGGCCACGCTTTGTGCTCTCCTTGAGTGCTCTTGCCTGGCTGGGATTTGGCCTTGAACTCCAATATGGCCTCTTTCTTGCCTGGATACAGAGGGGTGTGTGAGCGTGTATACAAACTACCCTTGTTTGATATCCACATGTCTCAAGAGACAATGGAGTGCACATCCAGGGGTCAGAGACATACCAAGGTGAGTGTGGTGGGTTCGGCCTGCCCCGGGTGTCATCCTGACGGGGGTGACATTTGCTGCGCCGCCCGCACTGAGCTGGAGGAGGCAGGCAGGGGAGAGGACGAGCGCAGCTCTCCCCCCTTCCCCCGAGGCTCGGGGTACGCTTGGGAGTGGCGGGGGGCGCCATAAGCTTCTCAATATTGAATATGCATGATTGCTGCGAAGCAGAGCAGAACCAGGGAAAAACAGAAGCCGTAACCTTGAATTATCTTGATTCCTGCAAGGGCGCGGGGAGGAGGGGGCGGGAGGATATTTTGATTGATGCATCTGATCAATGCAATATGCACAGTTAATATTTAGCTCACATGGCTTGCTTCATGCCGATCTACACAAGTGACCCTCTGTGATTTTCTCGGACCCGCTTTTCACCTACAGGGTTTTAAAGCTTTGCTAATATTATTGCATTTATTGCTTTTGCTGACAGACACTCGAAGGATCCTGGTGATGGCTGGTTCATAGTTCCAGGATGCTGTGTGCTTGACCACACTTCCACCCCCCAAAGCAGTTGTGTAATTAAAAGAAGAAGAAAAGAAAAGCAATTCTGTGGCTAACTGACCAATTCCTTTAAATAGGGTCCATTAACGAAGTTCACACTTTTGACAACCAGTCTGTTGCTTTTGCAAAAAAATATTCCTAGACATAAGACTTAAAAAAAATATATTAAAGCCCTTTCAGTCTCCCATTACAAGGCTAAGCACAGCAAACTACATTCCCACCCCTCTCCCCAAGGCTGGTGACAAAGTTTATAAAACCATGCTTTTGTGCACAGTTTTCATGCTGTGTTGGCATTTGTTTTATGTTATTTTTAATGACCAAGTATTTATACAGATTCTCAGAATGGCTTTCAAGTAATTCAAATTGTGCAAAAAAAGTGGGGATGTGTATATATATATATATATGTGTGTGTGTGTGTGTGTGCGCGCGCGCGCATGCGCTTGCGTGCACTTTCAGTGATACAGGGGAAATGTCTTCTGAAGAAAATGTTGCAGTAATTTTGGGAATGAAATTTTTCACCAACCTTCGCAGAAATTCTCAGGATGGGATTACCACATTAAAATGATCTCATCCGTGTAACATAAAATGAATGTGCCTCATTTACTCTGTCAAGGCTGCAGTGGGGATTTAGCTTCACTTAACAACATAACACTTAACAACTCAATGAAGCCACTCTTGGGTTATTTACTTCTGTGTGCTTGTGTACCTGTGTCTCCCTTGTATCTATTAGGGACCATTCTCTTGCCTTTCCTTTGATATCTATGCTACTGATTACTTCTGCCGTTTTAATTTTAGAGAAAGTGCTTAATTTAAAAATGATCTGTACTATAAAATAACAGTGGTAACAATACATTGAAGGCAAGTAAATATTTTGGGGAGGGTGGTCCCAGAGCCCTAGCGCCACCATCCCAGAGGGGATACAGTGGTACCTCGGGTTAAGTACTCAATTCGTTCCGGAGGTCCAACCTAGCAGTTCAAAAGCAGGTCAAAGTGCAAGTAGATAAATAGGTACCGCTCCGGCGGAAAGGTAAACGGCGTTTTCGTGCGCTGCTCTGGTTTGCCAGAAGCGGCTTAGTCATGCTGGCCACATGACCCGGAAGCTGTACGCCGGCTCTCTCAGCCAATAAAGCGAGATGAGCACAGCAACCCCAGAGTCGCCCACAACGGTCAGGGGTCCCTTTACCTTTACCTTACCCAGATACTTAGGAAGTGGAAGTAATTTTAATATTTTAGCTTTTGTATGTTTTAAAGTAGGGTTGTAAATTTTTCTTGATTTTACTGCTGTGGTGTTCTTTTTGTTTGTTTGGGGAAACCCCTCTGCAGGTTTTAAAAAATAAATTTTATTCAATTAATAATAATGATAATAATAATAATAATAATAATTTATTATTTGTACCCCGCCCATCTGGCTGGGTTCCCCCAGCCACTCTGGGTGGCTTTCAACAAAGATAAAAAATACACTAAAATGTCACATATTAAAAACTTCCCTGAACAGGGCTGCCTTCAGATGTCTTCTGAATGTCAGGTAGTTGTTTATCGCTTTGACAAGAAATATAAATAAATTAACACAAGCCAAAACACAATCCATCCTAAGTATCTCTCCACAGTGCCGTTCCTTATACCATCTGAACAAAATTGGTGAAGCAGTAAAGAGTTTATTGAGGACAATAGGTTCTTGCAAAAGCGGGAGTCCAAAGCAGGCACAGTCCAGCTGGGGCAAGAAATGATCTTATATTCCCCATGCACACGTTCCCTCCCTCGCCTTCCCATTGGTTGGGTGCTGCAAGGATCTCCTTCCCCCATTTATCAAATAACAGACAAGAGGCTGAACGTGGAGAGAAACTTCTCCTTCCTCCTTTGAGTTGCCTCCACTTCCGGCTTCACCAGCAGAGATAAAATCGGGGCTTGCAAAGGAAGGAGGGAAGGAGGCGGGAAGCGGGGCTGCATTGTGCGGAGGCGGAGGAGGGGGCTGCTTCCTAATTAAGCCTCCTAATTAAGTGCGTCACTCCCTGCCTCCCATTCCCATTCCCGCCCCCGCTGCCCAGGATTTCGGGTGAGTGCAAAGCCAGTGGCGGGGAAGGAGGGAAGGGGCTTTGCGAGGGGGTCCAGGATGAGAAGCCCCCGGACGGGGAGAAGAGAAGGGAGG
>JAXCMG010000167.1:0-21627 GCA_034642415.1 Podarcis siculus
AGTGTTCCACCTACTAGAGGATGAGCCCCCCACTGTATTAAGGGAAGCTTAACTTCCAAGGAAATGGGTGTATGAGTCGCTGATGAGTGGCATAGTTCGCACCCAAGGAGTTTGGAGCTCAGAATGATGGACACTTTGTGGTTTGCTTGGGCTTTGTCTGGATATGGGAAGAGGAACTGTACACTGAGCCTTGTTCACAAGGTTGTGACAAGCGGCAGACCACATCTGAAGGTGTGCACATTCCCTTCAGCGCAGTCAGTTATCTGCAATAAGCAAGTGTTTTCTTGCTTGTAAAAGGAAAGAATGCCTGTGAATCAATCTGTCTCCCAGGAGGCCTCAGGATTTAGCAGCTGGGTTCCATTGCTTCCATGCAAAATATTTATTTCTCTGTACAGGTGGGGGAATCAGAGCCAATGTTGATCCCTATCCAAATGACTGTGAAAGGCTGCCCAATCTTCTTGCAGATGACAGGACCCAGCCATCCAATGCCAACGCCTGTAATCAGGTATAATAATAATAGTAATATATTACTTACACTCCACCCATCTAACTGGGTTGCCCCAGCCCCTCTGGAAGGCTTCCAACATAATATAAAAACACATTAAATGTTAAAAACTTCCCGATACAGGGCTGCCTTCAGATGTCTTCGGAAAGTCGAGCAGTTGTTTATTTGTTTGACATCTGGTGGAAGGGGATTCCACAGGGTGGGTACCACTACCAAGAAGGCTCTCTGCCTGATAAAAACCTACCTGCCCTTTGCAAGGCAGTTGAGGCTGTGTCTGCATTCAGGATGGGCAAAACCTTGTCCATATTTGGTCCCTGTTCAGTTTCTCATTTTCTGATCTTAAGTTCACTTCTCCACATTGGTTTGTAAATTGTCAAAAAGTATGAAAATTCACCAGCATTCTGTTATATACGCTTCAGGTTACAGACTCCGCTAACCCAGAAATAGTAGCTCAGGTTAAGAACTTTGCTTCAGGATGAGAACAGAAATCGTGCTCCGGTGGCGCGGCAGCAGCAGGAGGCCCCATTAGCTAAAGTGGTGCTTCAGGTTAAGAACAGTTTCAGGTTAAGAACGGACCTCCAGAATGAATTAAGTACTTAACCCGAGGTACCACTGTATACACAATTTTCTGCGCCTATCAATTTTCCCTAATGTAATGCATTTTTTGTATGTAATTTTCAGTAACATACATTTTGATGCACACTTTGCCCTAGCGTTTGAATTTTGTACACGTTACTTGGCTGAAGAACCACACTGCAGAATTTGGAGCAGGGATTATTTTCAAGAACAGCTGCGTTTTCTTTTTGCGTTCTGTTTCCAAAATTGTGACTTAAGGAGGTTCACCTTTAAAGGGGATTCTCTGTCAGGATTCCCAGTCCCTTCTGACCCAGCGGCAGTTCCCACCTGTCCCGGAGGAGAGCAGAGCCTTGTGGCAGAGGCATGTCCCCTTCATCAGAAAGACCCAGAACGTAGACATTAAGTGATGCATACCCAGGTGACCCCATTTTTCTTCTCCAGGTTTGGGGCCCACATCTCCGGAGGGGATACAGTCTCGCGGTACGTCCGGCTCAACAACCCCACTCCCTTTGGTAAGCGAAGAGGGTGTTTGCCCTTTGTGAGAAGCGTTATGGCAAAAGCAGGGGTCCTTTTTCCAACCCAAGAGTTGCATTCAGTTCTGGGCAGCTTCCAGCTCTGAGAGGGACCAGAGGCAGAGCGATAAACGTACATTAGTTCCTTTGCACAGCAGGCTGCTTTCTGCTGTGCAAATATTAATGCACCCCTCTCTCCAGCCAAGCAAGGAGCATTATCAGAGTCCAAGTACACTTTTCAGCAAAACACTTGGGCAAGGGAGGGGAGTTCCAGGCACCAGGCAGACACCCGGAGCAGGTCCTATTTGTCTCGTGGGCCTGAGTTTCCCCACTTCTGCATTACAGTGTTTTTGTTGCTGCGAGGATGGCCCAGTAGCAACCAGTTCCAGTAGGAAGCTTTTGATCACCTTTCACTGGGCTCTCCTTGCCTTTGTGGGGATACTGAATGAGCTGCAAGAAGTGATCCCTGCTCGCCTGCTTCCAGTGTTGTCTTTGCATCCTTGAGGATTAGAAACCTGCTTAATAATAATAATAAATTTATTATTTATACCCCGCCCATCTAGCTGGGTTTCCCCAGCCACTCCGGGCTGCTTCCAACAAAAGAGTAAAAATACATTAAAACATCAGTCATTAAAAACTTCCCTAAACAGGGCAGCCTTCAGATGTCCTCTAAACGTCAGATAGTTGTTAATTTCTTTAACATCTGATGGGAGGGTGTTCCACAGGGCAGGCGCCACTACCAAGAAGGCCCTCTGCCTGGTTCCCTGTAGCTTTGCTTCTCGCAGTAAGGGAACCGCCAAAAGGCCCTTGGCACTGGACCTCAGTGTCTGGGCAGAATGATGGGGGTGGAGACGCTCCTTCAGGTCTACTGGGATGAGGCCATTTAGGGCTTTAAAGGTCAGCACCAACACTTTGAATTGTGCTCGGAAACCTACTGGGAGCCAATGTAGGTCTTTCAAGACCGGTGTTATGTGGTCTTGGCGGCCGCTCCCAGTCACCAGTCTAGCTGCCGCATTTTGGATTAGTTGTAGTTTCCGTCTCACCTTCAAAGGTAGCCCCACATAGAGTGCATTGCAGTAGTCCAAGCGGGAGTATGCACCACTCTGGCAAGGCAGTCCGCGGGCAGATAGGGTCTCAGCCGGTGTACAGATGGAGCAGGTAGACAGCTGCCCTGGACACAGAATTGACCTGCGCCTCCATGGACAGCTGTGAGCCCATAATGACTCCCAGGCTGTGCACCTGCTCCTTCAGGGGCACAGTTGCCCCATTCAGGACCAGGCAGTCCCCAACACCTACCCGCCCCCTGTCCCCCAAAACAGTACTTCTGACTCGTCAGGATTCAACCTCAATCTGTTAGCCACCATCCATCCTCCTACCGCCTCCAGGCAGTCATGCAGGACCTTCACCGTGTTCACTGGTTCCAATTTAAAAGAGAGGTAGAGCTGGGTATCATCCGCATGCTTAGGAAACCCAGCCCAAACCCCTTGATGAAAAGGAAAGAAAGCTGAGGTTTTTAGGTCGCTGTGTTCTACACCAGTCCCAGTGCATTGTAGCACTGCACACAGCTTTGACTGAGACATGCTGTTGAGCAGTTTGCAAGGTTTCTCACCTGTGGCACTTGCCTGGTCACAGTTACTTCACGCATGCAAGACATCTTCTAACGTTGCCGTTGCCAAAGTATGAACATGCAAATACAAGCTCAACCTTGGTTATAAATCCTTAGCAACTCTGAGTTTCTTTCTGCATCCCCCACCCCCACCCCTTTCTCAATCCAGACATTCGAATGGACTGGGAAAGCTATAACCAGGATAAAGATGACGACAAGCTGGTGGACCTCTTGGTCTTCTACGGAGCTCCTTTCCCTGTTAGAGACCTTGACGGCAATGAGATTGAAGTCCTCTGGGAGACTGAAACACCCCCAGAGAAAGTGCCTTACGCTGCAGGATCTCTCAAGGAGAACCCGGTAGGGATCTGTTGTGCAGTGTTTTCCTTAAAGGCAGGAAGGCGCCTTGCATGCAGCTCTTGGATATGAATGTCAAACGAGCAAGAATGCTCGCATGAGTGTGTGCAATTTAACACAAATGTTCTTTACAACTCTCCTTCCTTCCAGTTGCATTATTTTTCAGTGGTGTTGCTTTCCTGGCTTGAAACTAGAGCAGGCTTCTGCATCCTAGTGAGCACTAGATGTTGTTGAGATTAGATTATTTGATTTCTATACTGCTTGATATATTAAATATATATCTAAGTGGTGGACAAAAAACTGAAGCAACAACAGGCAGACTTAAAATATTACAAAAAGACACAACTACGTATAAAAATGCTATATTAATACAAAGTTACTAATATATACAATGTGTGACGAGAAAGTTTGGTGAATGGTCACAGAAATCAGACAGCAAGAAATATTTGAATATACAATCGGCATCAGAAACCCACAAAACGCTCACAATTGTGTGTGGAGATGAAGCTGTAACTCAAAAGACAGTGTATGAGTGGTTTAAGCGTTTCCGTGAAGGGTGGCAAACCATTGAAGATGACCCTCGGTCTGGGAGACTGGCAGCTTCAGATGTCAACAGAGTTCGTGAGTTATTGATGTGGGATAGGCGTTTTCCATCTGAATGATGGTGGAAGAATTGCATATTCCACTTGAAATCGTTACTGAGGTTACTGAGTTGTCCCACCCTCCATATTCTCCTGAACTGGCCCCACCGGATTTATTTCTTTTTCCAAAACGGAAATCTGCACTAAAAGGGCACCGATTTTCCAACATTTCACACATCCAAGCTGCTGTGACAAGGGAACTGAAAGCAGTATGAAGAGGACTTCTCCAGAAGTTTCCAACAGTTCTACAAACGTTGTCAATGTTGTGTTGTATCAGAGGGGACCTACTTTGAAAGCCTGTAAGGCGTGTATGTTCAAATATTTCTCAATGTCCAATTTCTGTGACCACCAAACTTTCTGGTCACACCTTGTATAAATCAGTATCAATTCATTTCCCTTCTGGCACACTTTCCCTCTCAGCCTCTGGGTTCTCCTTGCTGGTTAGAGCTCAGAGGAATGTTGCAGTTGAAAACATCCAGAGGGAAACCAGGTTGGGAAATGCGGGACCTAGAGTTTTGCATAGGGCTGGGGCTGCACTTCCAATTGTTGTTTTTCTTTAAGAGGAGCAAACCACAAGCCCAGGTTCAGACATCCATCCTGGAGGTGCAGCAAGAGCAGCAGATACCGTAGGAGCAAAGAAGACACCATAGTTTGTTTTGAGATGTGGTTTAATGTTCCATGCGGACCAGGCCAACCTGGGTGGAATTGCAGAGAATCAACTTTTTCTCCTGGGATGAAGGCCCATTGTGTGGGTTATGGCTCCATCTGTCGTCCAGAGGCAGAACATGCACCTGAAGGCAGTTGGCATGACTCGGTCCTCCTCGGCCCCATCCCATTTCCTGCCATCGTTTGAGGTGGTTCATCTTGGTCTTGATGTCTGTGTCTCTTCATGAGTTTAGCTTTCCCTCTGAACTTAAGAAGAGCCTGGTGAATCAGGCCAGTGGCCCATCTAGTCCAGCATCCTGTTCTCACAGTGGCCGGTGGGAAAACAGCAAGCAGGACCTGAGCTCAAGAGCAACTCTGCCCTCCTGTGGCTTCTAGCAACTGGTGTTCAGAAGTATTGCTGCCTCCAGGATGGATGCAGAGCACAGCCGTCCTGACCAGTAGCCATCAGTAGCCCTCTCCTCCATGAATTTGTCCAATCCTCTTTTAAAGCCATCCAAGTTGGTGGGCATCGCTGCCTCCTGGAGGACCAAGTTCCCTAGTGAAGAAGTCCTTTCCTTTATCTATCCTGAACCTTCATTGGATGTCCTCATGCTCTAGGGCAGAGGTTCTCAACCTGTGGTCCCCCAGATGTTGTTGGACTACAACTCCCATCATCCCTGAGCTCTGGCCTTGCTAGCTAGGGGTGATGGGAGTTGTAGTCCAACATCATCTGGGGACCCAGAGGTTGAGAACCGCTGATCTAGCGCCTTCTTTCCTTCCTAGATTTCCATTCTGTTTAAAAAGTAGTAGAAGAAGAAGCCCCTTTTGCCAGTATGAATAACATGGCTAGTGGCCTTCTATCGTCACACTTAACGGTGTGGTTCTGAATACCAGCTGGCCACTATGAGAACAGGATGCTGGGCTGCATGGGCCACTGGCTGGTTCCAGCAAGCTATTTTTATGTACAGTGGTACCTCGGGTTAAGTACTTACCGTATTTTTTGCCCTATAGGACGCACCGGCTCATAGGACGCACCTAGATTTGGGGGGGGGCACGCACCTTGATTTTCGGCATCGCTCTGGGAGCTTGCGCGGCTGGGGGCGGGGGAAGCCCAAGCTTCCCCCACCCCAGCCCCCAGAGCGGGTCCCAGAGCGATGCCGAATCTGCGCGCAGCTTTGGCATCGCTCTGGGAGCTTGCCGGGCTGGGGGGGGTAGCTTCCTGAAGCCTGGAGAGGGAGAGGGGTCGGTGCGCACCGACCCCTCTCGCTCTCCAGGCTTCAGCGAAAGCCTGCATTCACCCCATAGGAGGCACACACATTTCCCCTTCATTTTTAGAGGGGAAAAAGTGCGTCCTATAGGGCAAAAAATACGGTAATTCGTTCCGGAGGTCCGTTCTTAACCTGAAATTGTTCTTAACCTTAAGCACCACTTTAGCCTATGGGGCCTCCTGCTACTGCCACGCTGCCGGAGCACGATTTCTGTTCCCATCCTGGAGCAAAGTTCTTAACTTGAGGTACTATTTCTGGGTTAGCGGAGTCAGTTACCTGAAGTGTTTGTAACCTGAAGCGTTTGTAACCCGGGGTACCACTGTGGTTTCCTCCCTCTCTGATCCTTCACAACCCATATTTTTCACTGCCATAGAGTCTGGGTGCAATTTTGGAGGACGACGAAGGAGGAGGAGGAGGAAGCAGCAGCAGCAGCAGTAGCAGCAGCGATGACTCTTGGCAACCAACCGTCCTCAAGAAAATAATCTCGGTGGTCATCCGGCCCCACGAGGGGGTGCCCTCCGACTACCCTTTCTGCATCACTCCCAAACAAGTGGTATGTTCTAGCTGCCCTCCTGTGACCTTGGAAGCCAAGGGGTGAAAAGATGGGAGGGAGGGAGGGGAGATTTCAATACGAGAAAGGAATAAACATAAAATGTTTCATGTATTTATGAATCCTTCTCCGTGTTCTCCAAATAGAATAGAATAATAAGGTAAAGGGACCCCTGACCATTAGGTCCAGTCGTGGCCGACTCTGGGGTTGTGGTGCTCATCTCGCTTTATTGGCCGAGGGAGCCAGCGTACAGCTTCCGGGTCATGTGGCCAGCATGACTAAGCCGCTTCTGGCGAACCAGAGCAGCACACGGATACACCGTTTACCTTCCCGCTGGAGCGGTACCTATTTATCTACTTGCACTTTGACGTGCTTTCGAACTGTTAAGTTGGCAGGAGCAGGGACCGAGCAACGGGAGCTCACCCCATCGCGGGGATTTGAACCGCTGACCTTCTGATCAGCAAGTCCTAGGCTCTGTGGTTTAACCCACAGTAGTAAATAATAATAATAGTAATATGCTACCCATCTGACTGGGTTCCCCCAGCCACACTGGGTAGCTTCCAACAGTATATAAAAACATAACAAAATGTCAAAAAAAGCTTCCCTATACAGGGCTGCCTTCAGATGTCTTCTAAAAGTCAGATAGTTGTTTATTTCCTTGAAATCTGATGGGAGAGCGTTCCACAGGGCAGGCTTTTTGTTTATTATTATATTATTCAAAACAAGGTGATTGACTGAAGTGGTCGGATTCTGGATTACAATGTAGGTTCAGGATATCACAAGTGTGGGGGAGAGTTACTTGTTGTGAATGCTCCTCCGTATAAAACACTTCCCATAATTGTCTACTTCACACTATGTGGCGGAGCATTTAAGAATGCGGTCCCTCCACCTCCTACAGTCTCAGCTCTGCGGGCTCCATATATTTAGAAAACTGGTTCTCATCAGGAACAGAACATGAGGTTGACCCTGGCCTAGGCAGCTGTACACTGTCTGGGGGTTCAAAACACAACCTTTCCTCTCTCTCCAAAAATCAGAATATTTTTGAAGTCTCCCTAGCTTCGCAAGTTGTTTGCCACATGTGGGGGTGGAGGAGGGGACGGCTGTTTCCGAAATACAAACCTCAAGCCCCCCTGGATATGCAGAACCACCTGTCCTCTCAGTGTTTCTAATCAGCTGTTTGTGCCCAGGTGGTCCCTGCAGGTGGTGCTGCTGCCATCCACATTTCCTTCACTCCGCTGATGCTGCCAGAGATCATCAATAAGTTTGAATGCGAAGGTTTTGCCCTTGGCTTCATGAGCCTGGATAGCAGGGTATGGATAAGAGAAGACTGCCTTTCCTTTCCCTCCTTATCCATCCCATCCCATCCGACTTCTCCCTTTTCCAGCTTTGTTGTGTTCCTTAGGCTTTGTCCAGCACCCTGCTCTCACCGCCCTACCCAAACTAACACCCATTTGCCACCACCAAGGGTCATCCTACCTAGTCCTCCCCAAATAGAGAGCAGGTGTGCTGAGGAATGGTGCTGTTTTTCAGGGCGGCCCATGAGCATAAGCCAGATTCATTCCCTGAGTCGTCCCCAGCGGGTGGCCCAACCAGATACACAGGTTAGGCTCATAGTGACATAGCTCCATTTCCTCCTATCAGGTCAGAAGCCTCGCATGGGTCCAGTTTCTTGCATCGCTGCTCCATGGCCAGCTCTTTGCACAAACTGAGATGGTAACCTAGGGTCCCTGGCAACCTTGCAGTGCAAACAAAGCCATTTCCTTCCAAATGGAAACCATCTTGGGAAGCCACACCTCGCCATCCAAAGTGCTCTGGTCATGGCAGGTCCTGCCTGTCCCCCGCTCCCGAGAATGGCCTAAGACAAATCGAGCTGCAACCCAAATTACCGTATTTTTCGCTGTATAAGACACACTTTTCCCCCTCCAAAAAGTAAGGGGAAATGTGTGTGCGTCTTATGGAGCGAATGCAGGCTCCTTGGTTTCAGCGATAGCAACGCAAAGCCTCTGAAGCGCAGAGGGAGCGCTCCCTCCACGCTCTGGAGGCTTCGCTTTGCTTTCACTGAAGCCAGGAGAGCAAGACTCTCCTGGCTTCAGCAGAGAGGGAGAGCTGCGCAGCGCCACTGCAGCGAAGCGGGAGGAGAAATGGAAGGGGCTCCGTTTCTCCTGCCGCTTCGCTGAAGGGGCACTGAGCAGAGAGGGGGAGATTTTTTTTTTCTTGTTCTCCCCCTCTTAAACAAGGTGTGTCCTATGGTCGGGTGTGTCCTATAGAGCGAAAAATACGGTAAGCCCAGCCCTGTCCCATCGCTCAGAGGAGGCTCAGGGCAGCTCTAAGTGCCCACAATGGACCACCGTTGATACGTTTTTATTCCCCTCCACCAGATGGTTCAGAACGTCCCTGGGAAAGTGACTCGTGGAGACGGCTATGCCGTCGCGCCTCTGCGGATTGACCTGCAAGCGTTTGTCAAGCCGGCTTTGTAAGTGCCATACCTGAAGCGATGGGGTGGCTTTTGGGACAGAGTGAGGGGTGGGTGCTCACAGCTGCACAAGCAGATGTTGGGTGGTGAAGAAGAAGAGTTTGGATTTGATATCCCGCTTTATCACTACCTGAAGGAGTCTCAAAGCGGCTAACAATCTCCTTTCCCTTCCTCCCCCACAACAAACACGCTGTGAGGTGAGTGGGGCTAAGAGACTTCAGAGAAGTGTGACTAGCCCCAGGTCACCCAGCAGCTGCAGGTGGAGGAGCGGAGACATGAACCCGGTTCCCCAGATTACGAGTCTACCACTCTTAACCACTACACCACACTGGCTCTCTTCCAGAAAGGCACCTCCTGGAATGGCCACTATGCCTCATGGCCGGGATGATACTCTGATTATCCAGAAATAGAGAAGCAACTCTCTTGTCACCGTTTTTGGATTAGCAGGGGTGTCAAACTCAAATTCATTGGGGCCGCATCGGGGGCCGCATCAGCAGTTTGGTCACCCTCAAAGGGCCGGTTGTATCTGCATGCGCTCAATATAAAAACAAGTGGAGGTTTCCTGTGTAGAACGGCCGGCGCCGCTAGAGGGCAGACGTTCTCTGGCTTGTAGGCTGCCGCGCATGCGCTTAACAGGCGGCTTTCTTGTGTCAAAAAAAAAAAAGTGTGAAGGCTGGCGGCCGGCGGCGGCTACACGGGCCACAGGACCAGGTCTGGCGGGCCGGATTCAGCCCGCGGGCCTTGTGCTTGACACCCGTGGATTAATGCTACCCCCCAAACCCAAATGAGTTGGACGAGTCCGGAAGAGAGTGCTCGCTTGGGCTCCTTCAGGGACTGGAAACCTGGTTTCGTGCCTCCATTTCCTGAAAGAGAGTGGCGTTAGCTCACCTTGAACCCGGGGAATCTACAGAGGTGATGGACCAGAGGGAACTTGAACAGAGCCCAAAGCTTTCCCAAAATGGAGGCGGGGTTCTTTCTGCTAGGCAAATACATTTAAAAAAAACACCAATAAAATCTCAATCCTATTTTGTCTTTTATGACCTCCTTTGCTACTTTATGCAGCTTTGAGTTTTACTGCTTTATTCATTTTATAGTTGCTTTAGCTAAAGGAGAAATGAACTGCGTTTCATTCATAAACTGCTCTGCTGCTATTATTATTAAAAGGTGGCAATGAATGAATGTCATAAAATAACACCCGTACTAAATACAAGCAATGAATAAAATTATGGTTACAGTAGAAGGGCAGGGGTGATGGGAGTTGTAGTCCGGGGGGAGGGACAGATTGGGGAGTCTCCTTCAACCCCAAACCGGAGATTCCTCAGCTCTGAATTTAAAACCTCAAGTAGAAGAGACACAAAAGTTGACTTTTCCTCCTCTTGTAGGCTGCAATGACTGAGACAGCTGTGCGTGGGGTTGCAGCCTAGTGCAAAGTTTATGAACTTGTTCATAATTCTGCTCTAAGAGCTTGTTGAAAGCAGTCCAGATCCAAGCTCGGTGGGCCTGCTCTACACTGAATGTGCCACATATAATCCCATTAGTGGGTTATGCTCCTGCTTAGACAAGACTGAACGGCCTTTGGTTTTCTTCCTGCAGGCTAACTGCTGAGATGGATCATGAGAGCGGATTGGTGTTTCATGCTCTGGCCAGCGCCCTTATCCCAGACGAGCCCCTCATGGGCGTAAGTAGTCCCGATTCCTTTCCTACTTTTGAGATCCTCGAAATGTTGTGTCTTTCCTCCTCACGGAACAAGGCTCTGAAAGTGCACCATGAAAACAGTCACACTCAGAATCCAGTGTGGGGATGCACTGTAAGGGACCTGGGGGTGTGAAGCGGGTTTGATTTTGATCATTTGTTTCTCAACACTTCCCCGCAAATCACTAAGCGACTGGCAACAATTAAGCACTGCCACGCAACAAGAAAAAGTGCTTTGGGGCTGTTTTTTCCTTTTTTGCAGTTTGAAATTATTTATTTCCCAGCACCAGATATATGCAGCCGTGCATGAGTTGAATGCACATACGTGGGGAATCGCCTGTGTATAATATTAATTAATTAATTTTAATTTTATTATGTATTTTGTGATTTTATATATGAACATGAAATTTATTACGGTCAGAGACCAGCATGAGATACACAAATGGAACTACAATCCCAATTGCAAAACAAACATTTAAAACAATATGCAATATAAGGCAAAGACCACAAGATGACCCGGATTGTCGCCAGATTCTGCGCACAGATCTGTAGGTGCAGACCATCCCCTGATTCAATCTAGTTTGTTAAGAAAATTCCCAAACCCTGATCCACGGGTGACTTTGTGTCATTTTTCTAAGGTAGTCTATTTTAAAGTTTTTATATGTTTATATACCTATCGCACTTTTAAACTTAAAATCCATTCCTGATTTTATATATTGATTATATATTGATTTTATTTAATTAATTAACTGCCCTATACCCTGGGGCCTCAGGGCGGTTCACAGAATAAAATCAATATATGAAATCACAAAATACATAATAAAAATAAAAACAACCCAATAGACGCCCCCCCAAAAAACACATTTTAAAAGGGCATAGATAGGAAGTATGCCCTTTTATGTATATGCTCTCTCTCAATCCTTTAGGTACTGACACAGTCAGCCACAACCCTTAACCTGAAGCTCACCAACAACACAGAGACTCCTCTGTCCTTCAAGCTGGTTTTGACGACACCCTTCTCCGTGTCTGGCGTAGACCCCAAGAAGAACCTGAAGATACCCCACAGTGGCAGTGAAAACAGGGAGCAGCACCTTTTACTCTATCCTCTGGAAAATATGCTGGTAGGTTCATCTTCAAGCCTTAACCGGCAGCTTATAGGAACCGTGGATTGAATGTGGACTAAGTTAAACTTAAGCCCCGTTGCTTTCACTGGTACCGAAGTTCTAGTATAAAGAAATAAAGTGACACAGGCCCGGGAGGGAGACCAGGGCTTCAGATTAGAAGCATAAGCCGTTTTGCAAGGAAGTTTTACCATTTAAACTACCGTATTTTTAGCTCTATAAGACTCACTTTTTCCCTCCTAAAAAATAAGGGTGTGTGTGCGTCTTATGGAGCGAATGCAGGCTGCGCAGCTATCCCAGAAGCCAGAACAGCAAGAGGGATCGCTGCTTTTGCTGCGCAGCGATCCCTCTTGTTGTTCTGGCTTCTGAGATTCAGATTTTTTTTTTTCTTGTTTTCCTCCTCCAAAAACTAGGTGTGTCTTGTGGTCTGGTGCGTCTTATAGAGTGAAAAATACGGTACTATCTTGAAGTAGGAACTCTGTCAAAGAAAAGGAGAGAACTATCCAATGTCTATTTAAGTCATTATTATGACTTAATACTATATTTATTAGATAAAACAGTTTAAAACAGAGGCAGCACACGCATAGAATCAGTTCAAATCCAAGATCCCGACTGGGATAAAGTCTTTAGATGGTGTGTTGAAAGAGGAATGTCTTTAGCAGGCATCAGAAAGGCAACAGAGAAGGTGCATGTCATGTCTGATACGCAGTGGCAGGGAGTGCTAAAAGATAAATGTCACCACATTGAAGCACCCTCCTTCTCATTTTTTGCATTAAAATTTTTTAATTGCATTTAGTCCCTTCAGTTCAGACTCAGTATAATCATTAAGAGAACTGGTGTTGCAGGTCAAAAGAGGGCCCCTTTTTTAAAAGTAGGAACCTGTTTGTACTGGTTGATTAACATTGATAGGGTAACCGAACAAGCTATTCCCCTATGCAGAACGACTGGCTTGGCTTCTTCTGTTGTCTTCTATGTGATGAAGAGTTCTGTGTAATTCAAGAGCCTGCTTATCTGATCACCGTGGGAAGTTGGTCCAGTAAAAGATAACGACATTGTGTTTTACTGGACTGCAATACCTCATATTCCTTATGAACCTACCTGGACCCAGAGATCATCCTGAGGCCATTATTTGTGTGCCACCTCCATGAGGGGTCCGGAGGGCAGCAACACAAGAACGGGGCCTTCTCTGCAGTGGCTCCCTGTCTGTGGAATGCTCTCCCCAGGGAGGTTTGCCTGGCACCTTCATTATACACCTTTAGGTGCCAGGCAAAAACGTTCCTCTTTAACCAGGCCTTTGGTTGATTGACATCAAATACCCTTTATTTTGATTATGTATTTTGTGTTTCTATATTGTGATTTTATTCTGTGAACCACTCTTAAGATCTGCAGGTATAGGGCAGTATACAAATTTTAATAATAATAATGTACAGCAAACATGGTTCTTTCATTAACATATTTGGCCTGGCTTACATGTAGGTAAAGGTGTCCTTCCACACATCTCTGGAGTTACTAACCTACCAACATCTCCCAGAAGACCAGTTCCTGCCTGGGCTTCAAGTGCTACAGCTTGAAAACGGAGACAAAATACTAGAGTTTAAGCAAAATCTCGTCATTGAATACAGTAACAAAGCAACCCAGGTATGTAGATTGATGTCAGTGAGCCAAAAGTCCAGAAAAAAAGACTCGCAAGGGCTTCACAATGGCATATGGGCACTACCCCGTTCAACCGCTGTTGGGCAAGAAGTTGTATTTACTGCAACAGGGCTCCCCACTTACACACAGTTTGCTTATGGGCACGGGGACCCAGAACAGTGACCCTTACGTAAGTCAGGAATCACCTGTACTTTAAAATATATCAGTGCAAGTATGGGAATATATTGATTTATCGCCTCTACCTGCTTAAGCCCACTTTACCACATATTGTTTCAACCCTCTTTCGTATTTTAAAGTTATTTTATATACACCTGTGGCAGTACAGGTTTACTACCCCCAGACCAGGTTACTAGTCTTCTGAAGCTTATTAGTTCTTAGGTACAAGTTTGATCTTTAAGTGGGGTGGGTGGCTGAGCAGACGTGTCTGCCTTGCCGTACCCACTTCTTTTTTTGGCCAGAAATATGGACTGCCAAACCAAATTGCAAGAGCAACAAGCTCTCTCTGATTGCAGCAGTGTCTGGCTGTGCGTAGAGCTGATATGCTGACACTTGGCACAGTTAGGAAGTTGTTGCTCAGAGAAGTAGTCTTAAGATTTCTGCTCTTACCCTGCAGCAGAAAGAAAGAAAACACTGTCTCTTGTGTGGAGGTCCATCTGAATGTACTTTATGGTTAGGTTGGATCCTGGTTAACCACTGGCGCTGGCAGAAATGCTTACCCAGCTTGGGAGAGTTACATTTAAGACAGGGGAGGGAATGTGTAATCCCACAACTCATCCCCAGAATTTTAGTGGTTATTTTTTAAGCATCCATTTATTTGGCATTGGCCCTCAAAGAGATCTGGTGTCCACACCTAGAAGCTGCACTAGAAATGCTGTGGGATGCTTGCACCAAGCTAGCTTAACATCTTATGTATATGGGCAATTACCATAGATCAGCTCTGGCCTATCATCTTCCCAGTCTGCTTTGCCTTGTCAGTGCAGAATTCCTCCTTTATCAAAGGCTCTTGCCCTGTTTTATACCCTTGCAGGCATTGCCCATGGCTGCATACCTCACTGTCCCAGTACTTGGGCTGTCTTGTGACACGATTGATTTCGAAGTCTGCCTCGTTAATCAAACGAGGTCCGAAGCTGTCCTTGTGATGAATACAAGTGGATGCAGGAGCTACTGGACAGCTTTGCTAGGTAAGACATCTCCCACTCTGTTAAGAAAGCTCTTATGCTTGGAAGCTGCATTGTGAGAATGTCCATTTATTTTTTAACAAAATCATAGAATCTGTTTAATTTAGAACATGTGTATATCTCTTTTCTGCCAAAAAAAGGTGGGAGCTCATTGTGTTAATGGTGCATTAGAATGATAATGAAGGACACACATTTGCAAACTGCAGTGTATTTTTGAACCGATTTTGGATAAATTAATGAATTCAGTAGACTGGAAGCCAGGACAACTGTTAACAACTTTCTCAGAAGCGGAGTGGCCATTTTATTCAAGTGGTAAAGGTGCGAGTAGACGTTAGTGAGGCTTTCTTTTCATTAAGAATGTCAATATAACTTTTGCTCTTTCACTTCCTCTTACAGATAAAAATGAGCGGCACAAAGAACCTGAAGTGTTTTCCATCTCCCCAAATAACGGCGTTCTTGAAGCACATCAAAGTAGTGTGCCTACCAAAACACTTCTGGTGGTTCGCTTCACCCCAAGGTAGGACACGAAGCGAGTTAATGTTCTGCATTGCTTTTGTAGGGTTACCACCAAAGCTGCCAACCTGTTGGAAAAATTGGGGGGGGGGGGGCTTTATGAAACCGTGTTTCCTTGTGTATTGGCTGCAGTGACTGCATTCCTAAGCGCTTCCTCTAATAAGTTTTGCAGTTCACACTGACAGTGGGGAGGTAGCTGGAGCAGAACAGTTTTCCATACAAAAGGGTAACTTATGAGTCTTCAGTGTACAAGAAAGCAGTAGCTGCAGAAGATTCTTAGGGCAGATGGGCTCCCTGGCACAGAGAGCAGTACTTGCATATTAAATATAAATTGTGCCAAGGAGCTAGAATTAGGGCACATTATAAAGCTGAATTCACCACTTCTAGTAACCTCCCAAAACAAGGGTTACCAACCTTTGCCCCCTCCAGATGTTGGATTCTGAAGTCCAGTTTCCAGCAACCTCTGGAAGGCTGGAGGGGGAGTTAGCGCTGCCCTAAAAGACTTGAGGCAGATATAGCAGCAAGTTTTTTTTATCCTCTTGGGGGGGGGGGGGTTAAAATCAGGAGTGCAATACAGCTAGCATACAGTTGCGAGATTTTAACTGGCAGAGTACCACATAAATTAAGTATGCAAGAGCTTAATCCTGCTACTTCTACCTTCCATAATATAGAGTAACAATACATTCAGGGCTTCCTCACATGCTGCATCAGTGTTTGGGGCTGGAGATCCCTCTGGGAGAGGAGTTTAAATGTACATGGCTTGACATCACCACTAGTAGGCATCTGTAAGACTAGCAGGCCTCCATCCACCTTTCTGGGTTGTGTTTCTTTCCCTTTAAACAGGGAGGACGTGGAATATCAAACCATAATCACAGTTGTTGGGATGCTGGGAGAGGCACCCTGCCTGCTCTACGTCCGGGGAAAAGGATCTTATGATGAGAAGTATGAAGAAATGCGCAAAACGTAAAGTGCCCAACCAGTTTTCCAGCAGGTGCAGCTAAAGCTGCTGCCGCAGGTGGCTGTAAGTAGGTTTACCTGGTTTTTGGTGATGTATAGTAGAAAATAAAAGGCCATTATTTCTGTTGACTTGAGTGTAAAGGCTTGATTTCTGAATTAAGAAGCCGAGCCTTCAAATTTAAAACAGAATGTTAGTAAGATCCTAAGAGAGGTGTGCTGTTGCATTTTTATAAATCAGGACTAGAAAACAGTAGTTATTAGAAAACTTTATTATTTAGTTGCTATTGAAGGCTCAGGTTCTGACACTAGGTGTCTCGCAAAGGCAGCCATACTGAGGTTTTCATTAATGAAATTTAATTAGTTGGTTAAAATCCTTAATGATCAGTGTAAACTTCTGACCTGGCATAATATTGGCAGGAATGTTTTAGGAGTTAGAGAGGTACCTCGGGTTACATACGCTTCAGGTTGAAGACTCTGCTAACCCAGAAATAGTACCTCGGGTTAAGAACTTTGCTTCAGGATGAGAACAGAAATCGTGCTCCGGCAGTGCGGCAGCAGCAGGAGGCCCCATTAGCTAAAGTGGTGCTTCAGGTTAAGAACGGACCTCCAGAACGAATTAAGTTCTTAACCCGAGGTACCACTGTATTAGCATATTGGAGGGGGGGCACTTGGAGCCACCAAAAGTAAGCTTTTGAACTCTAATTATTAAGTCACCTTCCCATAGACGTTCCCTAAGCAAAGCAAAACCACAGCCCTCCTCTGTTTCAACAGTGCTATATCAACCTGTACCTTTTATCAGTCAGTCCTAAGAGGACCTCTACTGACTGACGCTTGTGTCGCAGAGTTAGGCTGGCTAAATGAAGAAGCCAGTGCTACTGGAGCCTGTTCCCAAATACATGATTAGTCCCCTTAGGCAGAATTCCCCTCAGGAATGGGTACTCAACTTGTTCTGCCCCACAGGTCAAGATTTATGACACTGAGTCCCACCCTGCCTACCCAAAGCCTCTCTTGTCATGCCATCCCTGTGCAAGATTTAGCTGGAAGGCTGCAAAGAGGGACGACTGAACTAGAGCGCTGTGGCGTGTATCCCACCTGCAGGCTACATCCTGAGCATCTTTTCATTGGACCGATTCATGAATCATTTGGGGGGAGGTGCTGGAAACTTCCAGCCGTTAAGCAGGCCAGAGTTCTGTTCACTTTCCAGGGTACTCGAACACTGCAGCTGCTCCCATCCCTGTTCCGATGCACATGGAGACCACGCCGTAGCCTCTGAAAGAAGGACACAAGTTAGTGCCTAACTCTTGTTTGCATTCTCCAGTTTCATCTGACATGGTTTTAGAACCCGGCTACTTTTGAACTCATACCCCGATTCATGGTCACACAGGGCAGAATTTGCAACACAGACTAAAACCAGCTATATCTTCTGCCCTACGTAACAACTGGAGTAAGTGGCACAATGGCAGCTGAATGAAGTTCCAGCCACGTAAGATACTTCAGCCCAGTATTCCTTAACTGTGTGGTGCAGGAGTGTGCTGCAAGAGCTAGATTTATTCAGAAGTACTCACCCCAGAGGCTGCCTGATGTGCCTCTATGATTTACTGCTCAGGCATACCCAAAGCAGTGTATGAGAGAAAATGAGAGCATGCACATCTTGGCTATCCAAAGATTGGGGGAAGTTGCTTTCACAATCATTTGAGTTACTGAGATTTGGGGAGGGAGGGAGAAATACCGTATTTTTCGCACCATAGGACGCACCGGACAATAGGACGCACCTTGTTTTAGAGGGGGAAGAACAAGAAAAAAAATTCTCCCCCTCTCTGCCCAGCGCCCCTTCAGGGAAGCAGCAGGAGGCGCTGCGCAGAGAGGGGGAGAATTTTCCCCCTCTTGTTTTCCCACTCTAAAACAAGGTGCCGTTCAGGCGGCTTACCTTGGAAGCCTTCTGGTTCCTTTCGACCTGCTCTTTGGGGCTGGCAGGGGAAGGCCACCACCAGCCCCAAAGAGCAGCTCAGGGAGCAGCGGAAAGGCACAGCGGAGAGGCTGCTGCCATAGCCGCGCGTCACCTCTCCAGCCAGGAGAGGGTCACAGGGGGCTTCTTTTGCCCCGCGCGCGCTCTCCTGGCTGGAGAGGTGCCGCACGGCTAAAGAGGCTCATGCCATAGCTGCACATCACCTCTCCAGCCGGGAGAGGGTCGCGGGGGGCTTCTTTTGCCCTGCGCGCGCTCTCCCGGCTGGAGAGGTGACGCGCGGCTATAGAGGCTCCAGCCATAGCCGCGCGTCACCTCTCCAGCCGGGAGAGGGTCGCGGGGCTATGGCGTCTTCGCTCCATAGGACGCACACACATTTCGCCTTCATTTTTGAAGGGGAAAAAGTGCGTCCTATAAAGCGAAAAATACGGTAGGTGTTCACTGCAGTAGAACCTAACAGTACACTTGGATTGCAAGTTTAAGGAGAAGTGGCAGGGACCAATCAAAAAGTCTGCCCCAAAAAGCATTAACACCAACAGCTCAACAAACTGTTGAATTATTGCCACATGCAATAACCAAGTCCTTTGATGTGGCTTACATTTCTTTCTGCCAGTTAGAACTTGCATAAGAAAGCTTTGAGATAGTTGTAACTCCTGAACAAGTTTCTCCAGTTAGGAAACCACCTGCGCAACCCCCTCCAGCAAACAGGGGCATAAAAAAGTATCTTTCTTTAGCAACATGCAGCATCAACACATACTTCAAAGTTAAGAGTTAATGCAGGTGACTCCACACTTACCTCTTCCCCCTACGCTTCAGCTCGTTGAGCAGAGTGACCACCTGCCGCGCCCCAGTGCAGCCCAGAGGGTGCCCCAAAGCAATGGCCCCACCAAGGGGATTGACCTTCTCCATGGGGATGCCAAGCTTCTCCACGCAGTAGACAGCCTGCAGAAACACCACAGTCAGTGTTATCTCCACTTAGCCGGGGTCTCAACATCTGAATCTCCCACCTTAGACTTCTTAAGGAGTTTCAACATTTTAAAGCAACCGAATAGAGTTACGCAAGTCGCCTGTTCCTGTTTTCTTCGTCTCTGCATGTAAGCAAGCTAGGTGAACACTAGAATTACCTGAATAAAGGCATGACCAAGGAATATGAGTACCCCCACTGTACGCACTAGATTTCTACTACTCACACCACATTATAAATGTCGAAGATTTGGGAGGGATGTGCAGGGAGTGGTGAGGAAGGGACACTCTACCCTGTTCCTCCAGCCCAACTAGCAGAAACATCCCTGGAATGGCAAAAATAAATGCAGTTCCAAGAAGTACCCAACCTAGAGGACCTGCTGCTACTAAACCACTCCACAGTCTCCTCAAAACAGAAAGCTGGGGGAAGGAGAATGTGGGTTCTGTCCACCTCCTCCTTTCACTTGCCAAGTGAACACCACAGAGAATGGTATTCTACTTCTTGCAAGTCCTGGTGCAGATTAACAATATTAAAAGCGGGGAGCATGTTTAATTGGAAGTAGGATGTTCAGTTCCCAATGCTAAGGGTGGACCTTCAATTAAAACTCTGATGGCAGCAAAGAGCTCTTGCGTGAAACCCATTCTTGCACCCTCATCACAGAAGAAGAAGAGGAGGAGGAGGAGTTTGGATTTGATATCCCACCTTTCACTCCCCTTCAGGAGTCTCAAAGCGGCTAACATTCTCCTTTCCCTTCCTCCCCCACAACAAACACTCTGTGAGGTGAGTGGGGCTGAGAGACTTCAAAGAAGTGTGACTGGCCCAAGGTCACCCAGCAGCTGCATGTGGAGGAGCGGAGACGCGAACCCGGTTCCCCAGATTACGTGACTACCGCTCTTAACCACTACACCACACTGGCTCTCATCACAGTGCTGCTGCTGCCTCTGCCACTTCCAGTGCCCTGAAAGGGGTTCCATGGGGAAGGGTGGATGAATTGCAGCAAAGCTGTGCGAACTGGTTTCACACAGCACTGAAATGCCACTGCTTAAAAGCCCCCTAGTCCAATTCAAGCCATATTGGTTGGGTGAGATCAAGGGAGACTATGGCAGGGGATGCTGCAGGGAAGAATGAATAGCCTGATAAAGGACAAGTGCACACGTTTTCAGCCAAGGCTGTGTGTAGAATGGGGCATACAGGAAATATTATGTGTGGGCCTGAGGGACTGGACACCCATTATCCAGGGGCTACAAGAACCTTAAATGTGGTCTATTATTGCGACTAGAAAGCCGTTATTTTTTGGCATTTTTCATCTATCCAAGATGCTTTTAATACACATGCATTGCAAGAGAAGTGATAAGCCCTTTTGCTTTCACCTAAGTCCATCACCTCTGGAAGAAACCTAAATCCATCTGGTCCCAATACAGAGAAAAGGGCTTCTCTCTACCCCACCATAAAAATGAAGTGCAACAGAATGGGCAAATCTCACCTGACTAGCAAAGGCCTCGTTGATTTCAAATATGTCAATATCTTTCACAGTCAAACCTGCAGGTTAGAGCGAGAGAAGATGCCAAAGTAAGCCTTTCCAGTTAATATTCGTAACACCGCTGTTGCAATTCATTGTGAAATTAGCCTGCTCCACCCTTTCAGTGTTTGACTCATCCCCCCAAAAGATATGGGAGGGAAATATGGGGTGGGAGAAAGAGTGAGTGAGAGAGAGAATATGAACTTGGGCAGAAAGAGGGAGAAATATCTGAAGTGTGTGTGCAAGGGTTACGAGATGCTTGTGTGTCCGTGGTTTGTTTGTGTGAGGTGTGTGCACGAGAGCGAGTGAAGTACAGTCACCTTCTGCATTTTTCCTGCTACTGGTAAATTCTCCCTGTTACTAGGTATCAGTGGCATCACAGTTTGTGCTGATGAAACTATTATTCGTGATCCCCACCACCAGGACATAGTGGACTTCCTACTGTAAGCCTTGCGTTTTCTGGGTAGGGGGTGGACAGCGGCAAAAACCATACCCTCTCCATTTTGTGTGTCATGCCATGCTCCACGGCTGCCCTTTTGCGACTGGTGCCCACAGCACTTACTCAAAATCCAAAATGTGCCCATTGGTCCCAAAAGGCTGGCAACCCCTGGCCCGAGGTTAACTTACCCGCCTTTTCCAACGCCACCGGAATGGCATAGGCTGGTCCTATGCCCATGACATCAGGGGGAACGCCAACTATTGCACACGACCTCAGCACCCCGAGGATGGGAAGGCCCAACTGGGAAGCTCTGGAACGTCTGGCCAGGAGAACCGCAGCAGCACCGTCACTAACTTGGCTGGAATTACCTGTGGCGAGAGATTTCACGCGCCAGGGCAAGGTTTCAGCATTGTGAGGCAGGTTTAGTTACAAAGAATGCTGGCAAGCCCAGCACAAACCTGTTAGTTATGACACAACTCTATCAAAGGGGGGGGGGGG
>JAXCMG010000167.1:22027-69577 GCA_034642415.1 Podarcis siculus
TTCCTTCCAGTAGCACCTTAGAGACCAACTAAGTTTGTTATTGGAGCTTTCGTGTGCATGCACACTTCTTCAGAAGTGTGAAGAAGTGTGCATGCACACAAAAGCTCCAATAACAAACTTAGTTGGTCGCTAAGGTGCTACTGGAAGGAATTTTTTTATTTTGTATAGAATCTGATACTGATTGAGAATTGCAATGGCTGCAAAACTCTGCAATGTTCAGCAATTGTTGCCTATGCCTTCCCATCTAATATATCGCTATTTTTTTCCCACAACCCCGCTTCACACACACACACAAACTTGCACCATTAATAACCCATTTAAGAGCAATTTTATTTGTTTCCTTAAACATAATAAAAGAAACAACCTAGTCCAGATTATGGGTGGAAAGGTGCCTTATACCAGGTCAGATGATCTGCACATAGAACCCAGTATTGTCTACTCTGACTGGCAGTGGCCTTTCCTATTAAGATGGAGATGCTGGGGTCCTCCAGCTGTTTTGAGCTACAGTTCCCATCATCCCTGACCACTGGTCCAGCTAACTAGGGATGATGGGAGTTGTAGCCCCAAAACTGATGGAAACCCAAGTTTGGGAACCCCTGCTCTGGAGTAAATTATGCATTCCACCACTGAGCTATGGCAAGTCACCACTGGCTTCATTATTTCAAACTGGTTTTTCTTCCTTTGCTGTTAACAGCACTTTGCATCTTGCAGCTACTAAGCATTACGTAAATAACAGCCAAACCAACGAGACTGAACTGGCACGTTTCACCGACATGCAAATAGAGAAGACTCCTTTGCACAAGTTAAAAATGCCTCCAGTTGCTTCATCTCCTGTTAATTCTGCCTCTGCTCCTGGTACTTACCAGCAGTCGTGGTGCCATTCTCCTTGAAGGCCGGCTTTAGCTTCGCCAACCCCTCCAGCGTGGTGCTTGGCCTGACCCCTTCATCTTGGAGCACAGTGATCGTCTTCTCTTGGCCCTGGTCATCCGTGAAGGTGGTGGTGACCGGGACAATCTCATCTTTAAACCACCCCATCTGCTGAGCTCGAGCTGCTCTGAAAGCACAAATGTACTTTTTTTGCACCTTTTTCAGAACGCTGCTGTGTACTAAGCACAGGGTGTAGCCACAAAATAAGAGTGTGTGTTCCACAAGCTGTATGAAAGACATTTAAATGGCATCACCTATGTTAGCACAGGAAGGGAGCAGCAGGAGTTGTCCATGCTTGCTATAAGAGGAGCCCAAGCAATGTTTGCTGCTCTGGGACCCCTTCCGTTTGACTGCAAGGTTTCCGCTCATTTCAATGGTGTTTTGTGAGGATCTTTATGTGTGACTGAGGTAGATCTGACTTTACAACAACAGTCTATTCCTAGTCTCAAACATTGGCACTTGAGATGCTAAACTATGGCAATTTATTAGATGATCCTTGACCATTCGAGCCTGCACAGGTTCCACAAAGCTCTTCCATCCGACAGGATGACAAACACAAACCTAAGACAAACACAAACAGGTCTACAAACTTCTACAGCCCTACCCTGCAGCAAAGACTGATCTGTTAAGATTACTGCCTTCCGTGTTCTGCATACAAGCCAAAGCTAGCACCATAGCATCTGCTCATGCCAGGCAAGATACAAAACATTTGTCTTCCTATGCAGAACTGAAAGACTTCAACTGGCTCAAAGGCACAGTCAGATTGAGCTGCAGAACCCAAGCGACAATATCTTACATTTGGAGAGTAGGTGCACTGCATTCCTGTGCCTGCAGAGCAAGCAGCACCGCATGAATCAAGCCAGCTAAGCCACACAATGTTTGGCACACACCAGAAAAGGCCATAGATGAGCAGCAAAGCCCAGGTCCCTACCAAGTCCTTGGGACAGTTGGAAAAGAGCTATGCTTGAAGCCCGAGAGAGCCAGATTCAGTGTAGCTAGTAGTGAGCTGGCAGGACCAATGGAATGAATTGGTGTGAATGCAGTCTCTGGAGTTCCTACCAGAACACAAGTTAAACTGAGGCGAAAGGCGTGAGCAGGAAGACATTATTTCCCCTCTATGCATACCAGGACCAGCCCCCCAGGCACAAGCAAGCAAGAAGGAGGGTGTAAATGCACGAACTGCTATGATTGGTGGTGCCATTGCAGTGGCAGGGAGAAAGGCTTGAACCTTGAATTCCCTGGGAGGAAGGCCAAGTTCTAAAGGGCATTTGGCTTGGAAGGGACTTCCCTAACCACGCACTAGGCACGCAACCAACAAGCAAAGTCCCTGCTGTGAGCCACTATGTTATATCACCAGGCAGGAAGGCAACCTGGATAGATAAACCACTGAACCAAACAGGTCGTTTCGCAGGAATGACACAGCATGATTTAATGCTGTATTAGCCAAAACATAATAAGAATAATAATTTATTACTTATACCCCGCCCATCTGGGTGGGTTTCCCTAGCCACATAGTATAGTCATACCTTGGTTTTCGAACAGCTTAGTTCTCGAACATTTTGGCTCCCAAACGCCGCAAACCCAGAAGTGAGTGGTTCCGGTTTGTGAACGATTTTTGGAAGCCGAACGTCCGACGGGGCTTCCACAGCTTCCAATGGGCTGCAGGAGCTCCCTGCAGCCAATCAGAAGCCACACATTGGTTTCTGAACGTTTTTGAAGTTGAATGGACTTCCGGAACGGATTCTGTTTGACGTCCAAGGTACGACTGTACTAAGAAATGCTGGATTCAATAAGCTGCTCTGGGATGTTGGTGTTTGCATAGACACAGGTGAACCGTAAGCAGTGGCTGTGGCAAGCAGGACACAGAAAGCAGGCAGCCTCTAAGTGGGAAAGAGCCAAAGCAACCACTTACTTTTGCTGAGAAGCCAAGGCAAAGGCATCTTGCTTTTTCCGGGTGACGTTAAACCTTTCAGCTACATTCTCTGAGGTTATTCTGAAAAACAAGATTAGTTATCAGGTGGGTAAATCCACTAGTTCAAAGCATATTTGTCTCTCTAAGGAAAGTGAAGGAACAGTGGAACCAATGTGACTGTCAAAAGATCCAGGGGGTCCAGAATCATGCATGCTCAGGATCTGCCACCCCAAGAATCATAACTTTCATTATTAAAAAAGCAAGTTTCCAGTTCACATTACTCCAAGACTAAGCTTATAAATATGTCATTGGTGCCCAATGAAAAATATCAAAAGAAGTGGGGAGGGAAAATAGACCAACTGGCTGAAGAGAACTTATTTATTAAACACTTTTATAAACACTCCTTAAACAGTCCATAAACACTCCTTTCTGTAACAAAGTGACCTCAAAGCAGTTTGCATAAAGCATTGAAAGCAATACAAATTCGTAAATTACAAGTAAAAAATCACAGCAATGAAATAATTATAGTCAACAAAACAACAGCAAAAAGAGAGAAGAACTGGAGTAGCCTAAACATAGTTGCCAAAATGTTGGGGATATACCAACCATGCTGTTGCTTTCTTTAAACAACTTACTCCAATGGAAAGCACATGCAAAACAGATGAGTTTGCTCAACTTCTTATACAAAATGCATAACTTCCATGCAAACTTTGACTTTTTATTGCTGTGTGTACACAAGTTGCTGTATGCCTTTTACTTGCCTCTTTCATCATCCATCAGCTTTACCAGAAACCTGACAATGAACAATTTCTCAGAAACTCACTTAGATGGAAAGTAGCATCAAGAAAGCCCCCCTAAAACCATAAGAAGAGATAAAAACGCCTACCCCATTGGGATAAGACAATCTCTGGCGTTGCTGTTGTCCATCATACGAGAACTGACGTCCCCAGGATTGCCGACGGTACGCAGAGACATGCTTTCCACTCTGGAGGAAAATCAGAGAGATAGAAATGCTTTTGCGAACCTCACTTGTATGAAAGAACCATAAAGGGTTCAGGAAAAGAGACAAGTACCTAACTGTTTTCATAGGAACGCTAAAAAAGAATTACCGTATTTTTCGCTCAGACACACCCGACCATAAGACGCACCCAGTTTTAGAGGAGAACAAGAAAAAAAATATCTCTCCCTCTCTGTGCAGCACCTCTCCAGCAAAGTGGGAGGAGAAATGGAAGGGGCTCCGTTTCTGCAGAGAGGGAAAGCTGCGCGGCGCCTCTCCAGCGAAGTGAAGTCAAAACAGCAAGAGGGATCGCTGCGCACCAATCCCTCTCACTCTCCTGGCTTCAGGGATAGCTGTGCAGCCTGCATTCGCTCCATAAAACGCATACACATTTCCCCTTACTTTTAGGAGAGGAAAAGTGCGTCTTATAGAGCAAAAAATACGGTAGATAAAGAAAGCACATAACCAAAATATAAACTCACTGCCTACATATATTTTTCCTGTTGGACCATCTGGAAAAATCACTTGAAGCAGCAATCTTATACCCACTTACCAGAGAGTAAACCCCACTGAACTCAACTGGACTACTTCCAGGTATACATGTATAAGATGCTACAGTGGTGCCCCGCAAGACGAACGCCTCGCAAGACGGAAAACCCGCTAGACGAAAGGGTTTTCCGTTTTGGAGGCGCTTCGCAAAACGAATTTCCCTATGGGGTTGCTTCGCAAGACGAAAAAATCTTGCGTCCCCCCGCGGGTTTTTTCCGCTTTTTTTGCCCTTTTCCTAAGCCGCTAAGCCGCTTATCAGCTGTTCCGCTGATAAGCCGCTTAACAGCTGATCGCTGAAAGCCGCTTGACAGCTGTAGTGCTAATCCGCTAAGCTGTCAATGGGCTTGCTTCGCAAGACGAAAAAACCGCTAGACGAAGAGAATCGCGGAACGGATTCTTTTCGTCTAGCAAGGCACCACTGTACTTCTCCACTCTAACAGTATCAATTTCTGCCAGCCTTCCTTGGATTGGTGCTCTCTAAACATTTTGGACTATAACTCATAACATCTCTGACTCATTAAGCATGCTTCCTGGACCCGATGGGAGCCAAAGTCCAAAACATTAGGGCAGTGTTTCCCAACCTTTTTTGGGCAAAGGCACACGGAGGTAGGCTGGTGTTCCGTGGGAGGGAGGCGGGGACTCGGGCGGCGAGAGGCGGGGCGCGGCGGCGAGCACACGCGGGGCGGCGAGCGAGCCCCCCCCACATCCCATCGCCACTCGCTCCAGTAGGCCGGCCGAAGCGAGCGGCGATGGGATGCGGGAGGGAGCCCGCCCGCCGCCGCGCGCCCGCCGCCGCCCCCCGCCTCCCTCCCACGGAACACAAGGCAACGTTCCGCGGCACACTCGTGTGCCGCGGAACACCGGTTGGGAAACACTGCATTAGGGGAGCAACCAGGTTGAGGAAAGCTGTCCTGTGCTATCAGGTCAGAACTCTGAAAAGGACTGTGACGCCTCAGTTATATTTATATTAACTCTGAAGGATCCTATTGAAATCATTTCCAAGCAACAGTGTGTTGAAGGATAGCATTAAAGATCTTAGATGCCTTCAGATCTTACTCTGTAACAGCTGGGGTACAGACTGTTTGCATTATTTTCTGAAATGCTCCTACATGCAGTCTTAAAATACGTTTTTAGCAAGAGAAGCTGTGCATGTCACCATACCCTGATTTTATGACAGCCATCAGGCCAAAGTCTTAGCAGTCAGACTGAATAGTCCATGGCTCAAGGCTGGTTGCCAAACAGCCTCCACAAAACTAATAAGCCACCCGATGAAGCAATGGATTTTCCAAAGAGCAGGTTTTTAATGTCTGCAGTGTCCGTTTTCAGCCCCAGACCAGAAGATACCAAAAAGTTTACAGCTCACAAGAATCAACTACCACTTTTTATCTGTAAGGGCAGCATATCTGCCAAGTCAACAGTTCTGAAATCTGTACAGATGCAAGAGCAGTTCCTGGCTATACTTTAAACTCTTGATAGCATTAAACAACAGATCAATGTTGCCAGGCAGGCCGATAGGTTAGCTACAGCAATTCTCTACTGTAGTTTTTAAAAGTGGGCTTAGCGAGTCTTTCTCGGAGAAATCAATACAAAGCCACTCACAAGTGGCAACACTTGGCCTGCATTGCTCAACAGGAACTGAAGGCCAGAGCGCTCGGTTTCGGAATCCCAGATCAGCCTGTCCTACATTTTTCTGGCCTAGCATTTGCAAGCTATGCTTTCGCAACACATGTCATTGCAAAATGAAGACCAAGCTACGAAGCCTAGATTATAACAAGGGTGTGATCCTAAGCAGTATAAAGCTGAAACATGTACACATCCTCCTACAGGAATGGCTTTTATGCTATAATCAGGAAATTGTGTGTGGCAGCACTTGGACCGCCAGAGAAAGCAGGCAGCCCACTTTCAAAAGGCCCTGCGAAACTAGACTGAAAACTGAGTCTGAAGAATGACCTCAACCAGCAAGCTCAGGACTAGGAGGCCTACACACTAGGTCTGAATACCACACCCACTTGATCACCCCAACACTTATTTTCAGAGAGAAAACCTAAGAAGCTTGAGTACAGCGCTTCATGGGTTCATCTCTTACACAAGCATAAGGGCCATTTTGACCCTGTAACAACCAGTCATCCTGTGAGGCCTGCCGTTTCACAGAAGTGGAACTGAAGAAGAGAGTTATTTGCCAAAGACCTCTTAGGGGTTTACAGCTGAAGTAGAAGTTTAAGCCAAGCCCAAGCCCCACAATGAAGCTGCACCACCCTGCCTTCATAAAACCAACTTTAAAACTAAATGTTTCAGAATATTCACGGTGCACAATAGAGATGCACTCAGTTCAAGATCACACAAGTTTATTGCAGTCTGACTTAAATGTTTTTTTACAGAGGTTATAAAACCAGGTGGACTTAAAACGTCCGCCTGTTACTGCTAAAAACTTCAGCCACACCACATATGGAATGAGTGGAGGCTGGAAGGATACAGATACCTCTAGATTTCTGGAAGACTCTCTCTGTAGGCTACCATTGTGGGACTGTTTGAACAGGTAGTCACAGAAATAATGGGAGAGGAAAGAGGTGCTGCAAGTTGACTGTCTCACAAACTACTACTGGTAGCCACATGACTTGGAAGACGACACAGACTCATTATCCCTGCTATGAACTGCTACAGGTACTTGAGAGGCAATGAATAGCAACCTGTGCTCTACAACATCCTGGAAAAACCTAGGACTTAATCCTAGGAACAGGATTAGCAGACGGAAGATATCTGTGCTACTGACTATCCTATTGATTTTCACAAGACACACAATGAAATGTAATACCTATAAGGCCAGGATTCAAATCACAAGTTTCAATGAGGAAGAATGTCAATTGGATTAAGTAGAACCACCCTAAGTAAATTATAAATCAAATTAAAGTGGAAGCTGCATCAGACCCACAAGTTTCCATAACGGATTCGGGTGTTTTATTCTAGTGCAAACATTGCTTTGCCACTGCTAGCATGAAACACGGAGGGTGTTTTTACATTCCTAAAATGCCAGAATGGAAAAAGCTCCCCCTTCTGTACCGGCTGCCTCACTCGATAAAATACCATATGATCTGTGAAGAGAGCGTGACTGAGGTTACAGACTAGCAAGGGAAGTTCGTGAAAAGACTTGTCTTACCCACAGGCCAAGCCCATGTCGTAAGCTCCATTTCTGATGCCACCTACAAATAAAACAAGCAATAATTTAAGATCAACCTTGGTGAGCACCACTCTCACCAATATTGCACAGATAGAGGGGATTACATATTCTGGGAACTAAAACACTTCACTTATTCTCCAACCTGGTTAATGTTATTAAGAATTTACAAATCTCAGTAAAGTTGATTCCTTTAGCTGCTAACTACAAAGAGCCTTGCTTTTATGGTATATATTTTTGTGTTTGTATTCTAAACCGCCCTGTGATCCTTGGCTGAAGGGCAGTATAGAAATGTAAGAAATAATAATAATGAACACACCCAGATCTTCATGGAAAGAAACTTATTGGTCCAGGAATCTTAACTCCATCTATCAACAGGAGTCAATATACAAACTGCACAGGAAGTTCAGCTCCGGGACTTTAAGTCTTCACATGCCAAGCTGACACTTGCTTTGGCCAGGACTTTCAAAAGCACTAAGACTAACCTCTGAAAAGCCACAAGTGCAGAATTTTGAGGCAAGCTCCTTATCTGCTACAATATACAGATTCCTGAGAATCTGGGGGTTTGTCTTAAGTTCTTAACTGTGAAATTGTATTTGAAAGCGTGCATGCAATGCCTGCAAGAAACATTTGTGGGGGAAGGAGACAAGTTCTCTATCCTGTATTGCTACCCATGCCTCTCCTCCCAGCCTCAATATATCCCTTTATACACATCAATCACATTACACCACACATCCAGACTCTGCAAAACTTAAACTATTAATCAAAGATACAAAATAGGCACACTCCATGCTTAGCAGGAATATATCAGAATTACTGAAATGCAGAATTTACTTTGAATGCAGAATTTTCATGAGCTTTTTGCCATGAAGCCCAATTGTCAGCCCCTTTCTTACCAGCTATATTGATCAGAGCCTGCAACCCAGATGAGCACTGCCTGTTAACGCATGATATTGGTACAGTCTCTGGAATGCCACTGAAACAAGACACAAGCAAGGTGATTCATTAGCACAGAAACAAAGTTGGAAGCCCATCTCAGAGATGTCAATTTAGAGGGATGGGGTCATTCTTTTGAGGGTCTATTTATGCTGAGAGTAAGATAATGCAAAATACATAAGATATTCCAGCCACTTAAGACTCCTTAGTCGCACTGAAGATAGCAGGACTAAGGATCTGGTGTAGTTTTGGGGATTACAGCCTATACATTATAGTTCAAGAAAGCTGACAGAGTAAATCAGACTATTGGACCATCTAGCTTTGGGTCATCTATGCCAGATGTGTAGAACCTTTAGCCTTCCAGATGTTGCTGAAATACAATTCCCACCATCCCTGGCCATTAACCATGCTTACTGGCATTTATGGGACTTATTGTTCAGTGACACCTGGAGGGCCAAATGCTCCCCACACCTGATGGGCAGCAGATTTTCAGGGTGACAGGTGTCTTTTCCAGCCCTATCTGGAGATGTGTAGGACTGAACCTTTGGCATGCAATGCACATGGTCTGCTGCCGAGCTCTTTCTCAAACTGTGCTACAGCTGAAAGACTCAAAACCGCTAGAAAGTGGAGAACACTGAACCGCCACAAACTGACTTGGGGAGGTGGGAAATTTAGCATAGCAAACCAGCTTGCAGAAAGTGACTCTGACTTAATCACCATGTCCTGACTTAACCAATTTGCAAAGTATTTTCCAAAATATTACCAAACGCCGTTCTGGATACATGCATGTTTCTTGTATCCTAGTGATGTGCTGTATTTTAACATACTGTTGCTTGTTGCCCTGGGAACCTCTGCATTGAAGGGCGAGTTACAAACTTAATCGTGATGCATAAGCTTTCATCAAGACCAGGGGCAAAAAAACTCTGATGGAGACACAGGACAGTGAGAGCCACATTAACAGACTGCGAGATGCCAGAAGAGATGCTAGCTGTCACTTTTTATGAGTAAGCACTCAATTATCTAAGTGAAAAGTAATCTGCTCGTATCTTTCTTTCTAAAGTGCAACCCCAGTTTCATAGCCCAACCTCTTAAAAACAGGTGAAGTACACATTATAGGCCTCACCTGTAGTGGGGGTGGCTAAACAGAGAGCAGCACATCCCTAAACCATTACACCACTTTTCCCTGGCCTCTTTCAAGCCAGCTTGGACTTACTTAAGTTACTAACACTTGTTCCTTAGCCAGTGGAGTGACTATCAAGTTTCATCTCACCTAGTTTTCCTCCTCCCCTGCCTTGCTATTTTCCTCTTGGCATGTGGAAAACCTGAGATAGTTATCACCACACCTCCCATCTGCCCCACAATGCATGGCAAAGTTCACAAAAGTAGGACAAACCAGCAATACTCCTTCCGCACTCTCAAACATTAGCCAAAGCTGGCAGCCCCAATCTCTATCCTGTTTCTTATCTGGTATCCAGAGTGTTAAATAGCAAAGTTCACCTTAGAAATTGTCCAATCCTCGCCACTAAAGCTCCAGCTCCAGGTTGAAGAACATTTCCTAGGTGCAAAGAGATTAATCTGCTTTTGTTATCTGCAGTTCATATGCCATCTCCAGATTTATTTTTTAAGAAGGCACAATTCAGCATTTAAGATGATGACAGCCCATTTCCCAGACAGAAAGTCTCAATCATTCCATAGCACAAGGTTAGCAAATTTACAGTTACAACTGGAGCAGAAACAGAAATATGTACAGCAATGCAACTTCAAAATAAATTACTCACCTACACAGATATCTCCCAGCTTCTCAGGGCTTAGATTTAGGTCTTTAAGGACAGCTGTCATGACCGCAGCAAGAAGTTCATCAGGTGTAGTTTCCTAGTTGGGGAAGAAACAAAAAACTGTTCTCTTGCATGTTTCCCACACTAAGGGCTTTGCTATGTAACTATGTACTTAAAGCTTTATTCTTTTTTAAAAATTACTTTTCGTAGCATTGAATTCATTCGGCATCTGTCAAATTGCTAATTTTTACCACTTTTGAGTTTACCGGCATGTTGTGTATTTTGCAGAATTGTATTTGCAATGCTCTGTATTCTATTGTTTGGGCATAGTTCATTGTGGAAAAGCAGCATATAAGTACACTAAATCAGTCAAATGTTTACTTATATCCCACCTTCCACCACCACCTGCATCCTTGGACCAGGCCTCAAGGTGGCTTACAACAAATTAATCCGTAATCTGTTGGGTAGCTTAATAAAGAGAGAGCCAGTCAAGGAACCACTTCGGACACTGTGCTCTGGGAGTTAGTTCATTTTTGCTGGGATAGCTCAGTCATTAAGAGAGTGAAACTCTTAACCTTAGGGCTGTGGGTTCGAGCCCCACATTGGAGAAAAAAGGGTTGGACTAGATGACCCTCGTGGCCCCTTCTACCTCTACAATTCTATTTCTCTCTTTTCCACACACCCCTCCCAATCTCCTTTTCCCAGCCACAAAAAGTAGTTTATGCCTATCACGTCTGATCTAGTTGAGGTTCCTGCATTGCAGGGGCTTGGACTGGATGACCCTGCCACCTCTATTTTATGCTAAGATAAAAGGCAAAAAACCTAAAAGCACATAAAAAGGTAATAGTTTTTGAAATAATAATATTAATTAATGAACTGAACTGTAAACGATAAAAAAAGCTTATGAAAATGCAGAGACCATGAAAGCATCGCCTCAGCCGCCCCCACCTGCGCCTCCCTCTCCCCCCCCCCACACCTGCTCGCTTCGCCCATTACCTTGAAGCCGCCCCTCTTGGCCTTGGCGATGGGCGTCCTCCGCCCGTGGACCACCACCACATCCTCCGGGGCCGCCGCCGTCGAGAGGGCGGCCCCAGAGTAGCCCAGGCAGGGGCTGGGCCGCAAGGAGGCAGGCCGGCCGCCTCCGGCCCCGGACAGGTGCCCGATAACCACCTGCAGGCGCTGCATCCTCCTCCGCTCTGCGCCGCCCCTCGACTGGGCAGCTGAGGCAGCCCCGGAGAGCCACGCCCCCTGCGCGCTGCATGCCGGGAGGGGCCTCGCTCCTCCCCTCAGCTGGGCGGGCGGGTGAGAGGCAGAGAACGCCACGCCCCCCTGCGCACTGCATGCCGGGAAGCGCCTCGCTCCTCCCCTCAGCTGGGAGGGCAAGATGAGAAGCAGAGAACGCCACGCCCCCTGCGCGCTGCATGCCGGGAAGCGCCTTGTTCCTCCCCTCAGCTGGGAGGACAAGATGAGAGGCAGAGAACGCCACGCCCCCTGCGCGCTGCATGCCGGGAAGCGCCTCGCTCCTCCCCCCAGCTGGGCGGGCAGGTGAGAGAGGCAGAGATGCCACGCCCCCTTTGCGCACGTATTGCATGTCGGGAGGAGCCTCGCGGCTTCCCAATCCCCCGCCGGCTCTAGGCGCCATCTTGCCATAGGCAGCGAGAGAGCAGTGCTATAGAAGTAGGAAAACGCCAAGAGTCGCGCAGGGACCTGAAGGGGGAATCAACCTCTCAATCTACGTCTCTGAAGGCAGAATCGGGAGCTTGACAGATTGGAGGACAGGGCTAAAGTTAACCTAATGAGTTTCAGTAGGGGCGGATGCAAGGGTCAGGGAGAAGCACAAATATAGGATGGGGGACACCTGGCATGCGCACTACATGTGAAAAGGATCTAGGGGTCTTGGTGGACCACAAGCTTAACATGAGTCAACTGTGTTATGCAGCAGCAAAAAAACCCTAATGGTATTTGAGGCTGCATCAACAGAAGTATAGTGGCCAGATCAAGGGAAGTCATAGTCCTACTACTCTATTCTGCCTTGCTCAGACCACACCTGGAATACTGTGTACAATTCTAGGCGCCACAGTTTAAAAAGGATGTTGACAAGCTGGAATGTGTGCAGATGAGCAAAATGATCAAGCGTCTGGAAACCAAGCCTTACAGGGAACTGTTGAAGGATCTGGGTATGTTTTGCCTGGAAAAGAGGCGACTGAGAGGAGCTATGAGAACCATTTTCAAATATCTCAAGTGCTGTCACATGGAAGATGGAGCAAGCTTACTTCCTCCTGCTCTGGAGGGTAGGACTCGAACCAATGGCTTCAAGTTGCAAGAAAGGAGATTCCGACTAAACATTTGGAAAAGCTTCATTCAGTGATTGGATAGTTTTAGAAAGTTGTTACAGTTACGTTGTACTGGAGCTCTATATAAGCAGGCTGACTGAACAGTTCTGTTCTGGCCTGTGAATAAACAAGAGCTGTTTGAAGAATCGCTGTGTCGTCTGATATGTTCACCCACAACTTAACAATCTTTATGTTCCTTACTAAATAAATAAAATTAAGCATCTCCGCTCTGATTTATCCAAGTGTGGGTGAAAAGATATGTTCAGACGTGTGATGCTTTTCCAGAATGAAACATTTCACTAGACTGCAATCAGTGTGTTTCTTATTCCCTCCCCTCTTTTAAAAAAATCAGAAATCTGCCCTCCTGTTACCACAAAATTTAAAAATATTTTATTTCATGCATTTGGGGAGGGAGAGAAGATAACAGCATTTACAGCATTTAACAAAGTACATTCAACAATGTGCCCCACATGCCAAAACAGCAGTATCTCTTTTTTCTTCCTATCAACAAATCCTTCTAGAACTAATAATTTACAATATTTAAAATCATCCATACCATGTAGAGTATGAACATATCTCAAGGATAAAGCGCTTTAACAGTGGTATTTATACTATGATAAAGGTTTGCAAAGTGGGCAGTTTTACAACCAGGATTCAGCACGCAGCCCATGCCTCGTTCACGCTACGGTTTGGCAGTGTGTGGTGCCCCATTGCTTTGTGGGACAATGTGACCCTTCTTATGTGCAAACGGATCTGGATGTGATGGGATCTTTTGAACTGGGATCCACCTGAACAGCGCAAAGGGGATATTGGCATTCTGCAAGCTAATTTCTCTTCAAGTCCTTGAGACCCTTTAAAAGCCTCTTCCTCCCCTTAGCTCAGACACAAACAAATGGAAATGGATGGATACTTCATTTTTTCCTCAACTTGAGTCCAAAAATTAACCTCATAACTCTCTCACTCGTCCAGTTTTCAACTTTGAAGTTCGAGAACACTTGTTTCCAAAAATGAGTGCATATCCCTATATTGCATATCCGTATATTACATTAAACTGCAAGAGCAGTCGTGTTCTGAAAGGCATTCGTTCACATTTCAAGCTTCAGAACTGAATACATTGTTTTCCCTTTTAATTAAACCTCATTCCTAACAGGCTTTAATATTCCCCCGCTCCTCACAAAATAATGGGTAAGATTTCGTGTTAGTCATACTGCAAACCCACTGAAGTCAATGGAACTAAGCAAATCACGAGTTAAGTTGGATTTCAGCCAGTACAATTCTTTATAGGTGTCTGAGAGGAAGCCATCTTGCTCTGGTTATGTGGCAGCCGGGGTGGGGAATATCAGGCCAAATGCGGCCCCCGGGCTACTCAGGTCTGGCCCTCGGAACTCTCCGTTATGCCTCTTGCTTGTCTGGATAGTAGAGAGGGAGGGTGTGCATGTTGTGTAGAGAAACTAACCTAATATATAACGTACAAAATAAAATTTATGTTCCGCTCACTTTTGCCTGTGGCCCCCGTCACCGCTGCCATGTGGCCTTTGGAAGGTTTCCCAGGAGGGAATGTGGCCCTTGGGCTCACAAAAAGGTCACCCAGCCCTGTATTCTAGCCTCAGAATGTAAAGGAGGCACTTCTGTACCCAAAGCTATTGGTTTCCCTATGCACCATGTGGACAACAGGATACAAAAGAACCCCAGAACTTGTCTCTTACTATCTATTTTTTTTGGGGGTGGGGGGAGTGAGAGCACTCGTTTTGCAAAGTAAGAGAGCCACAGCCTCAGCAGTAGCTGGACAGCAAAATAATTATAATAATGCAGCAAGAAAGATCCTGAGCGTGGCCTGCAGTAGAAAGTCTGGTGGCTTTTCCTTTTGGGTGCAGCAAGACACTAAATGGCTCTTTGGTCCCTTCCAGATGTTAGATCTGTGAGCATGTCTGCATTGTGAATTTAAACAACTTTCAGTATGGGTTCACCACCACCACCACCACCCCCCGCCCTGGCTGCAGTAGCCTAGAAACTGTAGTTGTGTGGACAATTAAGGATCTGTAATTTTAGGTTTCCCAAAAATGCAAAACCGCCACTTCCCCAACTCCTTGACAGGAAAGGTGCAACTGTTAATCCAGTTTCACACCAGCTTCAGAGATCTGCTTGAAGGCTAGATTTGTAAAGTTAGATATACAGTTTCACACCTAACCCTTTTTTTCCTGTGCAAGGACAGACAACAAACAACAACATCACATCCTATCTACATGATGATATAGTCTTTGGGATGAGATTGCAGTGCTTTCAAAAGCAGCGTCCCCACGATACACCTGGAACTTACCTCCTGATAGGCTATGTGCCTTTTGAACGAATCGAACAATTTGCTTCCCACATCCCCTGCCTCAAACTTCTGTCTTGTTCCCCTTTGTGAACCTGAATCGCTGCAAGAGATTTTGACGATGAGGAAGCGAAGGTACCTGAGGAGGAAGGACTTCACAACTCTATACATATAAACACGGAAGGCGAAAGTATATCGGTGACAAAGTATATTGGATGACAAAGTCTGTGTATGCTGTGGCAGGAGCAGCCAAAATAAGCAGGTTTGATCAATGCACCAAGTGGGGTAAAGTCCTGTGTCATGAAATCCAGGCCGGCCCAATGAAGACCATAAAGAAAAGAATTACCGTATTTTTTGCTCTATAAGACTCACTTTTTCCCTCACTGCGCAGCGATCCCTCTTGCTGTTCTGGCTTCTGATATTCAGAATATTTTTTTTCTTGTTCTCCTCCAAAAACTAGGTGCGTCTTGTGGTCTGGTGCGTCTTATAGAGCGAAAAATACGGTAGATTCCGCAAATGTGGAACAAGAAAAAACTGCCTGGTGAGCAAATGGCTCTGTCAGAATCAGAGATGGAAAACCTGTGGCCCTCCGGATACTGTTGGACTCCGAATCCCATCATCTCTGACCAGGCTCACGTGGGCTGATGGGGAGTCCAAGCGCAAGTGGGGAGTCACAGGTTCCCATTCTCTGATTCAGAGCATCCGATATTCTGGCTCAACACCCCTTCAACTCATTTTCACCCTTGGATCTGCTCACACTTTTCAGAGGGCGAACTGAAGGCAAGAAGCAAGGCTAAGAAACTTGTGGTAAAATGAGCCACATTTGGGTTTGCTGCCCTTTTCCATCCTCGGATAAGCAATCTCATACACAGGAACAGGGTTGTTTTTGCTTGGTGGTTGGAGTTCACAGTGCGACAGAGCACTCAGTATCCAATGAATGACTCAAAATAAGGGTTGTTGTGACTGACAGAGCCTAGCATTTGATGCTGGTGTAGACAGGGGTCGGTTCCTCGCGGTATCCACCCCAAGATACCAACCTCTCATTTTCCTGGGTGTGCGAATAAGGCCTTAGACACCATCTCGTGAAACTTGTGAACAGATCTTTTGGAAAGTAGGTCATGTTACAGCCCTGCCCAGGCAAAGCCTCTCCGCCTTTTGACATTTTCATCCTTCAGTATTAACATTTCCCCCAGCGCTCCCTGCGGAGCGAGAATGAAATCCAGATGGCAGGGGGTTAGAACCAGCAATCTGCAATCAAATTCTTCAGGGCAAGTGTTAATATATGAAGAAGAAAAAAATAGCAGCTGGGGAATCACGTCCCTTAAAAAACGAAAACAGAAATTCGAATGAGAACTGACATACACAGAGAGTCTGAGTGAACCTTCTCAAATCAAGAAAAGACCGTTCTTTTCATGGACTTGTCTATTTTACCAGCTTACTGTAATTCCACTGCCTAGTTGAAACCGATTTTTGGAGTAGTACAGATAAAAAATAAATGAGTGGAACGCAATCACGCCCTGAGCCAGAGCTGGCTAAATTCCACTTATATTGAAACACACTGTGTAATCCAAAACAACTGATATCTGGCACAAAATTTGGCATCCAGACAATCTCTGCTTGTTTTAGTTTTTATGGCTGTAGAGGTGATCCAGAAAACGTGTGCCTTTGCCTAGTGAAATTTTAGGTGCTCAAAGGCACAGCCAGAATGTGGGGATGGGGAGGAGCAGGGCTCCAGCGTCACGCGCAGAACTCCTCGTATTTCTACTGTGGGCAGCAGAAGACATCATGTAAACAAAGCAAAACATATGCAAAGAACACACATTTGCTTAAAATGCACAACTGACTTAGGCCACACAATACAGATTACACTTTGGAACACAATCTGTTTTGTTTGTTTTCTTTTTGTGGGGTGAGGAGATACTAAAAAAAAACATAGCCATGGGATCTGCTGTTATTTGCCATGTTTCCAAAGGATTGCTAAACTGGCACTGAGCAATGTCGATCAACTCAGGAAGGAGATGACCAGATACAGTTTTCTGTGACTGGCTGCCGGGACATCCTCTTGCAACCACAACTGAATATGATAACATCTGCTTGCAGGCTGCTGAACAGCCTTTCCTTATCAAGGTCCCTACCACTTTAATGCTCCTTAGCATGTACAGTGGTACCTCTGGATACGAACGGGATCCGTTCTCGAGCCCCGTTCACATCTAGAAGCAAACCTAACAAGCGACAGCATGTCTGCGCATGCACGCGTCACTTTTCACCGCTTCTGCGCATGCGCGCGACGTCATTTTGAGCGTCTGCGCATGCGCAAGCGATGAAACCCGGAAGTAACACGCTCCGTTACTTCCGGTTTGCCGCGGAGCACAACTCGAATACGCTCAACCCGAAGCGCATTCAACCCGAGGTATGACTGTATATTCCCCTAAGCAATGCCTTTGGTGAAATGTAAGGTTGTCACCCAAATTAATCTTTGTTCAATTCCTCATAGGGGTTTAGTTGATTAACCAACTAAACCCACATAAAAAAATGTGCATCTAAATAATCATTCCGAAGAAACGAGATAGATAGTACTTTCTTTGGTTTTAGAATATGTATAATTGTGCCACAACAGGCATCAACGTAGAAGAGGGAATGTTTCTTTTAAGACAGCACTTGACAGCTGTAGTTTGCAGAAGCGCTTCCATAAAAAGAAAATTATATATATATAAAACCCTGCTGGCAATTAATGGGGGGGGGCACTTTTTAATCAATAAAAATAAACAACTGATTAATCCAATTGATCTGACAAAAGCTGCACACAGTGGCCTGGAAGGGGTTCCCATTGAATTTAGGACGACTTATCTCTAATGGATAGGATTGCATTGCATACGTTGCAGCTCTAGTAGTAAATCATTTTGGAACATTACTTCCGCCTCAGGAAAATGTTTTTTGAGAGCCTCCATTGCAAATAAGCACGGCGGGGGTCTTTAACATGTAAACTGGCCCCTTACAATTGCAGGAAGCAGAGCCAAGCGACAGCTTGTGGATTCATTAGCAACCTCCTGTTTAGGGTTCTGGGCAAGGGAATATATTGCAGAGAAAGACTGTGGCCTCCATCTCTGGGGATTTTTAACAATTATTTCTCTCCTAGGTGGGTTGGATAGAACTGCTTCTCCTTTTTGGGTCCAAGGAAAAGATAGCTTTGCGGGCATCTTATAAGGTTCTACAATTCCCATAGCTTCCTGTTCGACACAATCACTTTTGCAGTCATATCCCTGACTTGATAACTTTAGGATTATAATTGCCACCCAGTATACAAAGGAATCCTCTTTGCTTTCTGCTCCCAAAAGCCAAAGACAGTTCTATGTGCACCAGAACTCTTTGCTTCTATGACTTAGTAATGGCTTCTCCTTTTTCAAACAGAAGTAGATATGTGCCTTTGATTGTTTGTGCTGGGGATTTATTTCCACTGGCTTCAGGCCACACCTGCTTTTTCTAAGGGTTGCCAACCAGGTGACAAGCTAGTTCTACAGAGCACCCGGCCCATTCTGCAGCTTTCAGCGCTTGTCTCCTGACAAGAGGCTGCCAAACTTCCTTCATTTTTTGTTCTTTCGCGGCTGATCAAGTCCGTGAGACCCTAACAGACACGTCACGCAAGCAGATAATTCATTGGCGTTCATAAGGCACGATGTCCTCCTTGCCAGCATCACCTCAGTTCCTCCAAATCCCTCCACCTCAGTGACCCATCAGCCCCCACAAAGCCAAGATGGCTGCAAGTACGCTTTGGAGACTTGGCAAGATGGACGCCGCCTGGCCAACAAGGCGTGATTGTCAGCAGCGCAGCAGATATGGCAGTAACCCAAACAGGAAATTGAGGCTGGATCTGGAAGTTTGCGGTTTTGGTCCTGTTGCTCAGTCCTCCGCGATGGTGTGAATCTTTGGTCCTTTCCCCGTCCCTCCCGATAACGGGAAGGTCTGCTAGAGGCTAAAGCTCACGAACGGGTGCCTCAGGAGGTCTTCTGCGGTGGGCCTTCGCTTCTCTTCCACGAAGATCAACTTGAGGAAGCTGCGGCAGTAGTCCGAGACGCCGTCTGGAAGCTGGGGCTTTGTGGGCTGCGTAGCGATCTTGAAAATGGCGGCCATGGCCTCAAATTCTGCCCAGGGTGGCTTCTCGGTCAGCATTTCCACCACGGTGCAGCCCACACTCCTGCAAGACGACGCCAAGGGGAAGGAAGGAATTAGGAAAGAAGAAAGGCTCTCTTACCCTCACAATTCATTGATTATTACATTTCGATTCAATCTTGCATCCAATGGCGCCCAGGGCAGTAAACACAAACATGTTAATACAATATACAATGGTACCTCGGGTTAAGTACTTAATTCGTTCCGGAGGTCCGTACTTAACCTGAAACTGTTCTTAACCTGAAGCACCACTTTAGCTAATGGGGCCTCCTGCTGCCACCGCGCCACCGGAGCATGATTTCTGTACTTATCCTGAAGCAAAGTTCTTAACCTGGAGCACTATTTCTGGGTTAGCGGAGTGTGTAACCTGAAGCGTATGTAACCTGAAGCGTATGTAACCCAAGGTACCACTGTAATTAAATTAAATATATATATTTTAAAACTCAATCAATCACACATATTATGGTTTTTATAGCATTTATATCCTATACAAAATGCCTTAGGCGGCCCTATCTGATTTTTCCTCACAACAACTCTGTGAAGAAAACCTGGCTGATAGAAAGTGATTCGGCCTGTTTCATCTATTGCCCAAAAGGAAGGTGGAAGTGAGAAGATTTGAAAATCATCTACCACGTGCAAGCCAAAGACTGTTACCAATAAGTGTGAGTCCCATTTAATTTCCGTTCATTTGTAACTTTTCTTAAAAATCCAGCACTTATTGTTGTAACAATCTTATTTAAACCACTTTGTGAGATCTGCCTGAAAAGCGGTACACCAATACTCTAAATAAAAAGGGATTCACAATTATATACATTAGGAGATTCCAGCAATAACTCTGCTACCGCTACCCTTCCGCCTCAACAACAGAAACACATTTCTGGGATTAACTGAGATCTTACCACACGTCCGCTTTCCTTCCATATCCTTCTCCACTGATCACCTCGGGGCTCATCCAGTATGGCGTCCCCGTGACGGACTTCATCCCTGTTCCAGACATACAGATGGTCTGAATGCGTTTGCTGGCACCAAAGTCTCCGAGTTTCACGTTGCCGGCAGAATCTCTCAATATGTTGGCACCTAAAGAAAGTAAGAAAACAGCCCACTTCTGAAATGGAAGCTTAGTGGCAGAGCATGTTGGAGGATATGGTGGCACCATTCACATAGCGAAAGCTACCACAGAGATAGCAACGTTTTCAAAAGCAGGGGGTCCATGTCTTGGCTTCTGAAAAACCAGAGGTCTGCAGGACTTAGCTAATGGAGATCCCCTGGGCTAGATGGATCAATAGTCTAGCAGTCTTGCACTGTACAAAATGTTGAATATCTTGTTTTAATATTAGGGTTCATTATTGTTCCATCTTAAAAATCAGAGACATCACCTTGCCAACAAAGGCCCATATAGTCAAAGCTATGGTTTTCCCAGGAGTGATGTATGGAAGTGAGAGCTGGACCATAAAGAAGGCTGATCGCCAAAGAATTGATGCTTTTGAATTCTGGTGCTGGAGGAGACTCCCATGGACTGCAAGAAGATCAAACCTATCCATTCTGAAGGGAATCAGCCCTGAGTGCTCACTGGAAGGACAGATCCTGAAGCTGAGGCTCCAATACTTTGGCCACCTCATGAAAAGAGAAGACTCTCTGGAAAAGACCCTGATGTTGGGAAAGATGGAGGGCACAAGGAGAAGGGGACGGCAGAGAACGAGATGGTTGGACAGTGTTCTCGAAGCTACCAGCATGAGTCTGACCAAACCGCGGGAGGCAGTGGAAGACAGGAGTGCCTGGCGTGCTCTGGTCCAGGGGGGCACAAAGAGTCGGACACGACTAAACAACTAAACAATAACAAATTGTGGTTGTTGTTAATTAAATCTGTTGGTTGCTTTATCTTGCCCAAAGTGACCCAAGGTGACTTCCGACCAACTAAAGAAACAAAACGGAAAACTCACAGGTACAACTAAAACTGGGGGAGGAAGGATAGACTTCCGGGTTGGCGCCATCGCCGAATGGCGGACTCCCTCCGAGCTCCGGAGGGAGTCTGCTCGGCAGGGCTCGGGTTCTACTGCGCCGGCGACGCGGGGACCCTTAAAAACCACGGGCATGGAGACCGTGGACATGGGTGACTCGGCTGGCACTGTTAGCGCCCTCCCGACTCGTGAAGGAGCCTTTTTAAAGGCTACGGATCGGGTGCCGGGGAGTGGCGTGGTGCTTTGAGTCCTCTGCTTCCCCTGCCGAGCGAAGCCGCATGCCATCCGGTGGAGAGCGCCGACTTCTTCCATTGAAAATTCGGACTTTTAACAACAACCCGTGAGTAATCTGGTAACCGGGTTTTAAAGGAGAAAAAAAGGAAAAAAATTTCGGATTCGGCACGAGCGGGGGGATCTAAAAAGGAAGTCAGTCCCCCCCCCCTATTGTAAGCATTTCAAAACAAGGACTGAGTAACCAAGGTCCAAAGAGAAGCGTATTTTGGATAAAAACCAAGAATTTCACGATGGGATATTACAAGAATTGTGCTGGAGGAGAAGAGTGGGGTGAGAAGGGAAACGTAACCCCCCCCCGGGAACCGGGGCGACCCGCGAGAGAGCCTGGGGAAAAGAGACGCAGACTTTGACAGCTGTCAAAGTGGCTGTCAAAGTCGGAAAGTGTAAAGAGGACTTTGATATGAGGACTTTGCTAGTTAATTTCGTTACAATTGGTTACGATTTGGATACAAAATGTTGAAAATATGGAATAACAATTGGACTTTTGGACAAGAGGAAACAAAGTTACTGTAACCCCCCTAGAGGAGTTTCGGGACATTACAAGAACTACAAGCGGAAAAATACTCTGGGAACTGTATAGGACTTGCTATCTCCTGAGAAAGCTGCAAAACTGAAAAAGTATTTTGTCTACAGGGGTGTTTACATTAAAGGAGACAATAGAATTCTCTATTGAAGAAAGGAAGGGACTGGACGTAAGTTTTTATTCCTGAATAACAAACCCCTGTAGAGGCATCAAATTTCTGAATTAGAACGTTTTAGCAGCAGAACAGGACAAGAAATTTGACAACAACATGGGACAGAACTATGGGGAGAACCCCTTTGGGGTCTTTTTTGGATTGGACGTTTGAAACAAAACATTGCAAAAATAATATTTAAACTAAAAAGGAAAAAAAGGAAAAGAAACTGGCAAGGTGGAACTGATTGGTGTATGGATCAAAGATTTCCAGGCAGACAACAGACAGACAGATCGATGGACATGGGGAATGCGAACCGGGGAATGGGGGGGGGGGGAGAATCAGAATCCAAAGGCTGTGTAACTATTTTTTTTTGAATCTTTTTTTATATTCTGCTGGGGTGTTTTTAGTAAAAGAAAAAGGGAATTCGTGGAATGAAAATAAGGGGGCCTTGGGGAGAGAATTTTTTATTTATATTTTTTCTTTGTTAAGGGAAAGATGATGATTGTATAATGTAATTTGGAATATGGGGCTAAATAATTTAAGGTTTAAATTGGGAGTGAGAGCTTGTAGAACCAACATTATGAAAGGGGAATACAGTAGGGAGGGGGAGGGGGAAGTCCCGGAAAGTGGGTAACGAAAATAAGATTCTAAAAGTTTTACATTTTTGCTTTGTTTTTATTTTTATCTTTTATTTTTTTCTGTATTCTGAAAATTTTAATAAATATGATTATAAAAAAAAATAAAAAAATAAAAAAAACTGGGGGAGGAAGGACAACAGCAAACCTTATGCATGGGTTCTGAACAAATATTTAACTTTCTTTGTACCGGACCAGTGTTACATGGCTGAGTCTTTGCCCTCACCTTCAACAATCAGAATGTTTGCTGGCATTTCTTAACATCAGCTTAACTCAGCTAGTTGGAGGTGGTTCTGGGCTCATAGACAGTGGTATTATGTGTTGCTTTTCCCTGCTAAGAGCATGCTTGCAGGTTGCAATAGGTCAGGCATAGGCAAACTCAGCCCTCCAGATGTTTTGGGACTACAACTCCCATCATCCCTAGCTAACAGGACCAGTGGTCAGGGATGATGGGAGTCATAGTCCCAAAACATCTGGAGGGCTGAGTTTGCCTATGCCTGCAATGGACTCTTGGGGTTTATGCAAAATATGCCTGCGCTGAATGGATTGAACTTTTTTGTTGCTTACAGTCAATGAGCTCACCTAAGCGAGCGGATCCCCTGGGATCTCCACTTACCTTTGATATCTCTGTGTACAATCATGTTGCTGTGCAGGTAGAAAACCCCTTGCAGGATCTGCCGTGTGTATTTCCGGGTCACGTTCTCGGTCAGGGCTCCGTAGGCTTTCAGCTGGTCTTTGATGGAACCCTAAAGAACGCAGGGGGACAAACAAAGCTCCGTTGGCTACTTTGGATAATGGAACCGTGTCGTTTTATTAACGGCTCGAGCCATTTTGGTGAGGCTGGTCAAAAAGCAAGCTACATATCAAATAAGTAGCAACATTTCGAATCACAGAATTGTAGGGATCCCGGGGGTCATGTGCAAGCTGTCCCATACAGAGATCGAACCTGCAACCTTGGGGTTATTCGCTCACGCTCTAGCCAACTGAGCTATCTGCCAGGCATTTATGCAATGGAGAAGTGAACTATTAGCTGACAGGACTGGAGGATCCTTCTTGCACCTGCTAAAAAGGGGGATATTTTGCTGCAGTTTCCTCTGCTAAAGAGTTTAAATGCCAAGGGGAAGGGAACATACAGTACTCAATTAAAAATGGCTTTTGTTTTTTTTAATGTGGAAATTGTCTTAAAGTTACCTTAAACCACAGGACAATACTGCGGATTCCAAATACAGTGGTGCCCCGCAAGACGAACGCCTCGCAAGACGAAAAACCCGCTAGACGAAAGGGTTTTCTGTTTTGGAGGCGCTTCGCTAAACGAATTTCCCTATGGGCTTGCTTCGCAAAACGAAGCTTGCCCCGCAAGCTCCGGGGAGAGCGGGGAAGCGCAGCGCGTCTTCCCCGCTGTCCCCGGACCCCTTTTGAACCAAGGGGCGACAACGGGGAGGAGCGATTCTCCCCGCTGCCCCTTCCCTTGCTTTAAAACAGGTCCGGGGACAGAGGGGAAGGCGCGCGCACCTTCCCCTCTGTCCCCGGAGATTGCGGGGCAGGCAATGGGGAGAAGCAATCTTCTCCCCACTGCCCCTTGCTTTAAAACAGGTTCAGGGACAGAGGGGAAGAGGTGCACGGCGCTTCCCCTCTGTCCCCGGATGGTCTCCATAGGAACGCATTGATTGATTTTCAATGCATTCCTATGGGAAACCGTGCTTCGCAAAACGAAAAACTCGCAAGAAGAAAAAACTTGCGGAACGAATTAATTTTGTCTTGCGAGGCACCACTGTACTAGCTGCATTCCTCCTACTTCTTAAATGAAGCATACTGGCATTTTAACACACATAGGTGTGCAAACTGTGTTTTCTTTTCCCCCGAAAGCATATTGAAAACATTTCAAAATAGAAAAGATTTCGAAATAGATGCAAAATTGCTTTGGGAAACCACTGAGGAAGGCAAGGGGCCATGACTTCACGAACACTGGCCAATCAGTGGCTACTGAACCACCTCAGCCTGTATAAAATGTTATATCTTTTCACAGTTTATATCAGCTGTCAGGCTCCGATCTCGATGTAACATTTCTCCAAACAGGAGTACGTTCAAAATTATTTCAGGAAAGCAGGGGCACAGTCCACGTGGGCTGCAAGAAAAGGTTTGCTGGTCGAAGGAAGACGAGGAACACAGAGAGCACCTGATTTAGGGCAGTGCAGAAAGTTCCCTTCCCTTTTTGAGTTGAAGAGGCACAAAATAATATCAACAACTTCTGGTTTTTTTTGTTTCAGTGAGCCTGTTGGGCAGACCCATAACGAAAGCAACTGTGCCAAAAGGAATTCTTGTAGAAATAAGCAGTATTTAGAGGGGAGAACATAGCTGTCAGCTTTTTCCCTTTTCTTGCAAGGAATCCTATTCGGAATAAGGGAATTTCCCTTTTAAAAAAAGGAAAACGTTGACAGCTATGGGGGAGAGGCACCAGATTTTGTCCTCGTTCAGGGAGCCATATGACCAAAGTCTGCTCCTGGGACACTGAAGGTCGACAACAATTTGGAGTTTGGGAGCTCTGGGTTTATTAAGAAGTCCACGACCTTTGCAAAAACATGCAGGCTGACTTACCCCTGGCATGTATTCCACAAAGATGGACAGCTTTCTTTCCTCGGCGTCCCGCAAGCAACCGTAATACTGGACGATCCGCTCGTGGCGGAGGGTTTTGAGCAGCTGGATCTCGCATTCCAAGGCATTCACCTCCTGCAGAAAGACAGAAGCAGCTGTAGGTGGAAGAGGAAGGGGCTGTGGGCATAGCTAGTTGCGTGTGGCACGGATGGTGGCGTGCAGGTTTGGGCCTAACATCCTTCAAACCCCGACTGTCTCTGAAACGTCAACGAGCAGCTGGCAAGGAACGGGCGTGGGCTTCCAAAAATAGAAGACGGTTTCTCCGTGCTAACTGGATTCACACAATCGCTTCCTTCTCCCAATATGAAGCCCCAACAGATAGGGGAGAAAATAATAAGAGCCTCCTGCAGATCAGAAAACTCAAAAGATCCACCTTGCTTCAGCATCCTGTTCTCAGTCAGGTATCTCTAAGAAGCTCACATGCAGAACATGTTTGTGTCCAACACCTGGTGTTGAGAGGTCCATTGCTTCAAAGGTGTTTATTATTATTATTATTATTATTACAGTGGACGCCCGGGTTGCGAACGTGATCCATGCGGGAGGCACGTTCGCAACCCACAGCATCCGCAACCTGCAGCGCCGCATCTGCTCACACGCGGGTTGTGATTTGGCGCTTCTGCGCATGCGCAAAGCACGATTTAGCGCTTCTGCACATGCGTGAGCGCTGAAACCCGGAAGTAACCCGTTCTAGTACTTCCGGGTTTCGGCGCATCCGTAACCTGAAAACACACAGCCTAAAGCATCTGTAACCCAAGGTATGACTGTATCATTGTTGTTGTTGGCAATGGCCAATTTGCACGGGAATAACATTCCAGACCAATGCCAGTGGGGCCCTTGCAAGGCCACTCCATCCCATTCCGCCCCTTTTTGGGACATTTTCGGGTAACTTCCAGGGCCGGCGTGATGCGCACGGTCACACACGTATCGGATGCACCTAAAACGTTCACTGCCTGTACAGTGGTACCTTGGTAATTTAACAGCTTGGCTCCCGAACAAATCGACTCCCAAATGCCACAAACCCGGAAGTAAGCTTTCCAGTTTGCGGATGTTTTTCGGAAGCCAAATGTCCAACGTGGCTTCCGGTTGAGTGCAGGAAGCTCCTGCAGCCAATCGGAAGCCGCACCTTGGTTTCCGAACAGTTTCGGGAGTTGAACAGACTTCCAGAACAGATTAAGTTTGAGAACCAAGGTACCGCTGTAGTGAGATTGGCATAAATGGCCCTTCATCCGAAGATCCGTGGGTGCTTCGCAGCGGAAAAATACAAAATGAGAACACACAATACACAGTAAAACAACTCCTCTATTAAGCTGCCATGTCTAACAACCATGGACACATCTTTCCTCGACTTTTCTCTGCAAAAGCAAGCGCAAAGAACCAGGGTGCGCAATCTCTCTGCGCTTCCTCGTTGATATCCCAGGTCCTTCTCGGTTGCTTATGACCCCTTATTGCCCCCTCCAGACCTTCCTGCCCCATAAAGGAAAACACACAAACACATACAAGTTAATTTGGGCAGAGGGGGGAGTTCGCACTGCGTCTTATCTGGTCCACATACTCACTTTGCTTGTCTCTTGGCTGTCGGGGTCAAAGGGCACCTGCTTTACGGACAGCTCCCGGCCAGTGTCGACGTCGTAGCAAAGGTAGACCTCCCCAAAGGCACCTCGGCCCAGCAGCTTCCCAAGTCTCCAGTTCACTGGGGCCTGCAGCGCTACAAGGGAGACAGAAACCAGTCAGGGAGGGGTGGGGAGAAAGGCTTGAAAAACCCTAGGTCTCCACACCAGTGCAGCCATCGCCATGTCAAAGAGTTGCAACGTCTGCATTTTTTCCACTTGCACGGAATATGATGGCACCTTCAGAACACCAGTTTTCATTTCGAAGAAAACCCGAAGATACCCGCCTCTTTCTGAGCGCAAGAGGGAAGTAGGCCCCCAGCTTTGATTCAGGGGAAAAAAACAGTTCCTGAATTGTCAAAAACTTTGGCAGGGTGGCATTGCTGTAGCCTTTCTGACTCCAGGGGGTCTGCGAAGCCGCAAGTACAATTCCAAGCCTGATATTTCATACACTGTGCAACTGGTGACTCTCCAAGACAAACACAGCTGTGGCCTGCCTGGCGCTTGACAACGCTCCTGTTACTGCAATCTCTTCCAAAAACAGTCAGACCTAAAGGGTTCTGGAGTCCTTTAATGGTTCGCCATAGATGGGTCCGTATAGTTCAAGCTATGGTTTTCCCAGCAGTGATGTATGGAAGTGAAAGCTGGACCATAAAGAAGGCTGATCGCTGAAGAATTGATGCTTTTGAATTATGGTGCTGGAGGAGACACTTGAGAGTCCCATGGACTGCAAGAAGATCAAACGCATCCATTCTGAAGGAAAGCAGCCCTGAGTGCTCACTGGAAGGACAGATCCTGAAGCTGAGGCTCCAATACTTTGGCCACCTCATGAGAAGAGAAGACTGGAAAAGACCCTGATGTTGGGAAAGATGGAGAGCACAAGGAGAAGGGGACGACAGAGGATGAGGTGGTTGGACAGTGTTCTCGAAGCTACCAGCATGAGTCTGACCAAACCGCGGGAGGCAGTGGAAGACAGGAGTGCTTGGTGTGCTCTGGTCCAGGGGGTCACGAAGATCGGACATGACTAAACGACTAAACAACAACAACAATAGATGGGGTGCATTCAGCCGCCCCAGGAGTTCACAGGGCCTTTTTTGTTCCCTGTGACAACTGGAACCAATGGAAGGTTTCCAGCAAACTCACAACGCAGGGGTTGGAAACCCATGGCCCTCCAGATATTGTCGGGACTCTGACTCCCATCAGCCTCAGCCACTGGGACAAATCCTGAGGGATGATGGGAGCTGCAGTTCAACAACATCTGGAAGACACCAGGTTCCTTTCCTTTGCAGTGAAGCAATCCGTTCAAGGCCAGCTCGCTTTGCTTTTTGAATTTAAGAACAAGACAAAACAAAACCCTCTTTGCTGGCAAAATGCAGGTCTGCTCTATGTTACATTTCTGTGGGAGCACCAAGTTTCTGTGAAGTTGGCAAAATGCAGACCCCCCTACAGATCGCGTTCACCCACCTCAACGGGCACGAAAGATCTTCACAATCTGAACAGCCTTTAAATGTGATTGCCTTGGAATGTTCCCTACATTATGCAATTGCATTGGAATGTTTATCCTATTTGTCATGAACGGATAGGTTCAAATGATTGGCAGTTTGCTTGACGGGGACTTTAAAATGTTCTAGCAGGCCAAATAATCAAAATGAGAGTCATTTGCTGGGTTGCCATGCTATGCTTCGAAATGGTTGAGTATCTCATCATTACTTGAACAGAACTTTGATTAGCTTTTTCATTGGAAAATTAGCAGCGTGCAAATTCAAGTAACAAATAATAATAAATAAATAACCAGGCATCCTGCAAGCTACGCCCTGATTTCTCCGCAGGCCAAGCGTTGGTTATTCAAGTCGGCTTTCAGTTTTGCCATGAGGCACAGAGCAAGGCAGGGTTTTGCAAACTTGGCTTTCAAGATGTTGGTTTTTTGGACTACAATTCCTATCATCCCTGACCACTGCTTCTGCTAGCTAGGGATGATGGGAGTTGTAGTCCAGCAACAGCTGGACACTGAAGTTTGGGAAGCCCTGGAGTAGGGAAGGCCCTTCCCGGCCCACACCGCCCAACAGCCCCTTCGCTGGGGGGCCACTTACTGTTCCTTGTCTTGGCTGGAGAGGAGCCGAAACCTTGGAATATCTTGTCGCAGTTGTGCCACCACTTGTTCCCCCCGCGTTCCTCGTACCGCAAGGTGACAAGCTTGTTGTCTCCGTTGAAGCTTTTCGTCCTGCTGGACGGCATGATCTGGAAGAGGTTCTCCGGCGGCGCGTAACTCCTGGGGAAGGTTCTCCGGCCTTTCGGGGCAGGAAGAAGAAGAAGAGTTTGGATTTGATATCCCGCTTTATCACTACCCGAAGGAGTCTCAAAGCGGCTAACATTCTCCTTTCCCTTCCTCCCCCACAACAAACACTCTGTGAGGTGAGTGGGGCTGAGAGATTTCAGAGAAGTGTGACTGGCCCAAGGTCACCCAGCAGCTGCATGTGGAGGAGCGGGGAAGCGAACCCGGTTCCCCAGATTACGAGTCCACCACTCTTAACCACTACACCACACTGGCTCACTAGAAGAAGGGAATTAAGTGAAGCTGCGAGAGGGTACAGTGCACTGCGAATGCATGCCAAGCTCTGCATCAGTGAGGAAGCTGCCTTAAACCAAGTCAGACCACCAGCCCATCTAGTCTCAGTATTGTCTACACTGACTGGCAGCAGCCCTCCAGGGTTTCTGAGAGGGTGACTTTTCCAGTTCTACCTCGAAATGCTAGGAACCGACACCTGGGCCCATTTGCACGCAGAGGATGAGAATGAGGATTGGGTGGCGCTGTGGGTTAAACCACAGAGCCTAGGACTTGCTGATCAGAAGGTCAGCGGTTCGAATCCCCGCGACGGGGTGAGCTCCCGTTGCTCGGTCCCTGCTCCAGCCCACCTAGCAGTTCGAAAGCACCTCAAAGTGCAAGTACATAAATAGGTACCGATGCGGCGGGAAGGTAAATGGCATTTCCATGCGCTGCTCTGGTGAACCAGAAGCGGCTTAGTCATGCTGGCCACATGACCCAGAACCTGTACGCTGGCTCCCTCGGCCAATAAAGCGAGATGAGCACTGCAACGCCAGAGTCGGTCACGACTGGACCTAATGGTCAGGGGTCCCTTTACCTTTACTATACCCACTCTGGGAGGCTCCCAACAGAATATTAAGAATATGAAGAACAAAATAAAACATCAAACATTAAAAGCTTCCCTAAACAAGGCTGCCTTCAGATGTCTTCTAAAAGTCAGATAGTTGTTTATTTCCTTGACACCTGGTGGGAGGGCGTTCCACAGGGTGGGCGCCACTACCGAGAAGGCCCTCTGCCTGGTTCCCTGTAACCTCACTTCTTGCAGGGAGGGAACCACCAAAAGGCAGTCATAGCTGGACCTCAGTGTCTGGGCTGAACGATGGGGGTGGAGACGCTCCTTCAGGTCTACTGGGCCGAAGCTGTTAGGGCTTTAAAGGTCAGCACCAACACTTTGAATTGTGCTCGGAAACGTACTGGGAGCCAATGCAGGTCTTTCAGGACCGGGGTTATGTGGTCTTATATGGTGTTATATGCAGTGCTTTTTTTCTTTAAAAATGTTTATGGGCACTCTCTCATTTTGAGTCAAGAAAAATCACCATTTTATAGTTCAAATCGGGGAAAATAAGTACAGTAAATGGACAAAAGTTCAAAGATTCACAAAATATTTAGGGGTATGCGTACCCCTGTGTCTCTACAGAAAAAAAGCACTGATTGTATGGAAGAATGTGCTCTTCCACTCAGCTACAGGCCTTTCCTAGTGCGGATCAGGCAGGGTCCACCACCTGGAGACATTCGGTCTACTCACATTGAGTAGGGGAAGGAAAGCTATTATTTGGCGCCCACCTTATAGGGGCCCCACCCCAAAAAGCACCCCTCTCTGGAGCTCGAGAGCCAGTGTGCTCAACGCAGCTGCAACAAGCCCAATTCCGGTTCCCAGTTTCTGCCCAAGACACCCATTCAGTTGCTTTCTGCACCCTTCCCCTCAAAAACCTACCAATTTAAACAGCCTTACCGTCATTGTAGTCCTTGCGGCTCTGGGACAGGTGATACTGCCTTGGAAAAGTCCCTCCCTTGCCGAATCTCTCGCAAAACGGGATGTCAAAATCTGGCAAAAGTACAGAAATGACACTTACATCCAGTTCCTCTCCCCCTGCTTTACCTACAACACTCTTGCATAATAAAATCCAAGATGGCAGCACTTACGTTAAGATTGTACACGGTTATGTTGAGATATTTGATCATGTTTTGGGTTGAACTAAGAGCAGAACAACAAACTCTGGCCACAGCTGCACCTTGCATTTAAAGCAGTACCATACCACTTTAGGTATGCGGGACGCGGGTGGCGCTGTGGGTTAAACCACAGAGCCTAGGACTTGCCGATCAGAAGGTCGGCGGTTCGAATCCCTGCAACGGGGTGAGCTCCCATTGCTCGGTCCCTGCTCCTGCCAACCTAGCAGTTCGAAAGCATGTCAAAGTGCAAGTAGATAAATAGGTACCACTTTGGTGGGAAGGTAAACGGCATTCCTGTGCGCTGTTCTGGTTCGCCAGAAGCGGCTTAGTCATGCTGGCCACATGTCCCGGAAGCTGTACGCCAGCTCTGTCGGCCAATAAAGTGAGATGAGCGCTGCAACCCCAGAGTCGGTCACGACTGGACCTAATGGTCAGGGGTCCCTTTACCTTTACCTTTATACCACTTTAAGCAACTACGGTTTTCCCCAAAGGATTCTGGGAAGTGTAGTTTGTTAAGGGTGCTGAGATGCCTATTCGCCTCACACAGCTACAATTCCTAGAGTTGTTGATCCCTCTTCCTAGGGAAGTCTGGGAATTGTAGCTCTGTGAGGGGAACAGGGATCTCTTAGCATAAGGTTACCAGATATTTTTTCTCTCTTGGCACCCGTAACAAGCCACACCTCCCAGGATGCTTTGGGGGAAACCACGCTCATTATAGTGGTATCATAGCGATTTAAACGTAAGGTGCAGACAGGGTCTCTGGATTCTTCTTGCAGTTTTCATTGATGCTGCTGCTGCTCCAAGCTGCTTTTGTCAAGAGGGGAAAGGGCTAAGAAATTACACGTGAGCCCCTCGAGGAAAATATATCTGTGGAAAAAACTGGGGGAAGTGTGGCTTCACCCTAAACTCAAATCCCGCCTTCTACGTGCCACATTTAAATGGTGCAAGAATGCTGCAATGATAGCTAGCTGCCTCTCTGAGACATGACGGATGGTTCAAATGAAAGCAAGGAATGTGTGCTTGCTTGCTGAAAAATAATAATTTTGAATATACAGTGGTACCTCAGGTTAAGTACTTAATTCGTTCTGGAGGTCCGTACTTAACCTGAAACTGTTCTTAACCTGAGGTGCCACTTTAGCTAATGGGGCCTCCTGCTGCCGCCGTGCTGCCGGAGCACGATTTCTGTTCTCATCCTGAAGCAAAGTTCTTAACTTGAAGCACTATTTCTAGGTTAGCGGAGCCTGTAAACTGAAGCGTATGTAACCCGAGGTACCACTGTATATGCACACACACACCACAGATCACCAAAACGGATGCAACTCAAGGGCTATCTGCTGGCACAGCACTAACTAGGCGGCAAATCTCAAAGGTATATTGTTGCAAGAAGTTTATCTCTGGGTTCGCTGTCTTCCGCTGCCCAATTTTCCACTGCCGCACTTTTAACTCGGTCAAAAATCTTCCACTCACTGACCTCGCAAAGCCACTACTCCATGGTTACCCCTTTAGAGTCGGGTTTCCCAAACTTGGAGGTCCAGCTGTTTTTGGACTACAACTCCCATCATCCTGAGCTTGCAAAATCAGGGGTCAGGGATGATGGGAATTGTAGTCCCAGAAACAGCTGGAGACCCAAGTTTGGGAAACCCTGCTTTAGAGCCAAGGGGGCTTTCCTTCCACCCTATCCACCCTTTTCTAGAAGCAGAGCATGTAGCGATTGTCGCACAATCAGCGTAAACAGCAAGCCTACAAAGCCAGCCACATCCTTGAGGCTCTGACGAACAGCCTTTTAAAGGGAAATCTGAGCGCTGCAACCCAGGGGGCATATTAAAACTTCACAGGATCCCTTGGCCTTATTTGACGCTCGACTTCCATGCCTCGGCCCAGCGGCACCTCCGCAAGCCAAACATTGTCTTTTCATCCTCTGGGCCCCCTGCCACGCATTCATTTTTTAATAGCAGAGGTCACTACGATGCAGCAATGATGAAATTTTCCGTGATTTCACCAGCTGCACATGTGCGCTCAAGCGAAGGCTTCTCAAACCAGAGCTCCGCGAGTTAACGTGTGCGATTTTGATGTTCTCCATCTTCCAAAACGCCCGTTGTCTGGGTACGCTTGCCCAGCAGTGCAACTGCCCGATTTTTGCCACAGCTCCACCCCTCTGGCTTCTCAGGGTTCTAGTCCTCGGGTAATTTTGTTATCTATCCACGTGGGCACTTTGCATACTGCTGGGTGGCGCTGTGGGTTAAACCACAGAGCCTAGGACTTGCCGATCAGAAGTTCGGCAGGTCGAATCCCCGCGACGGGGTGAGCTCCCGTTGTTCGGTCCCTGCTCCTGCCAACCTAGCAGTTTGAAAGCACGTCAAAAGTGCAAGTAGATAAATAGGTACTGCTCCGGCGGGAAGGTAAACGGCGTTTCCGTGCGCTGCTCTGGTTTGCCAGAAGCGGGTTCCACAAAACTGTGCCAACAAAACGGAACTGGCGGATATGAGCTGAGCATGCAAGATTTCAAGGATCAGGTAGGGGTATAAGAGACCAGACTTTCAAAGGAAAAACATGGAATGGCATCATTGCACTCAAGGACTTCTCACTTGGAGTCAGTCTAGCCTTCAATAGTCTCATGAGATTCTCAGCGTATCTCCAGGGATGTTGGAAATGGAAACAGGAGCAGAAATTTCCACAATTTGTACCCACTCTGGAAGAATGGCAGATGAAGGTAATAGACTATATGGGACTGGCAGAAATGACCGACAGAATCCGAGACCAGGGAAGAGAGACGGCGAAAGAAGATTGGAAGAAATTTAAGGACTATCTTAAGAAACATTGTAAAATTAATGAATGCTGAAACGATGTTGGTTTAGATACTATGTGGTTACTAGCTGCAATGGGTATGAAAAGGAAAAGAAAGGTAAAGATCTAAATAAGATTAAAGGAAAGGATTTGCTGAACTTATATTAGAAATTGGAATACAGAAAGGGAAGGTATGAGGAAGTCGGGGAAGTAAGGTTGAAGAAAACAAGGGAATGAATTTATGCTTGTTTTTTTGTTTTGTTTATGCTTTGTATGTTGGTGTTTGATGGGTTTGTTATGTTTTTACTGTTGTTTTATCATATGTGAAACTTAAATAACAACTCCCCTCCCAATAAATTATAATGATTTGTCTTGATGTTTCCCTTCCACCGAAATGCAATGGAGTTAATTACGTGATTTATTGCATTTGTTTTGGCCGCAGCAGCTAGCGAGATAAGTGACATAGTTTTAGCAGAAGCCAAACTGCAATGGAACAGAAACAGCGCTGATTGCAACCAACGTAGGATGGGGTGGAAATTTCTGCCTCTGTACATCCCTAGAGACCTCTCTTGGCGACAGTATACAATGCTGGCTCAGAGGAACTTACCTAGGCAATCAAGGCTGTCTTTGTCCCTTCTTGAAATAGGTGCTTGGCTAAAGGGGGGGCTGCATGAAGAGAAAGAGGTGCATTAGACCCAGCGACATGGCCCTGGTCTTCAGCATCACTTATTCTAATACAACCATCGCCAAAACAATAGTAAAGCTTTGCATTTATATTGCACTTTTATTGCAACCCAAACCTCATGGCTTCCTCATGGCCCCAGGGCAAATCTGGAAATCTATGACACTGTTGTGGGTATGTCAAAAACTATATATGTACCCATTTCAGAGAAGGAAAGCTGGTGATGCTCGCCAAACATTGCCTTGCACACTTCAAACAGGACCGCAATACCTCAAGGACGCCTCTTCCCATATGAACCTACCCAGACCCTGAGATCATCTTCTGAGGTCCTTTTTCACGTGCCTCCTCCTTGAGAGGTCCAGAGGGTGGCAACAGGGCCTTCTCTGCAGTGGCTCCCCATTTATGGAATGCTCCCCCCAGGGAAGTTCGCCTGGTGCCTTCATTATACTGTGGACACTCGGGTTGCGAACGTGATCCATGCGGGATGCACGTTCGCAACCCACAGCAGCGCGTCTGCGCATGCGCGGGTTGCGATTTGGCGCTTCTGCGCAAAGCACGATTTAGCGCTTGTATGCATGCGCGGCTGCCGAAACCCGGAAGTAACCTGAAGCGTCTGTATACCTGAGGTATGACTGTACACCTTTAGGCGCCAGGCAAAAAGGTTCCTTTTTAACCAGGCCTTTGGTTGATCTTATTGACATCCAACACCCTTTTAGAATGTGGCTTTTTTGGGGGGGGGGGAGGTTCTTGGGTTACTGCTTTTGGTTTGATTTCGTATGTTGTGGTCTTGTTGTAAACCACCCTGAGACCTCTGGGTATAGGGTGGTGTATAGGTTGAATAAATAAGTAATAATAATAATAATCACCAGACTAAAAAGGAGGTAACAGCCTCACCCAACAGGCAACCCCCAGCTATACAAGAAGCCCCCCCAAAGAAACAAAAACATCTGGAAGGAGTAGGAGGTCTTGACAGGAGCCAGGGCAGGTGTTTGAGGGCCTTGTGTGAGTCTCACAGGTGTGACTTTGTGGACCCCAAATTTGGAAAGCGTTTGAACCAATTCATGCACGACAGACTTGCAAGGCAGGCCAACGATATCACCCCCATTTTGCAGTTCACATGGCAGTCTCTGCTGACCAGCCCTTAGAGGAGGCAACCATACTTCTCCCTCACCTCCTGGTAGCAACCAATGAAGCAAATACTAAACGGGGTGTCCTGGCCTGTAGTGCTTTCTCACACCCCAAGAGCAAAAGCCAATTAAGTGTAGTGCGGGGAAACGGGAGAGAACAAATGTGATGACGTCCTGGCACATGTTTCTTTTACTGGACGTTGCCAGGGAGACCTAGGGGGGAGATGAGGGTCAGTGGTAGCCATACATCTCCTGTAACAGTCAGTGAGGGCCATAGGCCACCCAATTTGTTCACAGCTAAGGTGACATCTGAGGTGGAGGCCTCTCAGCTCATGTTCTTCATCACTAGAGAAACTACCAGAGACCCGTCTTGAGTGCTTGTGGAGGTGAACTGGGCCTTCTAGAGTATCCAGTTCCTTGCTAAGTGTGCAGGAAAACTTGAGGCAGATGGTCTTCCCCAACAGATGGTCCTCTTCTGCTTGAAGGCCTCTAGTGATGGTGAGATCCTTCTAGGTTCTCCTCCCATCTTGCCACCTGCCAGACATCATCCAGACTATGACCTCAAGGACCATGTGGGAAGATATGGACACAGGAAGCCCCTTCAGGTATCTTGGTCCCCTAGCCGTAAAGGCGACCATATCTGGCTTACCTGTCTCCAGATCTATCCAGGGACTGACAGCTTGACGAGAGGGAGTCGTTTGGGCTGATGAACGGCTCCAGCAACTTTTTGAGAGGAAAGGAGGACAGAAAGCAGGGGAGAGAGAGAAAGAGACAGAGAAAGACACATAAATTTTTAAAGAAACAATGAAAGCTCCCTCTTTTTTTGGCATCAAGACGCACACAGCACATCTGTGCTCGGCTTCTGCCAAAACTCACTCGGAGTGATTTTGGATCTCGTCGTTGTCATGTTAAAAATATGAGAAAGGTCGCAATAGCATCACAGAACGGAAAGACCTCACCTTGCCAATGAGAGCAGCCGCCGGGGGCTTAGTAGGGAAATGGGGCGCTCTCTGGGAAGCCTGCAAGGAGATCATGACTGCAATAATCCTCTCCCCATTTGCAGCGGGGATCTGGTTTTCAGAGGGACGGTGTTTCCCCTAGTGCAAGGACCATGGTATGATGCTCCAGCCTTTCAGTTAAGTAGTACGGTGAAGTTCGTGCCAGGGGGCATGCGAATCAGGAGTCGCGGTGCCACAAATGCGGCAACCACCTGCTTTGCATGCAGAAGGGCCTGGGTTCGGTCCCTGGTATTCTGAATCCCAAAGGCCAGAACAGCAAGAGGGATCGCTGCGCAGCGCTCCCTCTCACTGTTCTGGCTTCTGGGATAGCTGCGCAGCCTGAATTCGCTCCATAAGACGCACACACTTTCCCCCTTACTTTTTAGGAGGGAAAATTATGTCTTATAGAGCGAAAAATACAGTAGGTTGGAGAGCAACATGAGAGTGCTTCAACCTTGGGCATCCCCACGTTGTTGGACTACAACTCCCATCAACAATGGGCCATTACCCAACGGTCTGTGTTGATGGAGACACATGGTTGAAGCACCTCCATTAGGAAGAATCCCAGGAGGTCACAGAAAAAGCCCCCAAAGGCTTAGTTTTTGCAAGGGGCACCCATTCACTTTTTGCCATCTTACGCCCTTCCCCAAACAAAGACAGACACGGCAATAGCTTCCAGGCTTTAGCTTACGTTTTGGTCCATCATCTCGGGGATGAACTCCCCTTCGCTGTTGATGCTGGTGTAGGAACCCTGGCGGGCGATCTGTTGCTGTTCTTCAGGGACGCTCCCGGGGGGCGGAGAACTGCGGCCGGTGTGCAGGGAGCCTGCAAAACAGAGAAATAATAATAATATAATAATAATTTATTATTTATACCCCGCCCATCTGGCTGAGTTTCCCCAGCCACTCTGGGCGGCTCCCAATCAAGTGTTAAAAACAGTACAGCATTAAATATTAAAAGCTTCCCTAAACAGGGCTGCCTTCAGATGTCTTCTGAATGTCAGGTAGTTGTTTATCTCTTTGACATCTGATGTTCCACAGGGCGGGCGCCACTGCCGAGAAGGGCCTCTGTCTGATTCCCTGTAACCTCACTTCTCGCAATGAGGGAACCGCCAGAGGGCCCTCGGCGCTGGACCTCAGTGTCCGGGCAGAACGATGGGGGTGGAGACGCTCCTTCAGGTATACAGGACTGAGGCCGTTTAGGGCTTTAAAGGTCAGCACCAAGACTTTGAATTGTGCTCGGAAACGTACTGGGAGCCAATGCAGATCTCTCAGGACTGGTGTTATGTGGTCCTGGTGGCCACTCCCAGTCCCCAGTCTAGCTGCCGCATTCTGGATTAATTGCAGTTTCCGGGTCACCTTCAAAGGTAGCCCACGTAGAGTGCGTTGCAGTAGTCCAAGCGGGAGATAACTAGAGCATGCACCACTCTGGCAAGACAGTCTGCAGGCAGGTAGGGACTCAGCCTGCGTACCAGGTGGAGCTGGTAGACAGCTGCCCTGGACACAGAATTAACCTGCGCCTCCATGGACAACTGTGAGTCCAGAATGACTCCCAGGCTGTGCACCTGGTCCTTCAGGGGCACAGTTACCCCATTCAGGACCAGGGAATCCCCCACACCCACCCGCTAACTGTCCCCCAAAAACATTACTTCTGTCTTGTCAGGATTCACCCTCAATCTGTTAGCCGCCATCCATCCTCCAACCACCTCCAGGCCCAGGGATTCAAGTGCAAGTACCAGGAGCCTGAAAAGGAGAGCGACTCCGTAACGCTGTGGCACTTGAGAGTCCTGTTTTTAACTGGAGATGTTGGAGGGAGGACCTGGGACCTCCTGCAAGCGTTTTCCCACGGATCAAAAGGGGTTTCCCAGTTATCAGCAGAGAAGGGGCAGGGGGGCAATGCTAAGAGCAAACACCTCCACACAAATGGCAGCTGTTAAGTTGTGGGTGAACCTATCAGAGGACACAGCGATTCTTCAGACAGCTCTTGTTTATTCACAGGCCAGAACAGAACTGGGCTGAAGGGTTCAGCCAGCCTGCTTATATAGAGCTCCCGTACAACGCAACAGTAACCACTTTCTGTAACTATCCAATCACTGAACGTCACTTTCAATCCCTTATTTGCATATGTGGACCTGAGTGAAAACTATCTACAGTATCCCCCTGTTGGCCCTGGGTGAGAACTTCAGTACATAACAGCAGCAAAGGAAGCCATTCCTCTTGGGCCGCAGCAACACTGCAACCACAGAGCAGAGCGCGCTGCGTTGGCTAGGGAGTCAGAGCTGGGTTCAAGTCCACACTCGGCCACCATGTTTGTGATCTGCATCATAGAGCAACACACAGGAATGTGTTGATGTTTGCTATTAGCACTAGGCTGTATTGCTGTGAGCAATACGGTTCTGCTGTTTCGGCTTCCCCACCCCTGGGGAGGAGGATTTGAATGGTTTTATGTTAGCGCTGTGGGTAAAAGCCTCAGCGCCGAGGACTTGCCGATTGCATGGTTGGCGGTTCGAATCCCCGCAGTGGGGTGCGCTCCCGTCGCTCGGTCCCAGCGCCTGCCAACCTAGTAGTTCGAAAGCACCCCCGGGTGCAAGTAGATAAATAGGGACCGCTCTGGCGGGAAGGTAAACAGCGTTCTGTGTGCTGTGCTGGCTCGCCAGATGCAGCTTGTCACGCTGGCCACGTGACCCGGAAGTGTCTGCGGACAGCGCTGGCTCCCGGCCTATAGAGATGAGCGCACAACCCTAGAGTCTGGCAAGACTGGCCCGTACGGGCAGGGGTACCTTTACCTTTACTATGTTACTTATGCAACTGTTATCAATAAAATAAAATAAAAAATAGGGGGGTGGGGGCCACACCAAAACAGGTCAGCGATCATCAGCCTAACTCTTCCTCACAAGGTTGTTGTGAGGATAAAAACAGGAGGGGGAGAGCAGGCCAATGCATGCCCCCCCCATGAGATCCTTAGAGATCCAAGAATCTAATCCTCCACTGGAAGCAAGAAGAACTACCTACAAAAGAAGAATGGAGGATGAAGTTGATGGACTATGCAAAATTAGGCAAATTAACAGGAAGGATTTGAAACCTGCGGGACCAGAGATTCTTAGAAGACTGGAGTAAATATATGAACTATTTGAAAAGTAATTGTGATGAACAGATTACGCTAGTAGGACTGCAAGACGTTTTGTAAGGTGGATTATTTGAAATATTGCAAGAAAGACTATGAAGAGAATTATTAGTTAAGAACAATTAAATGTACAGTGGTAGCTCGAGTTAAGAACTTAATTCATTCCGGAGGTCTGTTCTTAACCTGAAACTGTTCTTAACCTGAAGCACCACTTTAGCTAATGGGGCCTCCTGCTGCTGCCGCGCCACCGGAGCATGATTTCTGTTCTTAACCTGAGGTACTATTTCTGGGTTAGCAGAGTCTGTAACCTGAAGCATATGTAACCTGAAGCGTATGTAACCCGAGGCACCACTGTAATACAGAAACTAAGAAATGCAGAATAAGGGATAAAGACGGAAAATCATCAGAGGTGTTGACGGAAGTCTAAAACATTGTATAAGATGAGAAGTTATGTTGTACGACTGTTGGAACTGATTATATATATATATATATATATATATATATATATATATATAATCCTCTGCTGCTTGGCTTTCTCCCGCCCTTCATTTCTTTCAAAAGAGAGGGTTAAGGGGCAGGGAGAGAGAGAGACAGTGTGGAGCAGTGGTTAAAGTGTCAGATCTGGGAGACCAGGGTTCAAATCCCCACCTGACCACAAAGCTCACCAGGTGCGACCTTCGGCCACTCACTCCGTTTTCTCCGCCTAACCTGCCACACAGGGTTGTTTAAGGGAGTTAAATGAGGAAGTTGAAGAATTGGAAGAAACAAGATTTACCAACCATCGAAGAATGGCAGATGAAGATGATGGACTATATGGAACTTGCCGAACTGACTGGGAGACTCCGAGACCAGAGAGAAGAGACGGTGGAAGAAGATTGGAAGAAGTTTAAAGAATATTTGAAAAAAATATGTTAATATTTAAATTCTAGAATAGCTTTGGAAGTGGATATAGGCTGTAGAGTTAGAAGTAGAAGATAGTGTATTTTAAAACAGTATTACTTGTAAGTGATAAAATGTGAAGATTATTATGGTAAAAGTAAGTGTGATTTTTAAAAATGGTTAAAAATTATGATATACGTAAACTGCTAAAGATGAGGTAAAATGAAAATCAGATGGGGGGACTTGGGGAAGCTCACCTAACAGTGCTTAGAGAAAATAAGGATAAGACAATAATTTGTTTGTTTTTCTGTTTGTGTTGTTTAGTTGTATTATAAAATGAATAAAAATATTGGGGGGGGGATGAGGAAAGGGGAGAAACCAGTTCTGTCCCCTCGGAGCTCCATGGAAAACAAGACAGGATATAAAAGCAATAAACACATTAAGTCAGTGAATAAGATAGGGGCAGAGAAATATGTGGGGTTCTCCCACGCTCCAGGTTATTAAAAAGTACAGCATGTCCCATGAAGAGAGATGCCATTCCAGGCTGGCAGGCCCTGGGGCTTTTCAATGTCCTTTTCCACTCCGTTATTTTACAGCCAGATCCACAGTGACCTCGCTTGGCTGTTTCCAAAAAAGCAGGGGTGGTGCTTTGTGTGTGTGTGTGTTTTGCCTGGCTCCCTTCTCGCTGCTTCCTCCTCCTGCCTCGCCACATCCAAAAGCTGCTCATCGGAAAAATGCCACAGTCTTGGCGTCATTCCTCGCAGAGATCCAGCGAGGAGAAGGAAAGGCTCCGTTATAAGGATCCTGAACGGCCGCCGGCCATTCAGGGCGTCAACAACAGCAGCGCCACCCAAAGCAGGGAACCTCATCTGACCCCGGACTGCAGAGGGCGCAACGGGTGTGCTCGGTGCCGCACTTTGTGGGGCTCTGGGGTCTCGAACCAGGAACTCATGGGGCTCAGCAGCATGCGCCAGCATGGACGTTTGCCACAAGGGGGAGCCGCTCCGTACCTCGCAGCCATTATCCTTGGGTCTCAGCCGCCATCTATGCCATAGCTGTCAACTTACAGATTTGAAAATAAGGGACCAGCAGCCTCGAAAATAAGGAATCAGCAGCCAAAATAAGGGATTTTCAGGGCACAGGTATGTTCAACTTCTGAGCCCCTCTGAGCCAAAGGCAGAAAGCCCAGCCAGCAGCCAAACGAAGCCTCAAGCGGTGGTTCCCACAGCGCAGCAACCCGGCAAAGGGGATGCAGCAAGGGAAACCACCGTCACCTCTCCGCTGGGAAGCGCTGAGCAAAGGCGAGTCCCCAGGCAACGCGGCCGATTTGATCGGCACAAGGCATGCAAGCTCCACCTCCCAGTCGTTCTTAGACTCCTTATTGGGTGAGCAACGCAGCCAAGCAACACAGTTGGGAGCCTCCCTCCTCCCTGGCCGGCAGGGAGGGAGGGAGGGAGAGGAGCTGCTTCCTTTGAAACCCGGGAAATTTAAGGAACATCATCAATACGGGACAGCAGCGGGACACAGCGCTGGGATAAGGGAGTTTCCCGCCAAATAAGGGACAGTTGGCAGCTATGATCTATACAGCTGATCGCCCTGCAACTGGGCTCTGTGCAACCGAGCCCCAAGTGACCCTTTAAAATCTGACTGCACATATGGATGCACCCAAACAGGAGGCTGGATCTTGCCCCCAGTATACAGAAGACTATGAATGTAATCTAGTAATAGCTCCACCTGAGCAAACAATACAGTATTGGCTTGAATATAAGCCTCATTTTCTTTCTTTTTCCAAATTCCGACCGTGAAAAGTTAAAGTGTGGCTTAAATTTGCGACCTTACAAAAATGGGCTTTTACCACTGCTGAAACAGACATACGCTAAAATACAAGGGGCGTGAGTGCCTGCAGAATTTTAAGGGAGCGGCTTATATTTGGGCACTGTCTTTTTTCCCTCTCGCCTCCGTTGAATTTGGGTGAGGCTTATATTCGGGACAAGACGGTATTTGTACACATGCGCACACACTGAAGATTGCACTTATCTTTTTTGTTTTAAAAAACTTTACTGCAAAGTACCTGAAACTCTGCTGTAAAGACAGGCAAATTCTGCAATTCTGCTTTTCATTTCAAGAGTCGTTTTTCTTCCAAGAGACTGCTATCAAAACTTGAGGTGTATCTCTCCCTGCCCCTCTCCCCCGTTCCTTATAATCATGAGGACCAGAAAGTTGCTTTGTTTAAAGGAAACAAAGTTTTGATTTTCAGTATTTCCTGTCTCGGAGGGCTTACACCGCAGCCATGAAAGTTTTCCATTCCACCCAGGCATGCCATAATAATAATAATAATAATAATAATTGCACTTATCGCCATAGTGATTTATTTAGGACAACTCAGAAAAATCCAGGCCTTGGCCTCCGTAATAATAAATAATAGAGCAGCCCCATAAACCCTGTGTTGAGCATCGGTTGTCCCCATTACAGAAGGACAGGAAGTTTATGGGTTCTGCCAGCAACAAACTTGCATCAGTTCCAAATTCCATTGGGTTATTGGTGTCTGTGTGTGGCAGGGAAAACAGGCTGGCAGTCCAAAGGGAAAAAAAATATTGTTAACTTTGTTCGAGTACAAGAAGAGTCTGCAGTGACTCGATGTAACAGCACATTTTGTTTCTGAAGGAACCATCCCGGAATTCTGGGCACCGTCTCAATGGCAGCGCCGAGGGAGGAAAGCTCTGACAATTAAACAGAAATTATAGGCCCCTGGTTTGTGTCAGGAACTGAGGGAATGTGTGGCAACCTACCCGCTTCTCCAGCAAAAGACTGGGGCATTTGGTGGTACAGGGAAAAGAGCAAGTTGCCTCAAGGCATAGCTTGTCGGTTGGACAACCGGATGGGGTCAAATCTGAAGACCTTGAGAGCAGAGATGCTGGATTAGGCCCAACGCCTATTTAGTTCAGCATCCTGTTCTGACAGTGGCCAGCAAGATGCATATGGGAAACCTGTAAACAGGCCAAGAATCCATCAACATCTGTGATTCCCAAAAACTGGTATTCATACTACTTCTGACGGTGACGATAGATTTATCTAATCAGATAAATCTCCGGCTGTTATGTACTGAAGTTCTCACCCTGGGCCAGCAGGGGGATACTGTAGATAGTTTTTACTCAGGTCCACATATGCAAATAAGGGATCGAAAGTGACATTCAGTGATTGGATAGTTACAGAAAGTTGTTACAGTTACGTTATACTGGAGCTCTATATAAGCAGGCTGGCTGAACCCTTCATTGCAGTTCTGTTCTGACCTGTGAATAAACAAGAGCTGTTTGGAGAATCACTGTGTCGTCTGATATGTTCACCCACAACTTAACACCGGCCATATAACCCTGCCCAGCGACTGTGCTCATCAGATCGGGCACTGCTGAGAGTGTTGAATGCTGAGAAGTGTGCTTAGCTTGCGCTAGAAACCGGGCTTTTAGTGTTTCGGCTCCAGCCCCCTGGAATCAGTTGGTTCTTGAAATTAGACAAGGGAATCCACCACTAAGGCACTGTTACTGCATCAGTGGCACTTGGGGGGGGGACTGGAGCGGCCCCCTGTTTTCGGATGCGGAAAGGTGGCTGTCGCTGCCCTGGCAGACCTTGTGGGAGAAAGAGAAGCTGTGTTTCACCGACCTGTGGAATGCTTCCGTGTCCTCTCCGCATCTTTGTACAGCGACCCCAAGATATCTCCCATCGATTTGGAGATCCTCATCTCGTGCTGCTTGCTGTTGTTGGGTTGCAGAGACTACGGGAAGTATGCGAAGAGAGAGTTGTTAGGTTTCAGTCTCCTCCGAAGGGAAGGATGCTTAAAATATTCCCGGGGACTCAACTGGGACTCAGTCTCCCTGTCCAGGAACATATCGCTGGACCCTAATCTGTAGTGGCTGGCACCCATGGGAACTGATAGGGCAGAAATCAGGGAGCCCAACAGTAGGGGGCGCCAGAGCCAACGACAGACAGAGCCAATGGATTCATTCTCCAGTGAAGGAGAATCCACCACTTTTCAAGGTCAGCTGTTCCACGTTCAAACAGCTCCTACGGTCAGAAGGTTCTTCCTGCCTGATGTTTTATCAGATCCTCCTTTCTTGTAACTTGAACCCATGTTAGAAGGCATCAGAAGGCAGCCCTGTTTAGGGAAGCTTTTAATGTTTAATAGGTTATTGTATTTTAGTGTTTTGTTGGAAGCCGCCCAAAGTGGCTGGGGAAACCCAGCCAGATGTGCGGGTATAAATAATAAATTCTTATTATATTATTATTATGTTGTTGGACTGCAACTCCCATTGTCTCTGACGGAGGGCAGAAGGAGGCTGTTGGGAAATGCTCCCTTTACTCTATGGTCTTCACTGGCCCCAAGGCTGGGGAGCCTGAGAGATTTTGCTTTGTCCAAAGTGGCTCAGGAAGGCACACGAGGAGACTTGCTCTCCTGCCAAAAATGGTGTTTTCCCGCTTCAAAATACAGTGGTACCCCGGAAGTCGAGCGGAATCCATTCTGGAAGTCCGTCTGACTTCCAAAATGTTCAAAAACCAAGGCGCGGTTTCCGACTGGCTGCAGGAAGCTTCTGCAGCCAATTGGAAGCCACGCTGGACGTTCGGGTTCCAAAGAACGTTCACAAACTGAAACACTCATTTCTGGCTTTTACGGTGTCCAGGAGCCAAAATGTTCGAGTTGCAAGGCATTTGTCAACCAAGGTACGACTGTAATGGCAAGGGGTGTGGGGTTGGACCCTGGGCAACTGAGGAAGGTGAGAGGGAGACAGAAAGATTCGGTTCTGGTGGGTGGGAACTAGAGGGTGCAGGCTTGTGTAGAGAAATATCGCACTACCACACAAAATTCATGCCGTGGGGTTGAATCTAGGGCAGGCACGTCCAACAGGTAGATCACTGGACATCTGTGGTAGATCACTGGTAGATCACTGACTCCCCCCAAAGAAGCCCAAGAACTTCGGCTCCCCTAAAAAAAGCTAAATATTTTAGCTCTGCAGCCCATAAAAAGCTCAACAATTTTGACCTGAACCCCCCAAAAGGGGGTAGATCACTGCCGGTTTTTAACTCTGCGAGTAGATCGCAGTCTCTTGGGAGTTGGCCACCCCTGATCTAGGGAATCCAAAGGGAAATCTGTCTAGTTAAGCTGAAGAATTAATCGCCAATAGCCTTTTTGCCAACCGGGCGCCCTTCGGATGTCTGGAACTACAACTCCCATCTGCCCCGGGCTGAAAAAGTCCCCACCACAACCGCTCCCACCTCGGTCTAGGTGAATCCTTGGTCTGATCCTGCAAGGGAACACTTATCTCCTTATCCCAAAACCCAAATAGGCTGGGTTTTGCTTGAGGGCTGCTAGATGCTAACAGGACGGCAACTGCATCATGCAGGGGCTGTTCAGCCAGTGGGGTGAAAAATGGACTCCAAAGCAGAGTGAACAAAAAAACCCCCAAAATGACTAGATGCCAGTTCTAATGTGTTCCTTGTGACATATTCGCCCCTGATACATCATTAAAACACGCAAGAGCATTTTAACTCCCTGGGACAAGAGCCTCGCGTTTTGTAAAGGTAAAGGGACCCCTGACCATTAGGTCCAGTCACGGACGACTCTGGGGTTGCGGTGCTCATCTTGCTTTATTGGCCGAGGGAGCCGGCGTACAGCTTCCGGGTCATGTGGCCAGCATGACTAAGCCGCTTCTGGCGAACCAGAGCAGCGCACGGAAACGCCGTTTACCTTCCCGCCAGAGCAGTACCTATTTATCTACTTGCACTTTGACGTGCTTTTTAACTGCTAGGTTGGCAGGAGCAAGGACCGAGCAACGGGAGCTCACCCCGTGGCGGGGATTCGAACCGCCAACCTTCTGATCGGCAAGCTCTGTGGTTTAACCCACAGCGCCACCCGCGTCCCCATCGCGTTTTGCTTTGTACACAACTGGAAGGAGGAAGGGGGTGGTTGGGGAAAGCGCAGCCGCTCTCTCACGTTTGTTTTCTTTGCTGTTTTCACAAACACTTTGAGGCTCTTCAGAGAAGGGCTGAGGTCCAAGTGTTCCACTGCCCGGTCCAAGTCTTCCTGGGATTTCAGGGGAATCAGGAGCTGGGAAAAGATTGAACAAACACCGTTGTTGCAGCTGAGGTACAAGCAGAGGAAGCTAGAGAGCAGCCGGGGGCTTGGGAACTGGCGGGGAGGTGGGCAGTTGGACATGGGGCACAGCAAAAGGAACCTGAGGCCCCGGCAGAAAATAGCAGCCAAACATCTGGGGGCTTTGACCTTTTCTTCCAAGATAGCATCCCCCTGGAGGAATGGGATAAAAGTTATCAAAACAAAGGCCTGCGAAAGGGAAGGTGCAGAAGCGCCGCTGGCTCCGCTGGAGGGAAGACCTGTGTGGAAAAAGTAAATAAAACACTCCGAAGACTTGGATCCGACTTGCAAAATGCTACCCACCAAGAGAGGGACACATAAACTGCAAACGCAGTATCCGGCTGCTCTTGCGTAGTTTGTCGGTTTGAAAACAAGACAGGCGTGCTTCTTAAATTCAGCCGCTTCTGAGCGCTGGGCTGCAGGGAGAGAACTCTTAGCATGCCCAGAGAATTAAATTGGTTATTGAATTCATCAGATAATGACAGGTTTCCCTGCAAGCCCTGAGTGTCGAACCACCAAGGAAACTGCTCGTTGTGTCTCTGCAAGATTCCCTGTTCTGGGTTTTGTCTCCTTCCAGGTTTGTTCAGACGAGAAAGAAAGAAAGAAAGAAAGAAAGAAAGAAAGAAAGAAAGAAAGA
>JAXCMG010000167.1:79395-108812 GCA_034642415.1 Podarcis siculus
AAAGAAAGAAAGAAAGAAAGAAAGAAAGAAAGAAAGAAAGAAAGAAAGAAAGTGTCCCCCTGGTCCAACAGCCCCCCCTCCCCGTTTTAGTAAAGTTATCCTTTTATTAGCCATAGCAAACCACACATTATCAAACAGACACCGTATACAAATTGTGCAAAATACGAGCTGAACATAACAAGGTTTGTCCCGGTCAGATCTTTAGCTCCATAGAAAATCAATTTGCATAAATAATACAATACAGCACTACTGAATCAATTAAGAACCACTGATTCTCTTTATAATGACCCAGTCTTTCTACATGGACAGCACTCAAAAATTCAGCCACTATTAAAGTAATTTGATCATTCCTGTCCGAAAGCAGGCCCTGAACCGTTGGTGGCAAAGAAATCAGCCTATTGAGGCCTCTAATAATTGCCTTCTGGCATAAATGCCAAAATCACAAGAAAAGAAAATATGTTCCAAAGTCCCCCCGTTTTATCTGTTGTGCAGCAGCAACTGAACCTGGATCTTCTGAGTTCTCACCCCTGTGCTGTTTTCCCTCCCATTGCATCAAACTCATCCATCAGGAAGGAGCAAAGTACAAGATCCCTCTCAAAGTACAAGATCCCTCTCCCCCTGGTACAGGGTCACTTTCTTAGCCAGAAACTCTTGGCCAGCTGCCTCCTTCCTTCCTGCTGGTGGCATCCTGGAAGCAAAATCAGGGTTTGTGGCAAGCTTGTGGAGGGCCTTGCCATGAGAAATGTGCCCAGCCAGGTCACCCCAGGCCAGGACATCTTGCTAACATGTGACGAAATCCCATTGCCGGGCAAGGACAGCTACTTCTTGGAGAAGCTGTGGAAGACTCGGGCGTTGGCCAGGACTTCTCGGAAGTGTGCCAATGGTAGGGTCAGTGGGAGCTAGCTTTCCTCCACTCAACGGGCAGGCGTGGGATGTCAGGGCAAGTGCCGTGAGCCCATTGCCTCAGGAGGAAACGGGGAGAAGCTACGCTGGCCTCCTAACTCACTTTAATAGGGGGACACACAGACACAAACACCCAACAAACAGAGAAGGACCAGTGTCCTTGCATCTTTCGTGGCTGAAGAAAAGGGAAATTCAGATAGTACTCCTCGACTCATTTCTTTGTTTACCCTAATCCCTCACCTGCAGCGTTTAATAGATTACCGTATTTTTCACTCTATAGTACGCACCAGACCATAGGACGCACCGGACCATAGGAGGGGGAGAACAGGAAAAAATAAATTCTCCCCCTCTCTGCTCAGCGCCCCTTCAGCGAAGCGGCAGGAGAAATGGAGCCCCTTCCATTTCTCCTCCCGCTTCGCTGAAGGGGCGCTGCGCAGAGAGGGAAAACTGTGCAGCACCTCTCCAGCGAAGCGAAGCCTGGAGAGCGAGAGGGATCGGTGTGCACCGACCCCTCTCGCTCTCCAGGCTTCATGCGGCTATCCACAAGCCTTCGGAGGGCAGCGGGAACTATCGCTGAAGCCAAGGAGCCTGCATTCACTCCATAAGACGCACACACATTTCCCCTTAAATTTTGAAGGGGGAAAAGTGCGTCTTATAGAGCGAAAAATACGGTAATTAGTCAGTATTTGATTTTTAATCAGCGAAGAACTTAGGTGTGCACTAACTCCTGCAGGGCCCTTGCCAAAGGAAAGTTTGCAAGAACACTGTTGTCTTGCCATGTGTGGCTTAGACTTGTTCATCTGGCCCAAGAGGCTGGTGCTAAGCGCATCATACAAGCAGGTCAATTCATTGCAGGGAGGCCTGTTTTCGGCAGAACGCTACATCACAACGCAGCATCATATCTGGAGCATTCTTTGAGGTGGAGGGAATGGTTGCCCCCACGATCCTGCTCCCTCCCCCAAAAAACCCCCAAACCCTAGAGCAGGGGTCCCCAAACTAAGGGCCGCGGGCCGGATAAGGCCGAGGGACTCACTTATCCGGTCCGCGGTGACCCCCACTGCCCGCTGCCATCACCTGCTCTTACCGGCACTGCGCCACATGGCTGCCCACTTCTGGGTTGGAGGAGCACCAGAAATAGCTTGTGCACATGCGCAGGCATTATTTGCGCATGCACAATTGTTATTTCCAGTGCACATCCAGGTCGGAGGAGGCTCGTGCACATGCACACAAGCTATTTCCGGTGCTCCTCCGACCCGGAAGTGCGCCGGAAATAGCATGTGAGCATGTGTATGGGCACGCGCTCCCCCACCCTCCGGCCCGCCGCGCGATTGGAGCTGGAGACACCGGCCTGAGGCGCGGTAAGTTTGCTGACCCCTGCCCTAGAGCAAAGGTCAATGGAGCAACAAAGGCAAATTTACTTTCATACTCTACCTAACTTCCAACACCTCCTCACGCTCCCCTGAATATTCTCCATCCTGGCAAGCAGGAGGCGTTACCTGATTTCAAGGAAACATTCCACCCATGTCAACAGTGATGCAGCAGCAAAAAAAAGCTAATGCTATTCTAGGCTCCATTAACCAAAGTCTAGTTTCCTGATCAAGGGAGGCCATAGCACTGTTCTGTTCTGTCTCGGTCAGACCACAGCAGGGATACTGTGTCCAGTTCTGGTGATCAAGGGTCTGGAAGCCAAGCCTTATGAGGAAAGGTTGAAGGAGCTGGAGATGTTAAGATTGGAAAACAGGAGAATGAGAGGAGATAGGATGTTGTTGTTGTTGTTTAGTCGTTTAGTCATGTCCGACTCTTCATGACCTCATGGACCAGAGCACGCCAGGCACTCCTGTCTTCCACTGCCTGCCGCAGTTTGGTCAAACTCATGCTGGTAGCTTCGAGAACACTGTCCAACCATCTCGTCCTCTGTCGTCCCCTTCTCCTTGTGCCCTCCATCTTTCTCAATATCAGGGTCTTTTCCAGGGAGTCTTCTCTTCTCATGAGGTGGCCAAAGTCTTGGAGCCTCAGCTTCACGATCTGTCCTTCCAGTGATCACTCAGGGCTGATTTCCTTAAGAATGGAGAGGTTTGATCTTCTTGCAGTCCATGGGACTCTCAAGAGTCTCCTCCAGCACCATAATTCAAAAGCATCAATTCTCCGGCGATCAGCCTTCTTTATGGTCCAGCTCTCACTTCCATACATCACTACTGGGAAAACCATGGCTTTAACTATACGGACCTTTGTTGGCAAGGTGATGTCTCTGCTTTTTAAGATGCTGCCTAGGTTTGTCATTGCTTTTCTCCCAAGAATAGGAGATAGGATAGCCATCTTCAAATATTGAAAGGGCTTTCAGATAGAGGATGGAGCAAGCTTGCCCCCCCCCCCCATGTTCTGGAGGGTAGGACCAAAACGAATGGCTTCAAGTTACAAGAAAGGAGATTCTGACTAAACATAGAACTGTAGAGTTGGAAGGGAACGCAAGGGTCATCTAGCCCAACCCCAAGCAATACAGGAATATGCCGGTGGCCCATATAGGGATCGAACCTGTGAGTTTGGTGTTACCAGCACCACACTTTGACCAACTGAGCTAGCCACAGGCATAATTTCTGAGAGTAAGAGCTGTTTGACAGTGGAACAGACTCCCTAGGGAAGTTGTGGACTCTCCTTCCTTGGAGGTTATTGAGCAGATGTTGAATGGCCCCCTATCACATATGATCTGGCTGAGATTCCTGCATTGCAGGGGGTTAGACTAGATGACCCTCAGTGTCCCTTCCAAATCTACAAGTCTATGACTTCTGGGAATAGCAATAAAAGGAAGGCAGCCCATCAGAACGTGAGAAGCGTCCTGTTTGATCAGGGCAAAGGGTCCAGCATCCCATTTTCCAAAGCGGTCAGCCAGTTGCTTACAGGGAAAGGGCTTCTTCCCCAGCAACTCTGCCTCTAAATTTGGAGGTGATGTATAGCCCTCAAGACGAATAGTCCTTGATAGCTCCATCCTCCGCAAGCTAACCTAAAGAAAGGGGGGAAAGGAGCAAGACTGACGGATACATAAGCAGTGGAATCGCTGGTATGTACGCCTGTCTTTTAGAAAACGAGAGCAGGAAGAAGATGGCCTCATCCCAAGAGAGGAAGAAACCATGGCGACCACTGTTTTGATGTATGTTTACGTTCAATGCGTGTAATATATATATATGTGTGTGTGTGTGTGTGTGTGTGTGTGCGCACTCAAGGATCTAGTGAATTTCTGCTCAGCTTTCATTACAGCTTTGGAAGGAGGTGTGGAAAGAGCCAAGCTGGCTGGTTTAGATTAAGAGAACTGTTGGAAAAAAACTGGGGAGAGAGAGAAAAAAATAATAATAACAAAGCGTCTCTGAATGAGGTGAATCATGATCTCATGCAGCATTCCCTGAAGAAATAGCTGCTGTTTATAATAAAACACAGAGTACGCAGTTAAAAGTTGCAGCGGGCTGTTCGGAAACTCGCAGAGAGGAACCGAATGTTTTCTGTGGGCAAATGAGCACAGATATAAGGAGGAGTGGAGGGCATTCTGGGCAGAGGGTGTGGTGCATTATGGGTAGCAGAAGGGCAATCTGACCAAGGCATGAGGGGCATTATGGGTAGCAGAAGGGCAATCAGGCCAAGGCATGAGGGGCATTATGGGTAGCAGAAGGGCAATCAGGCCAAGGCATGAGGGGCATTATGGGTAGCAGAAGGGCAATCTGGCCAAGGTCCGCAGGAGTCACCCAATCCAACTCCAGGTGGAAGTGAATCCGCAACCTGATTGGCCTACAGAAGAATCCCGGAACTAGCCAATCACGTGGGGCCAATTTTATAAATAATGTATTTAAAGCAGACGTTTTGGGGGAACTTCCATTCCTCACTTCTATGAGCTGAATAAAGTGAATGAAATCCACACTTGACTCCGAGTATATTTCACTGCCCCATGGGATGGTCGATGCACAATCAAAATCATCGGACATCACTGCAGCTGTTAGGGAGCCCACGGGTTTGCTGAACATCTATGATCCTTTTCAGCAGCCGTGTCTAGTGACACTGGAGCAGCAGTTCTCAACCTGTGGGTCCCCAGATGTTGTTGGACTACAACTCCCATCACCCCCGAGCTCTGGCCTTGCTAGCCAGGGGTGATGGGAGTTGTAGTTCAACAACATCTGGGGACCCACAGGTTGAGAAAGGCTGCTCTGGAGGATGTGAGTGGACACAGACAGATGCATTCTGAGCTTCTATCAAGCAACTGTGCATCACTGTGGTGCGGGGAAGACCGACAGTAGGTGGAGCCAGACCCAACAGCAAGCAGAGCCAACTGACTCTGGCCACTCTAGGAGACCAGATTTAGTTGTCTCTGCTTGCCGTTGGGTCTGGCGCCACCTACTGTCAGTGCCAGTGATGGAAAGAAGGTAAAGTCCCTAACAGAAAAAGAATGGCAGATCAAGTTGATGGACTATGCCGAAATGGCTAAAATGAGAATCAGGAAGACCAAACTTTTAACAAGGAATGGGGAAAATTGAAAACTTATCTTAAAGACCATTGTAAACAGTAAGTAGGACTGGAATAGCACTTGTAGTTTAATGGCGGATTTTGGATACAATGGATTTGGATTACAGCCATACCTCATGTTACGTCCGCTTCATGTTACGTTCTTTCAGGTTACGTCCCGCAGCGACCCGGAAGTACCGGAAAGGGTTACTTCCAGGTTTCGCCGCTCGCGCATGCGCAGACGCGCAAAATGATGTCATGCGCAGAAGCGGCGAATCGCAACCCGTGCGGGCGCAGACGCGACGCTGCGGGTTGCGTTCCTTTCATGTTGCAAACGGGCCTCCGGAACGGATCCCGTTCGCAACCAGAGGTACCACTGTATTATAAAAGTTGCAGGAGGAAGCGATTAAGAACAGGACCCACAAAGGGGAGAAGGGAAGTCCAGGAGATTCCTTGGAAGCTCATTTTTATGCTGTATGCTGGACAAGTGACTGTGAAATTTTAATCTGAAAAACCAAATAAATAAATTTAATTTTTTTAAAAAACCTAACTCTGGTATCTTCCTCTGTGCTGAGTTTTACCAAGGTGAGATTGAGACTAAAATGAAGGAGGGAGCTTACAGGCAGTTTAGTTTCAATGGGTCTACTCTAGAGTAAAACATCGTTGAATACCGCCAGTTGCAAGCAGAAAGGCAGGCAGGCAGGCAATGGCTACCTAAGGGTCAGATTAAGGATGGTGGGGAAGTGCCCCATTCATCCTAATGGACCAGAATCTGGTGTTTGAGAAAGCACAACGTTTGAGCCCTATAGGAAGGTGTTCCCTGCAACTCAACTCACCTGTTTGTTGGAATAGACGTGGTTTTTGTTCCGGTTGGTGTCCAAGAGGCCTCCGCATTTGCCCAAGGCTGCGAGATCTTTCATAATAGAGTTGAGTGCCTCCTCTTCGTCTGCAGAAGAAAGGAAATAGATTTAGTCTTGTGAAACCTGAGGCTCTCTCCTTCTGGACCGCAGCACTTTAAAAAAATAATAATAATATGCGGATTTTTCTCAATATCAGCAATTGGGTTAGAAGAGCAGGGCACAGGCTAATTCAAGAGCGAGTGATCCGAGATTCCCACATGTGTAAGACAAGCTACGGCATGAATCTTTTATTATTAGCAGAGCGGAAAGGAAGTCAACAACGAGAACCAAGTATGCGCAGAGAGATAAGTGCGTTTAAATGAGAACACTTCACACAATTTATATAGTTGCAAATTTGTTTGTATTTTCAGACAGTGACTCTTGAGTACATTTTTTAAAAAATCATTCCTAAGTGCCAGTGTGGCAGACTGCGAAATCTATACATGTAGAAAAGGCTAAAAACAATTATTGGGTATAAATACGTGCATTGATACTGCAGATTTTAAAGGTTAATATCCAATTGAAGCCAGAACTTTTTTTCTTTTAGGGTTAATGGATACACAACTGGAAAAGGACTGTGGAAGATTATTCCAGGATATGATTACAGCGGCGAGTTTTACACGCAAAAAGATGGAAAGATACTACTACTATGGAGGAATGGTTGATACAATTATTGGACTATTCTGAGATGGCAAAATTAATGGGTTCAATTAGAGAAAAATTATTATTGACATTTATTATGAACTAGAAACTTCTTATGGACTTTTTGTGCGTAAGAGAAAATGAACTCGTAACATTTGGATTTGAAGAGTGAAAAAACATTGGCTTATAGAAAACAGAATAGCTGGATGCTAATGAGCGAATACTATATTTAGCTGATATATATTTTCCATTTCCTTTCCTTTCTCTTTTTCTCTCCCTATTCCCCCTTCACTCCTCTTTTTTTTCCTTTTTGCCCCTGTTCCTTTTTAGATTATAATTTTTTATTCTGGCATATTATTAAAAAAAGATACTTTGAATTGGGTATGAACTTTTGTATACCTTTTGATAAGTATCAATAAAAACAGTGGTTGCTGTTTTTTTTAAAAAAGGAAATCTATACCTGTAGGTTTCTCAGAAAATTATGACGGGGTGCTTGGTGGAAAAAAATAGGAAAATGCGAGTATTACCCTGGTTGAGCTGGGAATCCCCTTCCATAAGTTGCCAAATGGGGCAGTGTGGTCCTGTAATTGTCAGTGGTAAGGAGCTGTCATTACATTTCCCTGGGGTTCCCCACCCAAGAGAAAGAAGATCACCAGCAGTCTGAAGCGGCGGAAGATGCTGCAAATCTAAATGTTTCCTTGATGCATGTGTAATGGTTCTAGGGGTTGCTCGTGCGTAAGCCGGTGCTTATCTCCCCGGCTGGGTGCAAACACCTGGCTGGGTTGCCAAAGTGAACCTTTTCTGTCCAGACAGCCACTCACCCGTGGCTGTCTCATTCGCTGGCAGAATCCGTCAGTGGGCGTTTCTTAAACTTCTTCCAGCAAAGAAGCTCTTTGACGCCTAGTCTCCTCCTACTCTCTCTGCGCGAAAGCCTTCTGCGCAAGGAGGGCATGGGCAACGGAGGACCCCTACTCTCCCCGCTGGTCCCAGGCAAGGAGTCATGGGACCGCCTCGCCGCTTCCCCCATCTGCCCCCCTTCTCCACTGGTGCTACGCTGATTCTCTTCCCCAGAAGATGGGCTGCTTCTCCCGATCCCTGGACGCTCTCTGGAATCCCTCTGGCTTTTGCTCTCGCCCTCCGGCACTGATGGCAGTTCCCTGACAGCATGGAAACACTGAACCAGTTCACAGGTCACAAGTAACCAGGCCTGGATGGCAGCAGTCAAAGGCTTTTGGCCATGGCCAAGAGTCCCCATGTGTTAGAAGGGTGACTTGTCATTCTGGCTTTGCTGTGCCACCTTAATTCCCTCTTTGCAGGGCTCCCAGGTGACATTTTAGCCACGGGTGGGCAGCAGGGTCTCTTCTCAACAGGAGCTAAACTTGGCTCCTGTCTGCGGCAGCCGTACACCATTTTAAATTGCCTCAAATGCGATGCCCCAGCAGCCGGTAAGTCTTCACAAATCTCTGGACTGGTGTTGTTATGTACTGAAGTTCTCACCCTGGGCCAGCAGGGGGATACTGTAGATAGTTCAGGTCCACATATGCAAATAAGGGATTGAAAGTGATGTTCAGTGATTGGATAGCTACAGAAAGTTGTTACAGTTACGTTGTACTGGAGCTCTATATAAGCAGGCTGGCTGAACCCTTCAGTTCAGTTCTGTTCTGGCCTGTGAATAAACAAGAGCTGTTTGAAGAATCGCTGTGTCGTCTGATATGTTCACCCACAACTTAACAGGTGTGTTGCATTCTGGGCAGATTAAGATGGCAGGCAGACACTGCGGATGAATCCCATTTCAAAGGTGGAGGAGCATCTCTCCTCTGCTAAAATGCGGCAAGGAGGTGTGAGTAATAATAATAATAATAATAATAATGGAAGGTGTGAGTAGTAATAATAATAATAATAATAATAAGTGTTACGTTGTGGGTGAACATCTCAGACGACACAGCGTGAGCCAGGAGGCATGTATTGGAGCAAAGTGGCAGAAATTCGCTTGCGCATAATAAGCTCTTGGTTTATGGCTTCTCCAAATGTGCAAAACAGGTCTCTGTCTGCCTCTCCCTCACATGCGCAATATCCATAGAGATAAAAACCTAGAAAACACAAGAGCTTGTGAGGATATCAAGAGTAGCCTTATACCAGGACATAGAATCACAGAACCGTCGAGTTGGATGGGACCTCCAACGGTCATTTAGTCTAACCCCTTTCAATGCAGGAATCTCATCTAAAGCATCCATGACAGATGGCCAACAGGTCAGATCACTGAGCTACCTTGCCTCTTTCTCATGGGCAGTGGGAGAGCTTTCCTCACCCTTCTACACGATTTTGGTTTTTAACCAGATATGCCAGTTGCTGAATCCAGGGGTTTCATGTGTGCAGCTATGGGCTATGTGTTCTACTAAGCTACCACCGTTTCACCCAAAACCATTCAAATCCTGCTCCAGGCCTTGTCTTGCTGGCTCTACTTGTTGCCTGTCAGTCAGGTGGCTTAAAGACAACATCTGCCTTCAGTGACTGAGAAATGTACAGCCCTGTGTTTTTCTCCCTCAGCAGCAGTCCAGAAGGATGAACTAACAAGGGAAGACCACAATGATTCGCGTTAGAGTCGTTTCCCCCTCTGCTCGATCTCCAAAAACATTTGTACTTCAGGAAACCCCTTTCTCCTGAGTTCTGTAAACAAAAATAGATGGCAGGATGCTCCTTCAGACAGTCCCGTGTGTGTGGCTTAAACAATAATAAAACTTGTTTGTTAAAGCATCGGTGGAGCGATGCTCAACCTCCAAGTCCTCCCAAAATAATAATAATCAGAATTCATTGGAGAAGACAGATCAGAAGAGTTGGCATCATGGCTTGCAAAACTGCTGCTCACTCAGTCCTGTTTACAAAGGATCTTGGGCAGAAATGGATGAATCCTGGCTCTTGGGGTCCACCTCCCACCCCCAAAAGCAAAAGGCTTCCCTGAAGGGGAAGATGTGCTATTTGAGCAACCAGTTCAATCAAGGCCCAAACAGTAAGGAGTGAGAGGGGGAGAAATTTGACTCCGTTTGCATTTAAAAGCGAACCTATCAAATCTGAACTTTCTGAGATGATCTGTGGACTGAAATCCATACTTCAAAATCTGCAGTTCTCTGAATTTTGCGGTGCGGTTTTTCAGCCAAGTAATGTGCAGGAAAAGTGTGTCTGAAAATGCATGTGTTAGTGAAAATAACACACACGAAATGCACTATACGCTTAGCAAAAATGTATGCATTCGGCAAAACTGCATACAAACATTTGCACATCAGGATAAATGTGCTCTGAAATGCTGGGAAATTTTCCTGAGGATTAAAATTAATAAACAACCCACAAATTGTTGCAGAAATGCGAAGAACTGATTTGAAGATTTGAAAAATTAGAAACTGAAAGAACCGAAATCGACAGAACCACCCATCCCTACTTGTAAAAGTGGAATCAGGATCAGGTTTGAACGGAAGAAACCTTCCAATAATCGCCTCTGAGAACAAGCAGGACCTGCTGCGATGTTCTCTAAGTCTCTGCCCCAATGGCTTTTTTCAAGGCAGAGCTCAGGAAGCCTTTTGTAGTAAGTGCTTTATAAGAGACACAAGTTCCTCACTGACCAGCAAAAAGGTAGCATATGACCGGGAACCCTGAAACATGTCAGGTGAGCAAAAAGAACCGCCATCTTGAAGGCATGCAGAATGACACAAGAACAGGGAACGGGGATCAATGGTCCCACATCAGAAAAAGGGCACTCTGCTATTAGGTAAAGGTAAAGGTAAAGGGACCCCTGACTGTTAGGTCCAGTCGTGGCCAACTGTGGGGTTGCGGCGCTCATCTCGCTTTATTGGCCAAGGGAGCCGGCGTACAGCTTCCGGTCATTTGGCCAGAATGACTAAGCCACTTCTGGCGAACAAGAGCAGCGCACAGAAACACCATTTACCTTCCCGCCGGAGTGGTACCTATTTATCTACTTGCACTGTGACGTGCTTTCGAACTGCTAAGTTGGCAGGAGCAGGGACTGAGCAACGGGAGTTCACCCTGTTGCGGGGATTCGAACCGCCGACCTTCTGATTTGCAAGTTCTAGGCTCTGTGGTTTAACTCACAGCGCCACCCGCGTCCCTACTATTAGAAGTGCCAAATTATGGAACAATCTTCCTGGACAGTGCTGGTCCTAGGTTAGTTTTCTTCTGTCACTGCAGTCCATTCATTTGGATGACTGACTGTGAACCATCCTTCACAATCTCCTTTGAGAAGCTGTGGACTCTCCTTCCTTGGAGGTTTTTAAGCAGAGGTTGGGTGGCCATCTGTTATGGATGCTTTAGTTGAGATTCCTGCATTGCAGGGGGTTGGACTAGATGACCCTCGGTGTCCCTTCCACCTCTAAGATTCTATGAATCTGTGGTCAGAGCGCAAGGCAAGTAGAACATGTTGCAACCTTTGCAAGCTACGGCGCTCTGCTGATCCTCAGAGCTTCCAAAACCGATCGTTGTGTGCTGAGCCCAGGGGTAAACCTAAACAACGCGGTCCAGGTCCGGTCCCAAATCCAAGGATTCCACGAGGAGTCAGTCCAACAGGGCCAAGGTGGGAAACCAGGCTAGGTCAGGCACAGGGTAACAGGCAGGTTCCAGCAAGCAGCAATGTTGCTCCCACAACCTGGGGCGGGGTCCGACAGCCTTTTATCTCTGTCGGGGTAACAGCCGGTCCTGGTTTCCCGGCGACTCACCTCCCTGTCTCATTCGAAGGCGAGTACTCCTCCTGCGAGTACTCAGGTCTCTCCTTCTCTCAGACCTGAGTCTCTGCAGCTCGGGAGACGTCAGTGGGTTACTAGACCCAGGGGCCGCCTCAGCCTTTCCTGACCAAACTGGTAGTGGAGCAGCTGTAAGTGATGGCCCAGCTGAAGGCAACGAGGTAATCTCCACATCTGGAGCCAGGGCAGGCACAGGCCCCTGACTCGGCCCAGCTGGTGTTTGTTGCAGGGGAACCTGTGCAGACTGGGGCTCTTCAGAATCAGGCCCCAGACTCTGTTCAGATGGCGCCTGAGGCAGAGGATCCAGTGTGGATCTGGTTCTGAGTCTGAGCCCGAGTCCCAGGCCATCACACATTGGCGCTCCCACAGCTTTTCAGCCTCGCCTTTGCCTGTTCCACTCATGAAGTCGTAACTGACGTCATCAGATGTAGCAAAGGTTGGCGGGGCAGGACGGAAGCAGCCTCACAGGCCAAATGGGGAGGACCGGTGGGGCTAATCAGGCCCACAAGTTGGAGGTTCTTCTCCACTGCCCTCTCTCATCTTTCTTGCAATTTCCTGAGCACTCAGAGAGAATAGTGGAACAATGACAAAAAGGAGGAAAGCAGAGGCAGTGAGCTCTGAGGGGTTGTGGGGTGCCTCCTGTGTGGGGTGTGGGTTTTGGTAATAATAATAATAATAATAATAATAATAATAATAATAATAATAATAATTTTTATTTATACCCCACCTTTCCCACTTCAAAACCGGGCTCAGGGCGGCTAACAACAAATTTAAAACAATTATAAAAGCGGCATAAAATACAGTACAGTGGTACCTCGGGTTACATACGCTTCAGGTTACATACGCTTTAGGTTACAGACTCCGCTAACCCAGAAATATTACCTCGGGTTAAGAACTTTGCTTCAGGATGAGGACAGAAATTGTGCTCTGGCGGCACGGCAGCAGCGGGAGGCCCCATTAGCTAAAGTGGTGCTTCAGGTTAAGAACAGTTTCAGGTTAAGAACGGACCTCCGGAACGAATTAAGTACTTAACCCGAGGTACCACTGTATAAAAACATGAATAACAATAAAATTCAAAAATCAAAAATCAATTTAGGGGAAATAAGCATTAGATATCTACACCTGGCACCTGCACCATTGCTGGGGCAGCAGCTGGCACAAGACCCCTCACTAAGTTCGGGGCAGGGGAAGGTGAGGGAGCTGTGTGCCAGGGGCTGAAATTGACAGCCGTGGCAAGGAATTCAGGACAGAAACAGAAAAATGCCAGAAGGCAACGTAACACAAGTCACAGCGCCAGCACTAAGACAGGACTGTCTGCCTTCTGCTCACTGAGGACATCGGTATCCGGTGCATTTGAAAACATTGGCACATTCCTTGTTCTTATGGCTGAAGAGTTAAGGCGGAAAATGTGTGGGGAACGGCTGGCAACGACCCCAGAAGCCTGCTTGCCAGTGGCAAGTGCTCTCTCTGTGTCTTCTCTGAGGACAGCAACACAAGCATCTCTCCACGGAGAAGTGTTTCGGTGATGTGAGCCCTCTCTCTGCTCACAGTGCGAAGCAGCAAGGCCCAGGTGCATGTTTGGCGCCTCTCTAAGAACCAGCACTTAAAACATGCTCCCTGGCAGTTTAGCATGCAAGGACATGGGGACACGTGGTCCTATAAAGGTGTTTACTGGGATAACATTATTGTAAGCTGGATGGGGGTGAATCAACAGGAGGGAGGGTGCTTCATCTCTTCTCTACTCCCCAGTTATCTCCTCATAGGTAAAGGGACCCCTGACCATTAGGTCCAGTCGTGGCCGACTCTGGGGTTGCAGCACTCATCTCACTTTACTGGCCAAGGGAGCCGGTGTACAGCTTCCGGGTCATGTGGCCAGCATGACTAAGCCGCTTCTGGTGAACCAGAGCAGTGCACGGAAACGCCGTTTACCTTCCCACCGGAGCGGTACCTATTTATCTACAGTGGTACCTCAGGTTAAGTACTTAATTCGTTCCGGAGGTCCGTTCTTAAGCTGAAACAGTTTTTAACCTGAAGCACCACTTTAGCTAATGGGGCCTCCCGCTGCTGCCGTGCCGCCAGAGCATGATTTCTGTTCTCATCCTGAAGCAAAGTTCTTAACCTGAAGCACTATTTCTGGGCTAGCGGAGTCTGTAACCTGAAGCGTATGTAACCTGAAGCGTATGTAACCCAAGGTACCACTGTACTTGCACTTTAACGTGCTTTCGAACTGCTAGGTTGGCAGGAGCAGGGACCGAGCAACGGGTGCTCACCCCATCGCGGGGATTTGAACTGCAGACCTTCTGATCGGCAAGCCCTAGGCGCTGTGGTTTAACCCACAGCGCCACCAGCGTCCCATCTCCTCATACGCACCCCCAATACGTTACAATACGCTAATCTTTATTGTCATTGTCCCATACAGAACAACGAAACTGGAAAAAAATTGAATGTCTACGTAAGACATTCAAATCCAACAAGCCTGCTATCCCAGCTATCTCAGCCTGGTTAGCCCCCTAAAAACTCTGATACCCCATTTTTAAAATACAATACACTCCCGTAGAGACGCCTTAAAGGTAAAGGTACCCCTGCCCGTACGGGCCAGTCGTGTCCGACTCTAGGGTTGTGTGCCCATCTCACTTAAGAGGCCGGCGCTATCCGGAGACACTTCCGGGTCACGTGGCCAGCGTGACGAAGCTGCTCTGGCGAGCCGGCACCAGTGCAGCACACGGAGACGCCGTTTACCTTCCCGCTATAAAGCGGTACCTATTTATCTACTTGCACTTGGGGGTGCTTTCGAACTGCTAGGTGGGCAGGATCTGGAACCGAAAGACGGGAGCTCACCCTGCCGCGGGGATTCGAACCGCCGACCATGCGATCGGCAAGTCCTAGGCGCTGAGGTTTTACCCACAGCACCACCCGCGTCCCCTGACGTGTAAGAGACGCCTTACACTGCGTTTAAAACCAAAATCGCATTTGGATAGAAAGTGTTTCTCAGGCGGCTAGTCCTAGTCTTTATAACCCTGTACCTTCTTGCAGAAGGCAGAAGCTGAAAGACAGAGAAAATGCAGCTTGTATTTTCAGAGACTAATGGCAGGGGGAGAGAATTGAAGAAAACCTAGTCCATGGGTGCCTTTGCAGGGGAGAATATGAGGGGAGGGGGAAGTCTTAAGCACCCACCCCCTGATGACTCTGCATTAACATTTCAAGGGAAACCCCCTCAAAATTCACAATTCTGCCCTAAACCAGCTTTGGGTGGGATTTTTGAGATGAGTGCAAAATAACAAGCACGTCCCCTGCCCCACCCATAGGACTCGTCCATCCACCTTCACTCCCCCCCCCGGGACCCCCAGCTAAGTGGCGCCTTCCCCTCGCTGACTTTCACATCACCTCAACTTCCCTTTTCAAGCAGTTCTTGAGAACCCGTTTGGCTTTCTCTCCCTCCCATTGCTTAGCTTTCAAATGCTATCTTTTGCCTCTCGGCCTGAAAGAGGAAATGAGAGGATTTGCAAAAAAGCCGAGTTTAAGAAAACACGCACTGTCTTGACAGTGGAATGTGTTAAGTTGTGGGTGAACATATCAGACGACACAGCGATTCTTCAAACAGCTCTTGTTTATTCACAGGCCAGAACAGAACTGAACTGAAGGGTTCAGCCAGCCTGCTTATATAGAGCTCCACTACAACGCAACAGTAACCACTTTCTGTAACTATCCAATCACTGAACGTCACTTTCAATCCCTCATTTGCATATGTGGACCTGAGTGAAAACTATCTACAGTATCCCCCTGCTGGCCCAGGGTGAGAACTACAGTACATAACAGAATGGACTTCCTCGGGAGGTGGTGGAGTTTTTTAAGCAGAGGTTGGGTAGCCATCTGTCATGGGTGCTTTCGTTGAGATTCCTGCATCACAGCGGGTTGGACTAGATGACGCTCGGGGTCCCTTCCAACTAAAATTCTATGATTCTACGTAGTCCTGTTACTGCAAACATGAACCATCATTTTTTTTTGTTCAAATAAAACACACACACACCCTAAATGCTTTTTCCACCTCACAACCATGTTGCTAGCGTAGTATTTAATGTGAGCAAGGAGGAACAGTAAATGACAGGCACAATAAGTGCTATTAGCCCTGCTTCCAAGTCTTCTCCACTGGCTCACTCAGGATTGTTTACTTACAGCGCAACCCTGCGCACGTCTCCTGAAATATGAAGTCATACCTCATGTTACATATGCTTCATGTTACGTTCTTTCAGGTTACGTCCTGCGGTGAACCAGAAGTACAGGAAAGGGTTACTTCGGGGTTTCGCCGCTCGCGCATACACAGGAGCACTAAATCGTGCTTTGCGCATGTGCACAAGTGCCAAATCGCAACCTGCGTGTGCGCAGATGCACCGCTCCAGGTTGCTCTCTTTTCATGTTGCAAATGGGCCTCCGGAACAGATCCCGTTCACAACCAGAGGTACCACTGTAAATATTATTGAGCTCAATGGGACTTGCTCTCCAGTGCAGGGCTGGGAAACCTCTGGCCCTCCTGATGTCGCTAAACTACAACTCCCATCAGCTCTAGCAGCATTAACGAGGTGGATAGGTAAAGGTAAAGGGACTCCTGACCATTAGGTCCAGTCGTGACTGACTCTGGGGTTGTGGCGCTCATCTCACTTTATTGGCCGAGGGAGCCGGCGTACAGCTTCCGGGTCATGTGGCCAGCATGACTAAGTCGCTTCTGGCGAACCAGAGCAGCGCACAGAAACACTGTTTACCTTCCCGCTGGAGCGGTACCTATTTATCTACTTGCACTCTGACGTGCTTTCGAACTGTTAGGTTGGCAGGAGCAGGGGCCGAGCAACAGGAGCTCACCCTGTCGCGGGGATTCAAACCGCCGACCTTCTGATCGGCAAGTCCTAGGCTCTGTGGTTTAACCCACAGTGCCACCCGCATCCCTTAACGAGGTGGATAGCCAACAGGTAAAGCTGGCCCCCGGAACCTGCACTGTGAGGACCTGGGGTTTTAAAGAATATAGCCTTCTTCCACCACCCTCCTTTCATTCACATAACATTTGTAAACTGAACTGTGCCAATTTCAGCTTGAAATCACGATCCGAGGTTGCCTTCTTATCACTTGGACGTGGGGCTTTCCCTCCCGGCCTGAGATTCCAAACCGCAAGCCCTCGAACCTTTGCCACAAATCTGCCGCTGATTCAACCACCTGGCAGAATACCAGCACCTGCCTCCCCCTAACCTCTGTTGTGACAGCTCTAGTAGGCTCAGATCCTATCTAGATTTCCCAGGCTCCACTCCTCCTTGTGCGTACGTGTGTCTGTGTGCGTGGGGAATCGCTAAGAGGAGAATCTGTGTTCCTAGTTCGTCTTCGCTGTTTGAAAGCCGGATGAGAAAACAGCCGCGAGAAAACAGGGTCAGCATCAGACCACCCAAACAGCTTAGCTGTCAAACGAGGGGGAATATGGGAGAGACGAAGGAACAACTTTTGGAAGGTCTAGACAGGCCTGTTATTGTTGGCTTTGCTAGCAGGCTATTAGTTGGGAGAAAATTTGCCGTAGGTTCCAAGGATCTGCTTCCATCAACAATGGGGGGGGAAACAGAAACGCCCCGTTTCGAAAGATTTAGGGGGCAGATGGTCAGGGGCGAAAGGAGGAAAAGGTTTGCAGACTCGGTACAGAATGCTATATTTTCAGAATATCGACCAGAGAGTTGTGGTCCCCTATCTATTTTAAAACTTGAAAACACAACAGGACCACCTGTGAGTTTTGTGGTCCTTCCCCAAGGCTCAAACGTGGCCTATGTGAGGATAGGAGACCCCTGCAGTCCAGAGGGCACCAAAAAGCCTCAGCATTCTGCGGTCACGGATTAAAACCTAGGATTAAGATAAGAAACTGCAATCATCACAGTCTTGGCTCTTTGTGGCTGCTAAGAGCAAACAGTGACTGCTAAGAGGTCCTGTTTGCATAAATGCTGCCTTCACTTTTTACTGCAACAGCAAACAGGCAGCCAGGTGGCTTCAAGTCTCAGCTTCCTTGGTGGAATCTATGCACATATAAAAAAACGAAGTGAAAATCCTTTAAAAAAAAAAAAAGTTTGGAAAAATACATTGAATTTTGCATAGCTCACTGTAGCCATCTAGTGTCACATTTGCATACTGCACATCACAAAAAATTAAAATGGTTAATTTTCAGCTGTATAGCTGACTCCCTTCTCTGTGCAGATGTGTGGTAGTGTTCGACACAACAAAGGACATATACACCATATGTACACATTCCCCCTTGCCTGCAAAAAAATGTGGAACTATAGTTCCCCCTCACAGGACTACAATTCCTGGTACACTTAACAAACTACAGTTCCCAGGTTTCTCTGGAGGGGGCGGGTGCTTTAAATGTTTGGCATTGGCCTAGCATGTGGTAGGGTGAGACGCGGGTGACACTGTGGTTTAAACCCCTGCACCGCTTGGACTTGCTGATCAGAAGGTCGGCGGTTCGAGGCCCCATGACGGGGTGAGCTCCCGTTGCTCTGTCCCAGCTCCTGCCAACCTAGCAGTTCGAAAGCATACAGTGCAAGTAGATAAATAGGTACCGCTCTGGCGGGAAGGTAAACGGCGTTTCCGTGCGCTGCTCTGGTTTCGCCAGAAGCGGTTTAGCCATGCTGGCCACATGGCCCGGAAAAACTGTCTGCGGAAGCGGACAAACGCCGGCTCCCTCGGCCTGTAAAGCCACAACCCCAGAGTCATACGCGACTGGACTTAACTGCCAGGGGTACTCTTACCTTTACCTAGCATGTGGTATACATTTTACACATTCCTCCAGGGAGCTGAGAGATATGATACGATATTCTTTATTGCCATTGTCCCATACAGAACAACGAAATTGAAAAATCTACATAAGACATTCAAAACCCAACAAGCCTGCCATCCCAGATATCCCAACCTGGTTAGCCCCCTAAAAACTCTGATACCCCATTTTAAAATACAATATACTCCCATACATAGAGGCGCCATTTTGGGATTTGTATGTGTGGAGAGACATCTTTTTCTTGAGCAGGTGCATGAACACATGGAGGGCCAAGCAGAGAGGCTTGGAGGGCCACATTCAGCTTATGGGCCTGTAGCAGGACCCCCCCCCCCATCATTCAGTTTGTACAACCTTCACACACACTCACACTCACACACTACATATGCTACGCTTCTGTTATAAATTCATAGAAAATCAACCATACATCGGATTTGCACTGTTCCACTTTTATTTTCCTCCATGAAGGAAGGACTACAAAATGGGGAAGGTTTGATACAGGGCAGCCATAATCCCTTGAGCATACCAGCACATCCACAGGAGCCCTGCCCAGTTGCTATGCCAACCCTGATGGTCCTAGACAGAAGACCATCAAGATCACAAAGAACTTGCATATGGGAGTGGATTCAGCACAGACTGGAACAAAGGACAATAATCAGCTCTGCCCTCTGGGGGCAGGAAACTGCAAACTCCACTCTGTCACCTGGAAAGTACTCATGGGGAGGGGGAAAGGGGGAACCAGCCAGGTGACAGGACACTCAGGTTACCACCACAACTCCTCCCTCAACCCCTCCTTTCTGTGATGTATGTATGATGTTTCTGGGGGTGGTCTTGATCTATAGGATGTGAATTTCAAAAGTCTTTATAAGGCCTTGCACACTATTTTTCTGTGTCCTTCCTCTCTCCTGCAAGTGAGGGGAGCACCCTGTTGCAACAGTTCAATACAGGCCAAGCCTTCAGGCTGCTGTTTTGCTCCAAGTAATCCTGGTTGGTGCCTTTGTTTTTGTCCAAGGGAGCCCTCAGATTTTTCCGTCAACAGGCCTGAGATTCCCCAGCCTTGCACTACAGTATAGGGCAGGGGTCTGCAACCCGCGGCTCCGGAGCCGCATGTGGCTCTTTTACATCTTTGCCGCGGCTCCGGGGCGGATACTAGCGAGGGGAGGAGGCGCATTGTGCGCCCCAACACTCCTCACTGTGGCGGGCGCTGTACTGGCTGTGACGTCGCATGGGGGCGGTGCGTGCATTAGTCACGCACCGTCCCGACGTCACCTTCCCGCCCGCTGTCAGATCGCGGCTCCGGAGATATATTTGTTTTAAATGTCGCAATGGTTTTGCGGCTCCCAGTTGTTGTTTTTTCTTCGGAAACGGGTCCAAGTGGCTCTTTTTGTCTTAAAGGTTGCAGACCCCTGGTATAGGGACTGCCCTCTGCTGCCCTTGCTCATCACAATGACAAACACATGTCACTAGTAATAATGATAACTATAATGGTGGAAAACAGCACAAGTGGGCCTTTAAAAGGAAGAATATAATAACTGGGCCCACACACTGTGCAGATAAAAAACCAACCAACCCAGAAATCCCTCCTCTCTCTCTCTCTCTCTCGTAATGAAATACTTGGGCAGCTGTTTTTCCTGGACCTTACAAGCGTTGTGTTCTCCGATACGGCTAAAAGGATATTTGAGTTCTAAAACAGGGATTTCCCTCCCCTGTTCCCCAGGCTAGCTTCCCCTATCACTTATCGCTGCAATAAAACCATAACCAGAGGGGTTTGCAATCCGTCGCCACGGCAACCGCCCTGCGGTCCAAAACAGAGCAGGCCTGTGGGAAGGCCGGAGTGGGCCGCGTTCCTTGCATCCCACTCGCTCCTGGCTGAAGTTTCTGGTTTCTCGTACACGGGGGGGGGGGGGGCAGCGGGAAAGCAGCTGCGTCAACACTTTGTGCCTTCGGCGTGGCGTGCGAATCGCCTTCGGAGCCGAATTGCACAAGGTTGATCCCCCGCAAACACACCCCGTTCCACCTTCCTCCTCCGTTTGGGAGAGGAGGCATCTCAGCAGCTTCAGGGATCCAGCCCACCGACTAACTTCTGCCCTTTGTGCCTGTTGTCTTTGTCCATGGAGCTTTTATGGTGCTGGAGGAGACTCTTGAGAGTCCCATGGACTGCAAGATCAAACCTCTCCATTCTGAAGGAAATCAGCCCTGAGTGATCACTGGAAGGACAGATCCTGAAGCTGAGGCTCCAATACTTTGGCCACCTCACGAGAAGAGAAGACTCCCTGGAAAAGACCCTGATGTTGGGAAAGATGGAGGGCACAAGGAGAAGGGGACGACAGAGGACGAGATGGCTGGACAGTGTTTTCGAAGCTACCAGCAAACTGCGGGAGGCAGTGGAATACAGAAGTGCCTGGCGTGCTCTGGTCCAGGGGGTCACGAAGAGTCGGACATGACTAAACGACTAAACAACAACTGCCCTTTGTGAACAAGCTGATCCACAGCTGAGAGCCAGCCACCTGCCAATCATCCCAGTCGTTTAATCACAGAATTGTAGAGTCAGAAGGGACCCATCTGGTCCAAGCCCCTGCAATGCAGGAATACGCAGCTGTCCCATAAGGGGATCGAACCTGCAACCTTGGCGTTATCATAGGAATCTCATGGGTAAATATGGTCAACAGGATGCTAAATTGGATGGGTCATTATATACCAGGGTTACCGGGCAAGCCAGCAAGGCTTACCTGGCATACACCGGATCACTCCCACAGAGATCCTCTGTGGGCTGGGCCGATGCGGTGCGACGCCGGAAATCACTTCTGTGCATGCCCAGACGCCGAAAATCGCACCTGCACAGAAGCGTCTGGGCATGTGCTTAAGTGATTTTGGGCACCGCGGACATGCGCAGACGTGATTTCCAGGTCTGAGCATGCACAGAAGCAATTTCTGGAGCCGCGGAAGAGAGTCCCCGCGCCGCGCTGTGCTGGTTTAGCGCAGTGCGCGGGAACATGCCAAGCAAGCGGCTCGGTTCAGGGGTAGCTTGTGGGCCAGTTAAACGGCCTCCGTGGGCCGCAGGTTGGGGACCCCTGTTATATACAGATGAAACTGATCATCCCATCCGGATTTAAGTTTATAATCTTGGTTGGAGCAAGCCGTGGGAAATCCGGCTAGATGGGTTTTTTTAAATTTTTCTTGTTTGATTAGTTTATTATCTTGAATATGGAAACAGAGTCTGTTAACCTGGATAATTAGTAGTGCTGCTGCTATTTAAAGAGCCACCCACTTAGCAGTCAAAAGTAAACATCAGCATTCTGTGCAAAACATCTGCATGTTATCACTGGGGGAGTAAAAAAAAAAGACTGGGAGAGTAAAATTAATTCAACTTTAATTAACATTTAGGATTTAGGTCTTTGTTGGTTTGCTCCTATACATGGTGAACGAATGCCCAGGGTTCCTGCCCCTTTTAATTGTCTGTTACACATAGGAGGATTGCTGGCAACTGAGGCTTGCAAGGCTGCCTGTGTTCAGCTCCAAAACAACAGCCAGGTGAGAGACAGAAAGGTGAGACAGCCAGGTGAGACATCCAATGCAGAAAAGGTGACACCAGCACAGACTCTGAAGGAACTCATCTATAGAAGTTAACGGCTACTTGTCACAGCATAATGCTACTGAGAAGGGTGGTTTTTTAAATGACACAGTATCTAAATCGTGTTAAATAAAATACCAATTTCCTAGAATGAAAGATGGCAAAGTTCACAACTCCGCTCCCCACAAACCCGGCAAACCATCAACAGTTCAGTCAGTAGAGTATGAGCCTCTTAATGTCCGGGTTGTGGGTTCAAGCCCTGCACTGGGCAAAAGATTCCTGCATTGCAGGGGGCTGGACTAGATGACCCTTGTGGCCCCTCTACCATTCTATGACTCTACCAGCACATGCAAATGCACAGAATGGATAAAACATGGACAAAAAAGCAGGTAACACGCCACGCACCCCGTGCCGCATAAAAGCAAGCAACCCCTCAACTAAGAAAGACGGGGTTCTCTGCAGGCCCTAAGGTTGTTGCCTGATGGAACCGACCATCTTTAATTTTTATTTTAAAATAATTTTTATTGAATGATTTTATGTTACAAAAAACATTACAACCATACTACCACAAAATATAACTGAGAAATAAAAATTACATACACCAATATTTTGTTTGTTATTTGTTATTTACCGTCTTATTTCCTCCCAAACATTCCATCCAAAACACACACCCGCACAAACACAAAAAATAATGAAAATAATGAAAATAAATATTTTTTCCCCTTTTATCTTACAAAATCTTTTCTTCAATTTTGACTTCCTGTCAAATCCCTTCGCATATGTTTTATCTTGCAACTGAATGTACACAAAACAATAAACCTTTCTATATAGATTTCCCAATACATTCAAAAAACGTAATAAATCCTTAATTGTTGTCCACCATGGAACCCACATTCTTGTAAAGTGTCACAATCTGGGGCTGACATCTATTGTGATTAAAGTCATGGGCATCTAGCAGCAAATGCAAACTCTGCCTGTTGGTTCTCCCGCTTGATTGATGGCCCATGTACCACACAGAAGTGTTGGTAGAACTTAAAATGTCCGCCATTGTGCTCTGCCACCAGCAGGAAACCAAGGTTGGGAAAAGTAAGGGAGTCTTACCCATGGTCATATCTTCATCAGGTCTGTATCCCACAAGTCGAGGGCACTTATGCCGTACAGGCCTTCAGGTCCAAGGGCTGCTCCTGCAACAGGAAGAATGAAGATTATTAGATAGTGAACCTTGTAGACGGACATGGCAGAGTCAAATGTGGTCGCATCGCCTGGGCCAAAAAAGGATCTCATAGTGACCTTTATGTGACTCAAAACCACAACAATTTTGCCTCCATCCTCCCCACGTGCTGTGTCTTCCTGTCACCCCTTTGGAGGCAGAACAACGTAAGTCACTACAGTCTGTTAATTCAGACAGAGCACCAAACCATGGTTATTGCAAAGTCACTACAAACCACGGTTTCCCATTCTCAGTTGCTGAGCAGGCAAACCATGGTTTGTCAGGTCAAACGTCACGCCCAACCGTTGTAATACTTCCTTGCCTGAACTGGGCCCACAGTAGTGTGTCCTGCCCTAAATCATTGAAGGAGCAGTTGTTTGCAGCGATCAGTTGAACTATTTCTAGGGTTGCCAAATGTCCTCCTTTTCCAGGACATGTCCTCTTTTTCATGGGTATGTAAAATGAGAGTCGCCATAGCGATCCATAGCTAGAAGCAGAAGTCGGCAAATGTGTCCTCTTTTTGCTCTTCAAAATACAGTGGACGCTTGGGTTGTGAATGTGATCCGTGCAGGAACTACGTTCACAACCCGCAGCATTGCGTCTGCGCATGCGCTGGTCGCTATTCAGCACTTCTGTGCATGAGCAAAGTGTGATTTAGCGCTTCTGCACATGCAGAAGCCGTTCTGGTACTTTCAGGTTCGGCACAGTGCGCAACCCGAAATCGAGCAACCCGAAGCATCTGTAACCCGAGGTATGACTGTACGGCAACCCCAATTTCACTAGGTGCCAGACAAGTGCTGCCTCTGTGTGCTGAGGCCAATGCTAAAGCAACCAACACTTTAGCGGCACCTAGTGGCAGAACACAAGCATTGCAACACCAACAAATTTCTACCTAGAAAGGAAGCTCCTTTAACATAAAACCCCCAGGTATCGACTTGCAGATAACCAACCACAGTAAGATAGTAAACTCACCCTGAACCCTCCCTCTCTGCATTTACTTCTTAGACCTCATAATGAAAACTGTAAACTGTTCACAAATAGGCATGACAACCACAGACAACACAGAAATCACTTCAAGGTGCAATCTAAAAATAATGTTGTAAACACCCGAGACATCTTCAGACTCTAAAGCAAGTACAAGGATATTTATTCAAACCTATTTTGAGATATTGGGGCAGGAAGAAGAGAGAGATGCATCAAGCCAATAATCTGAAATGGACATCTGAAGCTAAACATGTTGTTCCTTTCGCTTGCTGCTACTTCCTATCTGAGAAACCACATGGCTCTGTTTGGGAACCGAAACTCAGCTATGCCGCCACACATTCTGTAACTTTAAGCAAGAGGCAGAATGACGTATACAGCTTCAAAACAAACCCTGACCGAAAGGGTGACAGAATTCATCGAGACTGGAGACAAAAGACTTTTTAAGTTCCAGTCCTGTCCCTGATAACACCACATGAAAAAATCCCCCCAAACGATGACGGAAATGGAATTTGGAAACAATCTACGGGAGATTCAAGCTGTGCTTCTATGGGAAAGATACAAACGCGGACCGCAACAAAATGTTGCAGGATGGAGAGCTTCTGTTCAGGGTCCCAAACAACCAGCTTTGCCTTCTTCTAGAACACTCCATTCTGTTCTGCCTCCCTGGGTTTTCCTCCTCTCTCCAGATCCTCAGCATTTGGTGGCCACTGAGCATCTTCAGACCTCCTTGTGTCCCTTCCTCTCCAATTAAATTTTTTCCAACTTCTGAAAACCTTGGGGTTTCCCCCAAGCCTAGTGACACCAACTTCTTGCATGTGGGTGGTGCTGTTTTAGCTATGTAAGGATCCACCCGACAAATCAGTTTGCTATTAGTATATAAGATCTGCTTTTGGAACTTCCAGGTCGCCTTCAAAGGTAGCCCCACGTAGAGCGCATTGCAGTAGTCCAAGCGAAAGATAACCAAAGAATGCACCACTCTGGCGAGACAGTCTGCGGGCAGGTAGGGTCTCAGCCTGCGTACCAGATGGAGCTGAGAGACCGCTGCCCAGGACACAGAATTGACCTGCGCTTCCATGGACAGCTGTGAGTCTAAAATGACTCCCAGGCTGCGCACCTGGTCCTTCAGGGGCACAAAACTGAGGTTTGTTCTTGGTCCACCACTCATGGTTTGTTTGCAGGAGACATACAATGAGCCTGGTTTTGCAGGTAACACTAAGCCAAACCATAGCTTAGCTTCTGGTTATGCAGTGACAGCAGGAACAGGAGGAGCGAAGCGGTTGCAACTTTGTAACTGTGTACTGTACCAGTATGCTTGTTCATTCACACTTAACCATGGTTAAGGAGAACCCGGCACTGCCTGATTCACGCCAATATTCCACGTGTTCAAACATGCATGTCTTAAGAGAAGTCACCGGCTGTTTATCTATAACTGAAGCTCTTTTGTAAACTGGCACTAAATAAAAATTACAAAAAGCGCCCATTCGTTTCAATCTGTCGATCCGTTTTTTAAGCGGCTGCAAATGCAGGTCAGTGCAAGCTGGAAAAGTCATCCGGATTTAATTCAATTTGCTAACGAAAAGGGGCTTTCCTTAGCTTCCTAAGCGGTGTTGAAGCAATAGACCGAGCCTGGAGAATTTAACAAGCAAAATAGAGAGTCAAACGGAAAAGGAAAAGAAAACTTTTCTTTAAAAAGATTCCACCACACTAACTTTCAGCAAGTTTCCGGGAGGCCTGCCAGCTAATGCGCAGGAGGTTGTGTGTGTTGTTGTTTTAAAATGTACTGTGGTACTGTTCAAAAATATTATTGTCAGAGGGTTTTTTTCTAGCGAACTTGGGGCCAGCAGAGGGATAGCGCTAGCAAAAGCAATAACCAAATAATGAGAAACGGTTTCAAATGCAAGCTTATGCGCTGAAGAAACAAATTGTGTAGAGTTTGAAAAAGCGAGCAATCATCATTACAGTTTATTTGCAGCTGAACAATGAAACTTGCAGCTGGACACCTAAAGACAGCTTAAAATTAAAGACTGAACATTACTTAATTGATGGTGGGCATTTATACATGTCTTGCTAGCCATAAGTGCTCACAACATCCTCTTTTTGTTGTCTATTAATCCCCATACTGTAAAAATATAGTTCAAAAGTACATTAACATCTACAAATACCAAAATTTTGACCGGTACAAAATTGATACAGACAACTTCACACCAGAAGAATATATCATTGAGAAAGCCTGCATCAGATGACTCAATGAGGTCTTTTCATCATTACGCCGCCAACATCTATCTGAGAACAGACAACACTTTCTTGTAGAGGTGTTGTGGAGCATATCAGATCTTTGGGAGGATTGCTGTTAGTGGTCTCAATAACCCAAAAGCACTTGCATGTGAAGACCTCCCCCAAACCCCCTCCAAAATAAATCACACAGGACACAGAATATTTGTTTAAGATTTTTGCCATTAATTTGGACACAACATTATTGATTACAGCATGTGAGTGGTTGCTTAGGCATTGGTTCGGACTACCTGAATGGGACATGGGTGGTGCTGTGGGTTAAACCACAAGAGCCTAGGGCTTGCCGATCAGAACGTCGGCAGTTCGAATCCTTGTGACGGGGTGAGCTCCCGTTGCTCAGTCCCAGCTCCTGCCAACCAAGCAGTTCGAAAGGACGTCAAAGGGCAAGTAGATAAATAGGTACTGCTCTGGCGGGAAGGTAAACGGCTTTTCTGTGCACTGCTCTGGTTTCGCCAGAAGAGGCTTAGTCATGGTGGCCACATGACCCGGAAAAACGTTCTGCAGACAAACGTTGGCTCCCTCGGCCAGTAAAGCGAGATGAGCGCCGCAACCCCAGAGTCGTCCGCAACTGGACCTAACGGTCAGGGGTCCCTTTACCTTTACCTGAACCTGTACTGGCAGGAACAGGACTGACAACTGGAACCTCCAGAGGTCAGTAAGGGGAAACATACTGGGGGAGCACAGAGGCGGATGATGGGGACTGTAGTCCAAAAACAGCTGGAGGCCCACGTTTGGGAGATCCTGGGTCTAGACGCATTTGGGATTATGCGCAATGATTCCGCCCTGCAGTAAACTTTCAGAATGCCCTATCACTCAGCACAAGCATAATGAGGAAGAAGGCCATTCAACCGCTTTATAATCCTGCAGTTGAGAGGCTTTTCAGCTACACACTTTCAGACCCTTACGGGACTTTTATGCAGAAGTTGTCGAGCGATGGAATGTGCGTACTTGGCGTATCGACTTCCAGGTCTGACTCATCTCATTAATTTCGCTACCATCTATAGAATGAGCATGCCTGAGTCGCGAGGGGTTTCCAGGATGAAGGCGGCTGGAATTTCAAAAGAATATTTATAAGTCCTTTGCTCGCAACCTCGTATATATTCAGGGCTACTCGTCTTCCAAATGCACATGAAGAATCCGAAAGGAAGGCTAGCTTTAATTAAAACACTGCATCAGAGAAAGGGAGCCTGTGGCCCTCCATGTATGATGGTGGACTACAATTCCCATAATCCCTGCCCACTAACCATGCTGTCTGTGGCTGATGGGATTCGGAGTCCATATGGAGAGCTATAGATTTCCTCATCTTTGCACTAAAGCAGGCTTCTTCAACCTTGGCCCTCCAGATGTTTTTGGCCTACAACTCCCATGATCCCTAGCTAGCAGGACCAGTGGTCAGGGATGATGGGAATTGTAGTCTCAAAACATCTGGAGGGCCGAGGTTGAGGAAGCCTGGCCTAAAAGCACGTTTCTTGCTCTCAAGGTTGGACAAGCCTACCCAGCATGTTGATGTGTATATTAATCTGCTTTTAGTTTATCACTTTTTATTTTTAAAAAATTGTTTTAAATAGTTGTTTTTAACTGATTTTACCAATAATGTTATTGTTTTATTCGTTTTGTAAAGTGTTTTGAGGCTTTTTTTAAATAAAAAAACAAATCAAGCTGTTGATACATTTTATGAAATAAATAAATACACAACAAATGCAAGCAGGAATAAAAGGGGGCAATATTGCAGGAGGACTGGAATTACTGGGCTCCCCTCTAAAGGGTCAATTTCAGTTTCTCTCTGTTTCTCATCTTTCCAATCGTAAGTGTAGTTCTCCCCAGTTCCACATCAGCATGAGATTATTATTTTTTAAGTCACCATGCAAATTTAACAGCACGTTAGCGCTAATTTCTCCTGATGCACATCTCTGTATGCAATTTCCCCTAATATACGCATGTCGGCAAAGCAATTTTCCCAAACAGAATGCATTTTGTTAAATGTTACATTCACTAATATATATATATGTATTTTTTATGGGCACTTTATCCCAGTATATGCATTTGTGTACACATTTTGTACACTGGAGATCTGCACTGCAAAATTCAGAGAAGTGTGGATTTTGAAGGACAGCTGTGTTTTGGTTCTTATAGCGTTCTTGAAAGTGAAAGTTAGGTAGGTTCGCCTTTTAAATGTGAACTCACTCAAATTTTGTCTCCATCCCCACACCCACCTCTGATAGGGGGTTGGACTAGATGGCCCTTGGGGTCCCTTCCAACTGTATAATTCTATGATGCTACAATTTCCTCTCGCTCGTGTTGTCCTGCTGATACAACCACCACCTCTTTGATTTATACACACAAACAGCCCCCTGCCTTCACATATCCAGTTCACAATAACAGCATGGGCACACACCACTAAAGACAATTGCTTTTATTTCCTCACATTTGCAAAGTGGGTGACAATTATTATTTATTTATATCAAATTTGTATGCCACCCTTCACCCGTAGATCTCAGGGCGATCCACAGCATAAAAATCCAAGATAAAAACACAAAATACATAATAAAAACAAGAACGAAAAAACTCACAAATCCGCCCCCACAAGACATCGGTGACTCTCTTATACAGTGGTGCCTCGCAAGACGAAATTAATTCGTTCCGCAAGTTTTTTCTTCTTGCGAGTTTTTCGTCTTGCGAAGCACGGTTTCCCATAGGAATGCATTGAAAATCAATTAATGCGTTCCTACGGAGACCGCCTTCAGACCAGGTCCAGGGACAGCGGGGAAGACGCTTGAGGTGGGAGGAGGGTTTTTCCTCCCCACCGCCAACATTCAGAACAGCATTCTGAATGTTGGCGGTGGGAAGGAAAAACCCTCCTCCCACCGCAAGCCCCGGGAACAGAGGAGAAGCGCTG
>JAXCMG010000168.1:0-24128 GCA_034642415.1 Podarcis siculus
CCCCCCCCCCCGTGCAATTTTTTTAAAAAGTGATTTGGCTGTGGTTCATTTAGATTGCATTGGATCAAAGTTAATTTGGGTGCAAGTTTGTTTACGTTCATAATTTTTAAAAATATTGATTTGATAGTAAATATATGAGGTTTTATTGTTCAGTTAACAATTTATTTTGGAGTTAATGGGTGGTATTAGTAAATTACAGTTTACTATATATACTATATATATATATATACTATATATATACAGTTTATATATATTACTATAAATTACTGTGCGGCTGCGATTGTTGTAGCGGCTACTGGGCCCAAGTTTTATTGTGCAGTTGGCAACTTGTTTTGAAGTTAATTGGGGGTTATATTGTGTTCCTTATTTGTAAATTTCGGACTATTGCTGTGCTGCTGTGCTTGGTGGGGCTCAAGGCCTCAAGTTTAAGAGGCCTATTGGTTTCAGTATTCAGTTCATTTAGTTAGTCAAAGTTAATATTTTTATCTCCTGGCAAAGGGGCAAGGTATTAAGCTTCACTGGTTCAAGTAATTCGATTTAAAAGGTCTATTGGTTTCTGCTAGTCTTGGGTAGCCAACATTTACTTACTGCCTTATATTTATCGCTATTGCTCAGGCCTTCCAACTGCTGTTGGTGTAATCAGTACTAAGGTAGACTTTGCAGGCGATGTTAGTAGTATTTATGTGTAATGGTTTGGCTCTCCCACAGAAGCGAGACACCGGCAGTAATTATCTCAGGTTTATTGCTCAAACACACAAATCACTCCGGAGCTCCTTCACTCAGTGTCTGACTCCAAGTTAGCAGTTGCCAAGTCTAAACTCTGCCCCTTCCTCTTCTTCCACTTCCGTTCTTTTTCCCTCCTCTCATTGACCTTTTCCCGCCTTCGAGTCTTTCAGCTAGCTATTCCCGGCCTCTCCCCTTCTGTCTCTGAGCTAAGATTGGTGTTTAGAGTTTTGCTATCTTCTGCTTGTCTGCTCTCTGAAACACTGCCACTGGGCTGCCCCTCCTTCCTCTCACATTCCAGTCCACATTCCAGTGTCCTTATCTCCCTCGGCTTGCTTATATTCCCAGCCTCTGTCAGCTCCGGAACGAAGCTGACATTATGTAACAGTCATAGCACCAGGAAAACATCATGTTTCAGTGGCTGCCAGCACTGGGGTTAAGCATGCTCCTGTTACCAGGTCCCAGTCTGCCCAGTCTGGCAAATGTCCCTCACTTGCAGGGCAGGCAGTGGGGCAATTAGGTTAAACCTTGGCAGGGATGGCAAAAAATCCACCCGCCTTGCGCAAATTCTTTGATGAGTTTGATTCCATGATGCAGAGATTCAGGCCAGGGGATTAGGGCCAGGGTTCAGACCCTCAGTCTTCCCCCGACTCAGTGTCCCCCTGACACTGCAGCCAGCTGTTCTAGTATGTCTCAGAATAGTGATGACGGGGAGGAGATGCCTTGCACGTCCCAGGCTTTATTCAGTAGCTCGCAGCTGTCTAGTGTGGCACCACAGCCTGGGACTTCTGCGCCCAAACCCTGCAATAAGCAACCCAATTCTGCATCGCGTGTGCTGGTCAAAGCTTGTACTGCCATTGCACCTCAAGGAGGGGATGGTCAAGCTTAGTGCACAGGTCGAAGGGTCACGCGAATTGTGGATAGGCCAGTTTCTCCCCTTCTTGCACCTGCCTTGGCTTTGAGGCAGCCGTCCGTGTCATTTCCTAGCCGCGTTATCACAAATTGCAGGTACTTACACGTCCTCAGAAGAAGAAGAAGAAGAAGAAGAAGAGTTTGGATTTGATATCCCGCCTTTCACTCCCCTTCAGGAGTCTCAAAGCGGCTAACATTCTCCTTTCCCTTCCTCCCCCACAACAAACACTCTGTGAGGTGAGTGGGGCTGAGAGACTTCAGAGAAGTGTGACTGGCCCAAGGTCACCCAGCAGCTGCATGTGGAGGAGCGGAGATGTGAACCCGGTTCCCCAGATTACAAGACTACCGCTCTTAACCACTACACCACAGAGGAAAGTGTGCTTCCATTCCCAGATGCTGCAATAGTACCCAAGAAGCATTGTCATAAGAAGCATTCCATCAAGAAGAGCAAGAGGTCCAGGAATGACGACTCTGATTCAAATTCAGGTACTTCCTCCAGTAGGGCTCCGATAGTGATGAGTCAATGGATCGTTACTGGGGTCAAGGAGAAGGGGTCCCTGGTCTCCCTTTATGGGCTTGGAATAGGAGAACTAATTCCCATCAAAAGAGGTTTGGGGGGACCTTGGAGTGTAAGACGGGGCCCTGGTAGAGGATGTTAAAGTCTCTACTAACAGGCCCAAAGACATTATCCTGGGTAACCATCTGTCCTCAAAAACTAGGGCCAAAATATTGAATGGCGAATATGTAGACATCATTAAACTGGTCCCACTAGATGAGCCCCAAGAAAAATCTGATAGGAAGCGTGGATATGGTAAACGGAAGTATAAGTTGCCCAGGGTTGAAAAAACTTTTGTAAATTGGCTAAACAGCTTCCAAGTTTTTTCCTGTGTAGTATCTGCTGCTTATCCGAAGAGAGCTATGCATTTAATCATTTATCAATCACTTGTGCGGACGGCCTATGCCATGGCTGGCACTGTTGCCAACCGCACGCTGGGATCGAGTGGACCAATTTATTTGGCTTACATATGTGGGCCCTCATATCAAAAAGAAACCTCTGGACCTCTGAAAATTCCAAAAACCAGACACCAGGGGGTGCATGTAGACAGTAAATCTCTTTCACTTGCATTCTCACCCATCAAGCTTAATGTGCTAAAAGCCCTTCTAGACTTATACCCCAATAAAAAAGCAGCAAATTACCTTTGGGAGGGCTTCTCCTGGGGTTTTAGAATCCCAGTGTCAACTGCTCCTAATTCTAGGGATCCACCAATGTAGCAAAAAGAAAGATAGAAAAAGAAGTATTGGCATGGCAGGTGGCTGGTCCCTTTGCTAGCCCACCTATTCAAAATTTACATGTCTCTCCGCTGGTGATTGTCCCCCAAAAAGTACCTGGGGAATTTCATCTGATTCATAATTCAGTAAAATACGCTTCCTTCGATCATGCCATAAAACTTATTAGGACTTTTGGAAAGGGGGCACTATTGCGTGGTTTAAAAGAGGGGAATGTTACTCTGCTGAAATTGTGGAACTTGTTAACACAAGTTGGATATTATCAGACAATATATCCTCTCCTGCATCCCTGAACATTCCCACAAAGGGTTAGTGGCCCCAGCATTGCATATTTTTTCTGTATTTTTGAAGGATTGCATTGGATTGTGATTTTGAGCTGAGTAGTATTTTTCTCCCCTTCATGGATCACTGCCTTGCCGTGGCGAAAGGGCTTGAATAACTCAGAGAAGCTATGAACTATGCCGAGCAGGGCACCCAAGATGAACAGGTCATAGTGGAGAGTTTTGACCAAACGTGATCCACTTGGAGTAGGAACCGGCAAGCCACTCCCATATCCCTGCCAAGAAAACTCCATGGACAAAGACAACAGGCATATAAAAGTTATGATGTTGGAAGATGAGCCCCTCAGGTCGGAAGGCGTCCAACATGCTACTGAGGAAGAGCGGAGGACAAGTACAAGTAGATTCAGAGCTGATGAAGCGGCTGAAAAGGAAATGCAAGAAAGCAAAGCGGCTGTCCAACGAGGCCTTACAAATAGCGGGGGAGAGAAGGCAAGCAAAATGCGAGGGAGATAGTGAAAGATACAGGAAATTGAATGCAGATTTCAAAAAAATAGCAAGGAGAGACAAGAAGGCCTTCTTAAACGAGCAATGCAAAGAAATAGAGGAAAACAACAGAATGGGAAGAACCAGAGATCTGTTCAAGAAAATAGGAGAAATGAAAGGAACATTTTGTGCAAAGATTACCATAATAAAGGACAAAAGTGGTAAGGACCTAACAGAAACAGAAGACATCAAGAAGAGGTGGCAAGAATACACAGAGGAATTATACCAGAAAGATATGGATGTCTCGTATACCCCAGGTAGTGTGGTTGCTGACCTTGAGCCAGACATCCTGGAGAGTGAAGTCAAATGGGCCTTAGAAAGCACTGCAAATAACAAGGCCAGTGGAAGTGATGGTATTCCAGCTGAACTATTTAAAATTTTAAAAGATGTTGCTGTTAAGGTGCTACACTCAATATGCCAGCAAGTTTGGAAAACTCAGCAGTGGCCAGAGGACTGGAGAAGATCAGTTTACATCCCAATCCCAAAGAAGGGCAGTGCCAAAGAATGCTCTAACTACTGCACAATTGCACTCATTTCACATGCTAGCAAGGTTATGCTTAAAATTCTACAAGGAAGGCTCAAGCAGTATGTGGACCGAGAACTCCCAGAAGTGCAAGCTGGATTTTGAAGGGGCAGAGGAACCAGAGACCAAATTGCAAACATGCGCTGGATTATGGAGAAAGCTAGAGAGTTCCAGAAAGACATCTACTTCTGCTTCATTGACTATGCAAAAGCCTTTGACTGTGTCGACCACAGCAAACTATGGCAAGTTCTTAAAGAAATGGGAGTGCCTGATCACCTCATCTGTCTCCTGAGAAATCTCTATGTGGGACAAGAAGCTACAGTTAGAACTGGATATGGAACAACTGATTGGTTCAAAATTGGGAAAGATATGCAGAATTCATCATGCAAAAGGCTGGGCTGGATGAATCCCTAGCCGGAATTAAGATTGCCAGAAGAAATATCAACAACCTCAGATATGCAGGTGACACAACCTTGATGGCAGAAAGTAAGGAGGAATTTAAGAACCTTTTACTGAGGGTGAAAGAGGAGAGCGCAAAATATGGTCTGAAGCTCAACATCAAAAAAACTAAGATCATGGCCATTGATCCCATCACCTCCTGGCAAATAGAAGGGGAAGAAATGGAGGCAGTGAGAGATTTCTTGGGCTGCATGATCACTGCAGATGGTGACAGCAGCCACGAAATTAAAAGACGCCTGCTTCTTGGGAGAAAAGCAATGACAAACCTAGACAGCAACTTAAAAAGTAGAGACATCACCTTGCCAACAAAGGTCAGTATAGTAAAAGCTATGATTTTCCCAGTAGTGATGTATGGAAGTGAGAGCTGGACCATAAAGAAGGCTGATCGCCGAAGAATTGATGCTTTTGAATTCTGGTGCTGGAGGAGACTCTTGAGAGTCCCATGGACTGCAAGGAGAAAAAACCTCTCCATTCTTAAGGAAATCAGCCCTGAGTGCTCACTGGAAGGACAGATCGTGAAGCTGAGGCTCCAATACTTTGGCCACTTCATGAGAAGAGAAGACTTCCTGGAAAAGACCCTGATGTTGGGAAAGATGGAGGGCACAAGGAGAAGGGAACGACAGAGGATGAGATGGTTGGATAGTGTTCTCGAAGCTACCAGCATGAGTCTGACCAAACTGCGGGAAGCAGTGGAAGACAGAAGTGCCTGGCGTGCTCTGGTCCATGGGGTCACAAAGAGTTGGACACGACTAAATGACTAAACAACAACAACAAGCATTTTTCTGAGAGAACTTCCTGTTGAGCACATGGTCCTTTGTTCCATTGTGCAGTGGGGAGTAAGCAACCCCCCCCCTCAGAGTTCACAGTGACCCAAGGCAGTGAAGATTTGTTTTGTATTTTGAGATTTTTGAGATTTTGATTTTAGAATTTTGAGAAATTTTTGAATTTTGAATATTTTTCAAATTTTTGAATTCTAAGATGGCTAGAGCAGCTTTTGATAGTGATGCAAAACTTGGAATGCCTGTGCTAAATGAATACAATTTTGTGCACTGGAAGCAGCGCTTAATAGTATTTTTAGATTCAAAACACGTTTTGGATGCTGTAGAGAACCCTCAGCCTACATGCGCAACTGAGGAAGATTTAGCCAAGATAAGAGCTTGGAAGGGGACGCGGGTGGCGCTGTGGGTAAAAGCCTCAGCTCCTAGGGCTTGCCGATCGAAAGGTCGGCGGTTCGAATCCCCGCGGCGGGGTGCGCTCCCGTTGCTCGGTCCCAGCGCCTGCCAACCTAGCAGTTCGAAAGCACCCCCGGGTGCAAGTAGATAAATAGGGACCGCTTTCTAGCGGGAAGGTAAACGGCGTTTCCGTGTGCGGCTCTGGCTCACCAGAGCAGCGATGTCACGCTGGCCACGTGACCCGGAAGTGTCTCCGGACAGCGCTGGCCCCCGGCCTATAGAGTGAGATGGGCGCACCAACCCCAGAGTCTGTCAAGACTGGCCCGTACGGGCAGGGGTACCTTTTTAAGAGCTTGGAAAGACAAGAACAGCGAAGCCAGACACATAATTTTGAGTGGACTTTGTGATGAGCATCTTTCATTAATAAATAGTAGAGATGATGCATCTCAAATCTTAAGTGATATTGAGCGCATGTATGGAGAATCTACCAAGAACTCCTACAGAACCTTGATGTGTAAATTAAGCAGACTGAGGATGAATTCAAAAGAAGAATTCACAGAGCACATCAACAAGTTTACTGAGATTATTCAAAGGATTGATCTTATTCCTAAGCCTTTTGATGAAGATACAAAGACATCATTTTTGCTATCGTCCCTAGGACCACAGAGAAAGTCTAACTTTTATTTTTATTTTTTTAATTCAAAATTATAACAAGACATATTATCCAAAAACATATCATCCTTGTTTCCCCACCCCATTTTTCCTCCCTCCCCCCTCCCACACAACCCCCCCACCCCCCGACTACCCTCAGTTCCAGTCTTTGGTTTCTCTAAGAATGCAGTTTTCTGCATGTTACAAAGTTGTATGGATCCTCAAACTATTTTGCTGATTATTACCAATAAAAGGTTTGTGAATGTTTATTCAAAACCTGCCAAGGAGTCCAGTTCGCTTTGTTGCGTCTTCAGATACTTTGTAAAGGGTTCCCATTCATCCTTAAAGTCACAGTTATCCTTGTCCCGTAGCTTATATGTCAATTTTGCCAGTTCTGCATAGTCCATCGATTTTTGTTGCCATGATTCTTTAGTTGGGGTTTCTTCAGTCTTCCATCCTTGTGCTACCAGAACTCTCGCGGCCGTTGTCGCATACATGAAGAGGTTTTTCAACTTTTTTGGCAGGTCTTTCCCTACAATCCGCAACAAAAATGCCTCGGGTTTTTTAACAAATGTTAAATGGAACATTTTCTTCAATTCGTTGTAAATCATTTCCCAAAATTTTTTAATTGCCTTATTAAAAATATGATAAAATGTCCCCTCCTTTTCCTTATACTTCCAACATATATTTGAACTAGTTTTGTACATTTCCCCTAATTGCACTGGTGTTGTATGCCATCTGTACATCATCTTCATGTAATTCTCCTTCAATAGGGAACAATCTGTAAATTCTAAGTCAGTTTTCCATAATTTAACCCAATTTTCCATCATAATGTTGTGCCCATTTAATCATAATTGATTTTACCTCTTCATCTTTTGTCTCCCATTCTAATAGTATGCTGTATGCCTTCAGTAGTTTCACTTTCCCTTCAATCACTTCCGTTTGAAACCTAGATCTAGTATAACTAAATCCTTTCTTACTGTCTTCTTTATGTGTTTCATATAGTTGTCGATAATGCAACTCTGAAGGTCTAACTTTTAAAGACATGACCAGTCATTTAAGGGAGGAATGCAGAGGAAGAGCTGAGTCTCCCATAAGAAATGCTAGAAGCAAGGACAGTAATTGTGTGTCTAGGCAATTTACAAAGTCCAGAGAGATGTCCAAGAAAGTGGTTTGCTTCAATTGCAACAAGGAAGGGCACATTGCAAAGAACTGCAAAGCTCCTAGAACAAGGAAACCCCACCCCTTTCAACCAAAAAGGGAAAAGAAGGGTAAATGTGAATGCACTTTGCTACTGCAAGAAGAGAATTTAGCTGTCCAGAATCATGAAAATAAACGTAATAAGTGGATTATTGATTCTGGGGCAAGCTCACATTTCTCATTTGAAAAGGACTATTTTAATGAGATTTGACCAAACTGCGGCAGGCAGTGGAAGACAGGAGTGCCTGGAGTGCTCTGGTCCATAGGGTCAGGAAGAGTCGGACACGACTAAACAATTAAACAGCAACATTTTAATGAGATAAATGATGATGAAGGATCTGAAATTGAGATTGCAGATGGCAACATTGTTAAAGCAAAAGGTGCAGGTTCCATGCACCTGAAATTCAATATAAACAATGAATCTACTGAATCCACCGTTTCTAGAGTTTTGTATGTACCGAGCTGCAATTTACCCAGCGTGTCCATTTTGGACAGAAAAGGATTTCCAAACAGATTACGTTTGGAAATGGAGAATGTAATGTGACCAAAAATGGTAAAGTGTTTGTTCAAGCCAAGCTAGTAAATGGTGTATATGAGACTGATCTTTCAGAGAACCAGTCTGCAAAAGTAGCACATTCCAGCCAGAAGGATGAGGCAGACCTGGACCTATGGCACAGAGACACCAGCGTTATTCTGGATCTGCAGAGAAGAGATCTTGTTTGCAGGTAACAGAGAGCAACAGAGCTCCAGTAAAGTGTATAAGCTGTGTTACTGAAAAGGCTGTAAAACCTTCATTTCCACGTTGTACAGAACACAGAAGCACCAAAGTGCTTGACATTGTGCACACTAACTTATGTGGACCCATGAATGTTCCTTCAATAGATACATACTAATATTTGTTGATGATTTTTCAAAGTATTGTGTTGAATATTTCATCAAAGAAAAGAGTGAGACAGTGGACATGTTCCAGGACTACACTGCCATGGTCAAGAACAAGTTCCAAAGAGCTCCAGCTGTGTTAATGAGCCACAATGGAAGTGAGTACTGCTCAAGTGAAATGCAGGCTCTCCTGGCCACGGAAGGAATTGCACGCATAACCACAATTCCCTACATGCCACAGCAGAACGCCATAGCAGAGAGAAAGTTTAGATCCATTATGGATATGACAAGATGCATGCTAAGAGATGCATCCTTGCCACAGAAGCTGTGGGCAGATGCGGCAAACACAGCAATTTATTTGCAGAACAGATTGCCAACCAAAGGGGCAGAGCGCATACCATTTAAACTTTGGCATGGGAAGGTTCCCAATTTGTCACACATACGTGTGTTCTGAAGTCTGTGTTACTACCACGTCCCCAAAGAACACAGACACAAGCTTGACTCCAGGGCACAAGCAGGTATCCTTGTGGGATATGCTTCTGGAGGCAAAGGATACAGAATCATGGACTTACAAACTGGTAAGACAGATGCGCACCATGCAATTTATTTTGATGAACATGGCAAAGCTGACACTAAGAACAGTGTTGTGGATTTTTCCAAGGAGTCAGAAAGGACTCAAGAATTTGTATACTTCCCTTCTGAAACCCCACAAAGTACTAATCTGCCTTCCAGTGTTATAGCCCCCCCTACAGGGGACACACCAGAAGACGCAGAAGACCAGACCCCTGGTGGCACCAGAGACGAAGAGGAGGACTCGGATGAGGACATGCCAGCATTGGAGGAGGATGAGGAAGCTGATGCAGTCACAGAACCAGAGGTCAGATGCTCATCCAGAACCAACAAAGGTGTCCCACCATTACAGCTGTCCTACTTCGCAGGGTCGGCGTTTCCACAGGGACCTTCCACTTGGGAAGAGATACAGGAGATGCCAGCTGCTGAAGCCAGTCTCTGGAGGAAGGCCATGCAGGAGGAGATGGATGTACTGCATCAAAACAAGACCTGGACACTCACTGAGCTACCTCCTGGTAAGAAGGCCATTGGCAGTAAATGGGTTTTCAAGGTTAAGAAGGGGTCAGAAGGAGAAGTGCAGTGCTACAAAGCTAGACTTGTAGCACAGGGATTTTCACAACGTTTTGGTGAAGACTACGATGAGGTTTTTGCACCAACCATGAGGTACAGCAGCGTAAGAATGCTTTTGAGCATTGCAGCCTCCAAGCAAATGAGGGTGAAACACATTGACATTGCAACTGCTTTTCTTCATGGACAGATTTCCGAGGAAACCCCAAGGTTTTGTAAAACCACATGAGGCACATTTAGTATGCAAACTGCAAAGGGGACTTTACGGACTTAAGCAGGCTGCTAGAGCCTGGAACCAAAAGTTGCATAAAATGGTGACGCAACTTGGGTACAAGCAAGGAAAGGGGAGGGGAGGTGTGGCCATCACCTGCCCCTCCAAGCTTAAGGGTATTTCTGTTAAAGGAATCCGGGTGTGTGGATCTTGTCCAAAGCCCAAGGTGAGGTAGGGCCATGACACGGCCCCGTCATGAACACCTGGGGGAGCTCGAGTTGGTTTGCATCGATGGGGCTCCCCGCTTCTGGTGATTTACCCTCACCAGCAGCAGGCAGGAGTCAGATATAGTCAGGTCCATTCAATGCCTAAGCAAATTACCGCTCACATTCTGTAATCAATAAAGTTGTGGCCTAAATTTGCCCAATAACATTAACCTAATATCTGTGTCCTGGTGTGTTTTATTCCTCAGCGAGGGGTGGTTGCGGGGTCTAGACACACAAGAACAGGCCCCTCTGCTTCATCCAACCAAGTCTCTGTTACACATGCCAGGTCAAGTCCTCCATCCACAATCAAGTCATGGATGGCAGTGGTCCTATGAATCATTGACCTGGCATTGCACAGCAGCATCTTCAGGTCATGTGAGTATCTCTTGCTGATTCCAGTATTTGTCCAGACAAAACCATACCGAGGATAGTCCTCAAATAACAACTAAATCTGCCTCCTTGGTAATGACATGAATGTGTGGGAAATAGTATAGTATGATGAATTTGCGAGCAGGATTTGATCTATAAATAACAGAAGGAATTAGAGATTATTGTATGGAGAGAGAGAGAGAAGAAGACAGGGTGCAGCAAGGGGGAGAAATTAAAAACCCTGTGTGTTAAGTTGTGGGTGAACATATCAGACGACACAGTGATTCTTCAAACAGCTCTTGTTTATTCACAGGCCGGAACAGAACAGAACTGAAGGGTTCAGCCAGCCTGCTTATATAGAGCCCCACTAGAACGCAACAGTAACCATTTTCTGTAACTATCCAATCAGTGAACGTCACTTTCGATCCCTTATTTGCATATGTGGACCTGAACTATCTACAGTATCCCCCTGCTGGCCCAGGGTGAGAACTTCAGGACATAACACTGTGGAAAACGGGAGGGGAAGTCAAATAAAAACTGAAGAAAAAACTATTTTGTTTTGGAGTGTATAGGTGATTTTTTTTTAATTTAACAAAATACTATGACTCATGGAATGCTAAATGATAATACGAGAGCATAAATGAAACAGTGTGGGGAGTTGTAATCATGAAAGCTGATGGCAAGCAAAATATTTACAGGGTTGTTGTGAGGATCAAAGGAGGAGGCGGAGAACCATGTGCGCCACCTCAAGCTCCTTAGAGAAAAAAGGTGGGGTGGTCTCTCTTTTGTTCTTCTGGGTACTTATTTTTAAGGATTTATAAGGATGTTAGGATGCAGTGCATCAGTGATCCTGATCCAAAGTGGAGGAATCCCTAGAGTGAAGCAATAGCAAATTTGCTGCTCTCACACCAAAGGGACCTATCACTGTAGAGGTAATGGCTCGAGAGGGATTGAGACTGCTTTAGAAGACAGAACCTCTACTGTGTGATATTCCTATATATGCAAGCTCAGCAGTGGTACAGATGGAAGGCTCTAATATAAAAAATGGAACAATATGGAAGAACAATATTCGTTAATTGAGGTAACACATTTGTTTGCTATCCTCTTCTCCAGTGTTCATTATATTAACTTCTTTGATCTTATTGGGGACAGATGAGTGATTTCAAAAAGACTTTTAAATTAGATCCATGTTGACACTCAAGTCCATAACAGACAACTTAACCCCACACTACTTCCATGTAAGTCTTTTTTTTTAATGAAAAAACAAAAACCATGAGAATAGAGTGAGGCCCTCCTACACTGGGAGCTTTAAACAGGGGGAGAAAACATTTGTCAAGTCTTGGTAAATCCCAGTTTTCATCTTATGGCACTGCTAGGATATCTTAGCCTCTTGGTACTCACCACTGTCTCTCTGAAATTACCACTGCAAGTATTTTGAGGCAGGAGATTCATTTTTTAAAAAATTCTGGTCTTTAAATCCTACAGATCTCAAAATGCAAGTTTAACATGAATGGGCTATGAGATCAGATCCAGATTCCCCACCACATGTTGAATGACATAGTAGTGTGAGAGATAACAGGGTGGGGGCAAAATCCTTCAGTTATAAACTTTGAAGGAATACCTGTTTCCAGCTACAGCTTTTGAATTAAGAGCCCTGATTATTCCCTCTGTGTAATAGGCTAAACTGCAGTCTGCAGATGGCCAACTTCTGCATCAGCAGATGGGGGCACTAGATTTTCCATGCAGCAGTCCAGGGATGAGCAGTATATTTCACCCAAACCCCTGCAAACCAGGTCAGGGTCTCAATGAAAGTCAACATGACATGGTACCATAGTTAATTCCCAATGCTAACTTTTTGGTCATGACTGGGTGTTATATACAGCATATGAAAAGAGGTGCACTGTGAAAGTGCAAAATCTGTCTCATGAAAATTATTTTTGAGATCTGGTGTAGCACAATGACTAAGAATGAGATACACCAGTGCCTAGTTTGAATCTCAGCTCCACCATGAACTTAGGAAAGAAGAAGAAGAAGAAGAGTTTGGATTTGATATCCCGCCTTTCACTCCCTTTAAGGAGTCTCAAAGCGGCTAACATTCTCCTTTCCCTTCCTCCCCCACAACAAACACTCTGTGAGGTGAGTGGGGCTGAGAGACTTCAGAGAGAAGCGTGACTGGCCCAAGGTCACCCAGCAGCTGCATGTGGAGTAGCGGAGACGCGAACCCGGTTCCCCAGATTAGGAGTCTACCGCTCTTAACCACTACACCACACTGGCTCTCCACATGAAAGCCACATGATCTCTGCAATATGGAGAGTAATATTTTCCAGGTGGGATGCCAACTTGAATAAAATATTGTGCAAGGGGCAGGAAAGCCCCACCCCACATAACTGAACACAAAATGTAATGCATGCACACCATGAAGGGTGGCCCTTTCAGATATTTTATTTGGGGGGTGAAGGGATCTCAGCCCCTAGGAGTTGGCTGCTATGTTTACAGGATAGTTGCAAGGATACAACTACATCAGGGATGATGAGGGTGTGATCCTCCAGATGTTGCTGGACTCCAATTCCCATCATCCCTGACCATTGGCCATATGGGTCAGGCCCAGTGCTTTTTCTCTGGGGGTACTCAAGGGAATGCAGTACTGACACCTTTTATTCTAGAAGAAAAGAACTGGCTGGGCTTAATGAAATTTGGAGTCCAACAGCATTTGGAAGGCACAAGTTCTCCGCCCTTGAAGTAGATAATATAGGTGAAGCTTTCAATTCTGTGGGGGAAACCTTTGTTTTGTCCATTTTGCCTACAATCATGTTGGAACCTACTAGCTGAGTTAGCTATCAGGAGTGCATTTGATTTATGATATGGTTGTGCACTCATTTTTTTGGTTTCTGATCTGCCTCATTCTAGCCTATAGGCATATCATAATATATCGTTTCTATCTCTGCCTCACAGATAATAGCTCTAGAAGACTATGAGAGATGAAAATGATACAATGGTAACCGAATTCATTTTGATAGGACTCTCGGATCACCCCAGAGCTCAGAAGGTCCTCTTCTGCCTACTTCTGGTTGTCTATTTCATTACCCTCTTTGGCAATGGTCTTATGGTGGTGGTAATTATTGCTGACTCACACCTCCACACTCCTATGTACTTCTTCCTCAGCAATCTCTCTTCAATAGATATTTTCTACATCTCCAGCAGTGTACCACAGATTTTAGTCAATTGCTTCATTGCTAGAGCTACCATTCCTGTTACAAATTGTTTGACCCAAATGTACTGTGGACTCTTCCTTGGGATGACTGAGTGCTTTCTTCTGGCTGTCATGGCATATGACCGTTTTGCTGCTGTGTGTCATCCCCTTCATTACACCTTAATCATGAACAGTAGGCTCTGTATCAGTTTAGTAGCCTCATCCTGGATTATTGCTTTTCTGCTGGCTGTGGTCCCTGTATTTTTCATACCAGTAAGCTTTTGTGGCCCTAATATCATCAATCATTTTTCTTGTGAAGCCCAGGCAGTCCTTAAATTGGGCTGTTCCAATGCCCGCATCAATGAGATCTTCTCAATTGCTCGGGCTATTCCAGTTCTTGTTGTTCCCTTTCTTTTCATCATGGTGACTTACATTCGCATTGGCCAGGCAGTGCTGAAAATCCGATCAGCACAAGGTCGAAGCAAAGCATTCTCCACCTGTGGCTCCCATTTGATTGTGGTCAGTATATTCTATGGCTCAGCCATGTCCATGTATCTTCAGCCACATGGTAGACCCTCTTCTGATCGGGACAAGCTGATCTCTGTACTGTATGGGGCACTGACCCCTATGCTAAATCCCATGATCTACAGTTTGAGAAACAAAGATGTAAAGGGGGCTGTGTACAGATTGATTGGGAAGAATCCACCAGAATAAATATATCTGTTTTGATGGAAGATTATCATGAAGTTTTTGTATATGCCAATGCTTCTTTCCTTCCTTTCTTCTAGTGTAGCCTTCTGTCCTGGCTCTTTAAATAAACTATTTCATGTTGGATCCATATATTTTTGCATACCTGAATGAGACCTGAATCCCAAAGTCATAAGGCAAAATTCACTGAAAACCCTACCTACAAGCAGTGGGAGAGTCCTCTAAGCTTGATAGTCGTTGAAAGCAATTAGAAGTTATTTTCAGTTAAAAAGCAGAGAGCAAGGGGAAGGGCTACCTTACTTTATTATTTTTTAAATGACAAGCATGTGAACCTGCCACATGGAGCAAGCCGTTTGCACACGCTCTCTCTCCCCTCCAATCACAAGAGCCCAATGAAACTGTGTCTGAGGTTTTTGCCCAATCCCTGCTCACTTGCCACCCAGCAAATCTTTTACATGTTTTCCCCCTTCCACCAAGCAGGCCCTGCTCATGAGCAGAGGCTGGGTGATCTGTGGATCATCATTGTGACTTTCACTGTGCAATTAACAAGATAAGTGAGTCCCTGGCAGGGTGCTGCAGACCCCCTGGGTGTGTTCTGCGGACTCCCAGGGGTCCCCAGGCCCCTAATTGGGAGCCACTGTTCTAGGGTGTTTTTTGCAGTCGTAGGGATCATCCACACTTCCACTTGTCCCACTCCTAGAAACATAGGTGCACACTCTGGGTGCCTGAGCACAAAATTCCCCATGAAGAGGCCGGGCACCCACAAATTTTGTTGCCAGGGCCATATACGCTGCATGACACCCACGGCCCCAGGCACCTACAGTCATGTGGTCAAGTTGGCACTCCTGCCTAGAAAGCAAGGAGTCTGAATGGTTTTCCACATGACCCATGCTTTCTAGGTAAGGTCTGAGTGTTTTTCCTATTGTCCTCCTCATTTCCCATGGAAAGCCCACTCTTTAGTGCTAATTCAGAGCAAACATCAATCCAGAGAAAATCTGAATTGCCTTTTGTTCCAATTGAGCACTAAAGCACAGTTTTCCCCAGAGGAAAGCAGTGGGACAAAAGGAGGGTGTGGATAAGTCCTTAGGCTGTGGAAGGACTACAGAACTCTGGTTCCCATCTTTTCAGCGTCTTGGTCCATGCATCTCTTAGCTCATACAGAAAGAGAAATTGGCAATATGATTAACCCCACCCAATGTGATTTCAAGTATTATCAGGTTCAAATGATGGTTTGCAAGTCAAGGATTCCTTCTCATTATAGGCTACAGGTTACATGGCACGATAGATTGCAGGCATATGTTCCTCTATGAACCACAGGCTGCCCCTTTATAGGTAAGGAAAGAGGTCAAACAGCAAAAATAGCCATTCCCAAATGCATGTAATTCAGTGTGGGTGACTGACAAAAATGTGGTTCAGATATGGCACCACAATTTATAGGAGACACACATACACAAAAACAACAACATGAAGGCTAAAATGTGACAGTAATGTCATCTTTTCCCAATGAGAAAAATGGACTTTATGGACCTTAATTCTTACAAAGTTCCTATAAAATGATATTTCTTTCTCACATGCACACCAACAGTGGGATAGGGGTTCAAAAGCACTTTGAGCGATAGGTCTGAAATAGATGTAAGTGCTGGAAATGTTTGTGCAATGCATGTACATTCCACATTCCAATTAATGATGGCAACAAGGACAATTCCTGGGAGAAGTCTTGTATTTTCCCAGGTACAAAATATAGATCAGGCCATCCCCCCCAAAAAAGATATGTGCATATGAATCGATTGAAATCTATGGCCTCCAGCCTAAATGACTCTTTATTATGTTCTTGGCTATAACTTATCCCTTCATGTACAAGACAATGAGGTCTTGTACAATATAAAACATACATAGAGGGGGGAAAACCATACAGAGTGGTCAGCATACAGAGTTCCAATGTTGTTGACCAAGACTTCATGGCCAGAGATCCTAAATAAGTGGTGGCCACTCTTTTCCAGCTTGTATTCCACAAGCTGGAAATGACCTGTAATAGAACACACACACCTCTCATTTAATGGTGTTTTGCCTCTAGTTCACTGGCCAGACTTTGAAGGCAGCTTTGCAATGAGGACAGGCAATGATGATGATGATGATGATGATGATGCACCAGTCCTGACCATGCATTGGCCCAAGGGTCCTTTTGCACATATCCAAGCATGTGATAAATCCTGTACCATGTGTGACACCAATGACTTAGGGTGGCCACCAATGACCTATACACTAGGACTGCTTAAACCAGTATGGGGGATGACTTGTGGACCTTCAAAAGCTGTTGTACTACAGCTACCATCACCCCCTGACCCTTGACCATGCTGGCTGGGGGGATGGGAGCTGGAGTCCAACAACCTCTGGAGGGCCACAAGTGGGGGCATCCCAGCCAAAACTGTCACATTGGGCGGGGGTGGAGGACAAACTGCCATCTATAGATGTGGAAATATGGAAACAACGAGGAGAGGCAGGATTGAGATTTGGAGCTATGCTTCAAGGTCCAGACTATGGGAAGTCCCGAAAAAATAATAATTATAATTTGGATTATAATTTGGTATTTTTTTATTTTAATTGGATTATGATTTGATATGTTAATTGGATGTTTTTTATTTGGAAAATTAATAAAAATGATTTAACAAAAAAGAGAGAGAGAGCCCTCTGTAGCTGGCAGTGACACCGAGGAGGAGGAGGAAGGGGGGCTCAGGGGGGTGATGTCAGGGAAGCTCAGATGCTGACAGGAGGAGAAGTAGGCATAGGGAGAGGACAGTTAGCAGCAGAGAGGAGGGGGAGAGCAGCTGTAATCTGAGCTCTAAACAAAGGGGAGAAGAAAAACAGGGCCAGAGTAACAAAGTGACAGTATGAGAGCTCCAAAAGTGAGCCAGACGTTGGAATGCAGGAAACATTCTCTCCCAAATCTCATAGGATCTCAAAAGTGGCCAAGACACAATACTGGAAGAGAAGGTGGGGGCTTCCGTGCTGGGGAAGGGGGAGGAGCTCAGTCTGGACAACTCCATCTTCTGGGGAGGACGATGAGTAGAGGAGCTGCATCCTAGTTCATTGTTTTAGCAATAAATCTGAAATAATTAACAGCCAGAGTTGTCTCACATTTGTGGGCGAGACCAAGCCATAACACCAGCCCTGATTGGGAGGTTTTAAGGGTTTATTAATTCAACATAGTGCCTACAAAATTTATCATGTTCTTGTCTAGAGTGGAGCTTGCCTCTGAATTCAGTAGCTTCCTGTGATGATTTTCTATGCATCTTTCCACATATGTACTCTATATCCACGGGGCCTCTTTTAAAGGACTCACCCTGTATAAAGTCCTGAGTGTCAGGCACACAGATTATAAAGCTGAAAAGATGCTTTCCTAGTAATTGTGTGTAACTGAGGGACTGTGTGTCCAAAACAAAATTACTTTGGTGTGTATTGATAACACGGAATTCAACACTTCAGCTAACCCAGAATCAAGGATTATGCTTCTTAATCTACAGGATTTGTTCCACAACTATGTTGAGAAAGTATCTATAGTGTACTTGACAAATTACAGTGCACTGAATACTAATTTTTGAAGATACAGGATTACTGTTGCAAGCTTTGCCCATGTCTGCAATGCTTTTGCTCAGGCTTCCTCAACCTCGGCCCTCCATATGTTTTGACATGACAATCTTATTTAAAGTCAGTAAAATAAAGTTTACTCACAGTATCATCAGTTCACAATTGGATCCCTGAAGGCAGACTTAGGTTACAAAAGTATATATACATGTGGAACTATCCCATAAGCGAGTTAGTTCCTTTGTCCCTTGTTGGCTGAAAGCCATCAGGGAATCTCTAGCTGAAGAGATGTTGCTTCTTCGAAGAATGGAGTCAGAGAGAGAGGGCTGTGTCACCTGGGCAGGTAAGGTCACACCCACCTCTAGTCACATGCAGAAGAAGTTTGCCCCAGCCCAGGAGGAAACAGGAAGTTTACCTACTGGCTGGTGCAAACATTCCTCCTTATGTCCACTCTAGGAATGTTGTACTTGACTGCTATGTGTTTCACATCCCACAAATTTATGGTGTTGTTGTTGTTTAGTCATTTAGTCATGTCCGACTCTTCGTGACCCCATGGACCAGAGCACGCCAGGCACTCCTGTCTTCCACTGCCTCCCGCAGTTTGGTCAAACTCATGCTGGTAGCTTCAAGAACACTGTCCAACCATCTCGTCCTCTGTCATCCCCTTCTCCTTGTGCCCTCCATCTTTCCCAACATCAGGGTCTTTTCCAGGGAGTCTCCTCTTCTCATGAGGTGGCCAAGTATTGGAGTCTCAGCTTCACAATCTGTCCTTCCAGTGAGCACTCAGGGCTGATTTCCTTAAGAATGGATAGGTTTGATCTTCTTGCAGTCCATGGGACTCTCAAGAGTCTCCCTCCAGCACCATAATTCAAAAGCATCAATTCTTCAGTGATCAGCCTGCTTTATGGTCCAGCTCTCACTTCCATACATCACTACTGGGAAAACCATAGCTTTTACTATACTGACCTTTGTTGTCTCTGCTTTTTAAGATGCTATCTAAAATTTATGGTAGACTTTGCTTAACATTTACCCTTCATCCTGTGAAATTTAGGGGGGAAAGAAAGAGGGAGATAATATATAAGCAAATGAAGAAGAGGAAAGGATGAAGGAGGTTGTCACAGCCTTCAAATAGCTTTATTTTGCATGTAAACTCTAGTCAGGGTTTTGCTAGGCTTATGATTTTAAATGACTCAGATGGTCTTCACTAATCAAACAGCCTGCTAAAGAAAAAATCACCATCCATTCATCTTTTCCCAGCCCAGAAGCCAGAGCTTTTCCCAGATGCCAAGACCATGGGTAACAGCAGTGATGCAGTGGTGACTGAATTTATTTTGCTTGGTCTCTCCAACCATCCCTTGGATGAGGTTGTATTCTTCTGGATCCTCTTGGCAGTCTACCTCAAACTTCCTCAACCTCGGCCCTCCAGATGTTTTGAGACTACAATTTCCATCATCCCTGACCACTGGTCCTGCTAGCGAGGGATCATGGGAGTTGTAGGCCAAAAACATCTGGAAGGCCGAGGTTGAGGAAGCCTGGTCTACCTTATCAACCTAGTTGGGAATGGGCTGATGGTGGTGCTGATCATAACTGATCCCCACCTACACACACCCTTGTACTTTCCCTTCAGCAACATTACTGGACATTAACTACACCAGTAGCAGTGTCCCCCAGGCCTTGGTCACCTGTACCACTGAGAGAACCACCATTTCTTTCATGGGCTGCATGGCCCAAATCCACATTAGCCTATATTTTGGCATGAATGAATGTATCCTCCTGGCTGTTATGGTATATGACTTTGCACTGCACTCTGATTATGAACTGGAAAGTGTATGTCCAACGAGCAGCTGGGACACGGGGCAGTGGCCTGATATTGACTCTCATCCTCACTGCAATTGGTCAGAAAAAGTTATGTGGCTCCAACATCATCAATCACTTCACCTGTGAGGCACAGACCATTGTCAAAGTGCACTGTGCCAACACCCATCTCAACGACATCATCTCTTTTATAAACACTGTGACTGTTCTCATTGCCCCCTTTTTATTCATCTTGATGATCTACTTGCGCATTGGCTTGGCTGTGTGGGAGAGCCAGTGTGGTGGACTTGTAATCTGGTGAACCGGGTTCGCTTCCCTGCTCCTCCACATGCAGCTGCTGGGTGACCTTAGGCTAGTCACACTTCTCTGAAGTCTCTCAGCCCCACTCACCACACAGAGTGTTTGTTGTGGGGGAGGAAGGGAAAGGAGAATGTTAGCCGCTTTGAGACTCCTTCAGGTAGTGATAAAGCGGGATATCAAATCCAAACTCTTCTTCTTCTTCTTCTGTGTGGTGGATCCATTCTGCTCAGGATCAAAGTAAGGTCTTTCCCACTTGTAGCTCCCATCTGGTTGTAGTTGGCATCTTCTATGGCTCAGCCATGTTCATTTACCTTCAACCAAAATCTAAACATACTACAGACAAGGACAAGGTGATCTCTGTTTTCTATGGAGCAGTGACTCCCAAGCTGAACCCTGTGATATACAGCCTGAGGAACAAAGATGTCAAATGTGCCCTGAAGAAACTGCTTAGGAGGAAGTTCCCAGAATAAGAGACCCTCAGAAATCAAAACTGATTTGTTCATGTCTCGCCAAGTTTCTAAGAAATATCTAAAAAGGTAAAGGACTCCTGACAGTTAAGTCCAGTCGCAGACAACTCTGGGTTTGCGGCGCTCATCTCGCTTTACAGGCTGAGGGAGCTGGCATTTGTCTACAGACAGTTTTTCTGGGTCATGTGGCCAGCATGATTAAGCCGCTTCTGGTGCAACAGAACACTGAAACCGGAGCAGCGCACAGAAACACCATTTACCTTCCTGCCAGAGCGGCACCTATTTATCTACTTGCACTTTTTGGCGTGCTTTCAAACTGCTAGGTTGGCAGGAGCTGGGACTGAGCAACGGGAGCTCACCCCGTCTCGGGGATTCGAACCACCGACCTTCTGATTGGCAAGCCCAAGAGGCTCAGTGGTTTAGACCACAGCGCCACCCTCGTCTCCTACCTCTACATTGAATTCCAGTCACTGTGGAACAGTTGCCCATGTGTCCTCTTCACAGGCCTCCAACAGTCATCTTCTTAGCCACTGTGGGGAACAGGATGCGGGACTAGATAGAACTTTGTTTGATCTAGCAGGCATCTTCTTATGTTCCTACCTGTCAGGGGCTCAGGGGGAGAGCCACAGGGGGAAGAGGAATTGGAGAGTGAATCTGAGGGGAGCTTAGGAGGGTATGACAGTGACCCGAGAGATTCAATGAGTATCTCCAGTGAATCAGAAGATTCCCAGAAAGAGGCGCCCAGGTTTAGGGCAAGGGGGGCCAGCGGTGAGTCTCAAAGCAGCAGCTGGAGATCAGGACCAGCTTCCCCACCAGAGCGTAGTGGGGGGGAGGAGTCCCATGCATCAGGGCCAGCGTCTCCTCCAGCAGGGAGCCCAGCTAGCCTCCCCGAAGGGGAGAGCAGTGACAGAAGCAGTGTAGCCGTTAGGAGGAAGGTGACCGGCTGGGCGCACGCGCCAAGTTCAAATGTGCAGGCGCGCGAGCCAGCAGAGAATCCGGATTGGGAGCCGGGTCCCAAAGCCTGCCGGAGACAGGGGGAGGAGTCGGAGGAATCCGCTTCCGAAGAGTCCAGGAGGGGTGGAACCCCAGAGGGCAGGAGGACCCAGAGGAGAAAGGAGCAAAGGGAGAAACGGAAAAGGTGGGGCAAAGCTCGGCTGTTAAACTGGTGCCGAGGAGGGGAGGAGTCAGATGGAGCTTCGGCGGTCTAGGGTGACAGACGTAGAGTTGCGCGCCACGGATGTAACATCAGGAATGAACTCCAATAAAGGCTTTTGTATATAAAGAGACACTGGCGTTGGTCCTTTGTGAGCTGGGACCTGAGGCAGCTCTGACACTACCTGTCTTCAATCACACCAAATACTTTAATGTTCGGTCCATGCAACCTTTAGTGTGTGAGTCAATTCATTTTTCAAGTGAATATGCACATGTTAAACTGAATTGTTCATTAGACATCCAGCTCCTGATTGCTGGTTTTGATTTCCCAGCAATTCTGTAGATGTGTCTGGGGCTGCCATTTTTCACACCTTTAACACAGCTTGAGCCACACACAATAGCAGGTGGTAACACTGATGTTACAGTGAAAGGCATCCACTGCTAATTTCTGTGGTTCAAGCTGCAGCTAAAGGCATAACCCTCCAACTTATAGTACTGGGATGGATCCAGGCTACAGCAGGCACGCTGCAGCCTCATTGAATCATGGGGGGGGGGATAGGTTAGGGCTTAGTCACAGTTACCATTCCTCCACTCTTTCCAGGCACAATCTGTGCTTTAAAGCACCTTGTCCAAGCACCTTTTCCCCTGCCAGAGCTTTCCCCATGAAAAGTCACCCTTTAAAGCTCAATCGGAACAATATATGGAAAACCTGAACTGACATTTCCCTGATTGAGTGCTAAAGAGTGGGTTTTTGCAGAGAAAGCTCTGGGGCAAAATAATATTAATAAGTGTAGACCTGTGCCTGGAAAGGGCAGTACAAAAGGTAAGCGTGGATAAGCCCTCAGCCATGACTAACTGAATTCCAAATGCTATCAATGGATCAGAAACATTGAAAGATGTTATGAATGAGATTTTAAATACAGGTGAAATTCAAGAAACATGGAAAGAGGCTTACATTACAGTAATTCCAAAACAAGGTTCAGATTTGCTGCAAATTAAAAATTATAGGCCTATCTCATTGTTTAATAATGGTTAGAAATTATTTGCAAACATTTTAGCTAACAGAATGAAAAAAAATTAAATGAGTATATACATCAAGATCAGGCAGGATTCCTTCCAGATAGACAAATGAAAGAGAATATAAGAAATATTCTGAATACCTGGAGGTCAAAAATGAAAAGAAAGCAGCAATGATGTTTATAGATGCTGAAAAAGCCTTTGATAGCATCTCTTGGAATTTCATGACAAAATTACTTGAAGAAATTAATTGCGGATCCAAATTTTAAAAAGGAATACAAGCAATATATTCAGAACAAAAAGCCAAATTAATTGTAAATCAGGTGATAATGGAAGACTGTAAAATACAAAAAGGAACTAGACAAGGTTCCCCACTATCACCGCTTTTGTTCATCCTGGTCCTGGAGGTGCTTGCCAGAAATATAAGAGCAGACAAGGAGATCACTGGGATAAAAACTGGGGAAAGTGAGTTTAAATTGAAAGTATATGCTGATGATCTAGTGATTACAGTGGAAGATCCAAAAAACTCTCTCCCTAGAGTTATAGAAAAGATTCAAAAATTTGGGGAAGTGTGGATTTAAATTAAACAGAAATAAAACCACATTATTAGTTAAAAATCTGAAGGAAGAAGAGAAAAAAGAGTTGGAGCAAAGTATTGAGTTAGAAGTCCATAAAAAGGTAAACTATTTAGAGATATGGTTAACACCAAAAAATATAAATATCTATAGAGATAATTATGAAAAAGTGTGGCTTGAGATAAAAAGAAATTTAGAAATATGGAGTAGAATGAACCTTTGCCTACTAGGAAATATTGCAGCGGTAAAAATGAATGTTCTGCCAAAAATGCTCTTTCTTTTCCAGACAGTCCCAGTAATGGTGAAAGGTGACTGCCTCAAAAGATGGCAGAAGGAAATTTCCAAGTTTATCTGGGGGGGCAAAAGGCCAAGGATTAAGCATAAGATACTTACAGATACAAAAGAAAGAGGCCGTTTTGCCCTCCTAGACCTTAAATTGTATTATGAGGCTGCATGTTTGTTTGTTTGTTTTTCCCATTCTGTTTTTTTTAAAAAAAAAAATATTTATTAAAGTTTTACAAAAAGAAGAAGATTACAAAGTAAAAAGAAAACAGAAAAATAGAGGAAAAAATACAAAAAATACAAAAATACATAGAAAAACGATTTAAAAATACAGAAAAAATAGAAAAACAAAAAAGTAGTTAAAAACAATCAATTTTTCTTTTTGATAACCGCTATCCTCCCCAGAAAAGATAGCCTCAATCTCTCC
>JAXCMG010000168.1:41908-69925 GCA_034642415.1 Podarcis siculus
TCCTTCCTTCCTTCCTTCCTTCCTTCCTTCCTTCCTTCCTTCCTTCCTTCCTTCCTTCCTTCCTTCCTTCCTTCTTCCTTCCTTTGAATATTCACTTTTATATAAGATATTGCACTATACAGACTAAAAACACAGTGTTGCAAAAAACCCACTAAAATAACAAACAACAGTATGAGTTGGTTGGCAGTATTTCTTTACTGCAAACAGCATCCTAGAGGCCAAATAAAAGCTGGGATGGGGGTGGATTTGGAGCAGGACGCTAGCATGGCACCCTGACCTGGACTGCGAGCTTAGCACCAGATCATGTGACTCTTTGCTGAGTGGTAGAGCATCTGCTCTGCAAGCAGAAGGTTCAATGCTCATTCTCCAGATGGGGCTAAGAATGTCTGCTCTCTGAAACCCTCGAGAGCTGCTGCCAGCCAGAGTGGGTGATGCCGAGCTAGATGAACCAATGGTGTGACTCAGTACAAGGCAGCTTCCTATGTTTCTTCATGGCCTCAATGCAAAGGGAATCCCCCTGCACACAAGAGTCTGGAAGTGGTTCTTCTGAAACAAAAACACTAGTTGGTAGAGCATCTGCTTTGAATGCAGAAGATCCCAGTTGAAATCCCTGGCATCTGCAGTTAAGGCTAGGCAAGACACCTGCCTGAAACTTTGGAGAGCCACACCAACCAAAGTTGTACACATTTATCCCCATAGAGCCTTAATTATTTTTCTGCCCATTATGGCAATTGTAATGTATTCTACTAGATGTGGTATAGTTTTTTAATTGTATCTTTACAGATATGTCACAGAATGTCTGAATGAAGCTCATAGAAGGCTGGTGGTCAACAGACCTCAGTCTGGGAAGCCCTGCTGTAAACAGTACTTGTCTGACTCAGTAGAAGACAACTTCCTATATTCCTGTCCTATAAAAATAACTCACCTAGACATTTGGACGTTTGTTTAAGTAGGGTGTATGAGATCCCCACAACAACAGAGTAAGGGCTGCATGTTTTTGGATTAATTTTTTTAAGAAGTGGTTGATTATTGCAGGTTGTAGCAATCTTACTGCTCCCACTATCTCTCAGCATAACCTGCTTCAATGAGTGGCTGTGATGCGAGAATGGAGAGAGGGAGAAGCCTGTTCCCCACCTTGAGCTCCTTGGAAGAAAGGTGAGATATAAATGTAAATACATAAATAAATAAATAAATAAATAACCAGTGGAGAGGTATGACAGGCGTTATAGATCTATGCAGTGGTCAGTTTTGAAGTGTGTCACAGAGACGTGCCTGCAAAAGAAGTTCCCTAGCCATGTCTCCAAGAAAGTCCAAAAACGCAGGCAGCTTTGTTTATTTTTTGCATTTATTACATACACACACAAGTGTGTGCATGTACATTTGCATGTGTGTAACCCACCCAGAGGGTTTTTTTTAGTTAAGTGTTCTATATATTTCATTATAGAACATGCAGCTTCCTCAAAGAGCATCAGGACACCATAGCATAATATCCAGTTCATTAGGATGACTGTCACAAAACTGCTACAGAGGTCCAGCTAACTCTTCATCCAGATAAAGAGCAGCCTTCAGCTTTTAATTAGAAATGGAAGCAATCTTGCAAAGAAGTTTTGACATTTAAAGTGTAGATGTAGGAACCCCCCATCCAGCTTCTGTTTATTGTCCTCATTCTTCAGCTTCCTCTATGCAAATCTGTCACAAACAAACTTGAAAACTTTATTTGCACCACATTCACTTGCCAGAGGAAGGAGAGTCCATCAGTTACACTGGCTCTGAAAAGAAATTCTTGGAACTGTATGCTCCTGCATTCCCTCTCCATTCCCACCATTGTTGCTTGGCTATGCAAATCCTTAGCCCCAGCTTCCTCAACCTGGTGTCCAAAACATTTGGTTGGCCTCAAGCTGGGAAAGGCTGCCTTGAATATCTTTCAGGCATTTTCACAACGTGGATCTTGTTTCAACCCAGTTTGCAATACAAACACATTTTTTCTCTGCTTTCCCTTCCAGGCAACTATCAGAAGAGTTTAACATAGTAAAGTAAGAGAAGCTCAAAAAAGGACCATTCTGAAAAATGGTCTCTGCAAAGTCTAGCTGTAGCTTATGATTCTCAACTCCTGCAGCTGAAAAGAGGAAGGATTGTGGCTCATTAGTAGAGCATCTGCTTTGAATCTGAAATGTCCCAGAATAGTCCCCAACACATCCAGGAAGGACTGGGAGAGAACCCTGCCTGAAATGCTAGAGAACTGCTGTCAATCAATGGCTACAGTACTGAAGTAGATGGGCTAATGGTCTGGCTCAGTATGCTCTGGCCTTTCCTATGTTCCTGTGAAACATTGTCCTGCTTTAGAACTTTAAAACCCTGCGATTCCTTACCTGTCAGAAGTCTGATTTGTTTCGTTATTCTTTTCCTGAGAAATTTGGACATTTTTCGATGAAGAATCAGCAACTACAAACTTTTCTTCTCATGCTGAATATGTTTATCCATAAGTCTAGGTGGTCAGATAGGAAGGCTTGCTGTAATCTGAACATGCATCACTAGCAGGAGGTGCTGGCTGCTGGCAGAGATGGAATAGCTATCTGAGCCATTTATAGGTTTGTTTGGTCCTCAGGGAGATCTTGCCAGCCTTTTCCACCAGAAGTCCAGAAGGGAAATAGGAACAGGATGCATGCTGCTGAAGGTGAATAACTTAGGCTGAGATAAAATGTCTCTCTCGCCAAAAGAATTATTTTATTCTATTTCAACAATTCATTTACTGCTTAACACCACAGCCACTCTCTGATGTTAAAAAGAAACAAAGAAAAATAAAACTAACTATAAAATCATAAAATTTGCTTTAAATGCCTGCTGAGATAAAAAAAGATGTTCATCACATGCCAGCAGGTCAACAGGGGGCCTGTCTGGTCTCGGGTGGGAGAGAATTCCACAGAATTGGGTCCACAGTACCAAACACAGCTCCTTGTGGAGGCAAGCTGTGTGACCAAGCCTTGTGGGCCCTGTAAAAGTGACTTCTGTCATGATTAGTTTGGGATATGAGAAGTCAAGAGGTCTTCAAGGTCTCCTGGACCCAAGTTGTTAAGGGCCTTGTAAATTAATACGAGAACCTTGAGCATGACTCAGTATTATATGGTAGTAAGAATGTAGCATAGCAGGTTCAAGTCCTGCTTTCTTTTCTCTTATGGGATGCTGTAAAACTAGTTGTTTTATATAATTTACTCAAAAACTGCTTAACTTGTTGCATTATGAAAATCTTAAGTAAAAACAAATCTTGTTTCAAGGTCAGGGTGGGAGAGTGGGGGGATAAACTGATCCATCCCTAGCCTCAGCTAATATCTTAAACCTGGACAAGTACATATGCAGCAAAATAAATTGGGAGTAAATGGGAAACTAACTGCACAACCCTATACATGTCCCATTGAGTTTCTTACAATGTGGACTGTAGCCTGCACTATGAGAGAGGAGGGAAGCAAGCAAACCAAGTAAGCCAATGCCCCCTTCCTTTTAACTTCACCCCTATCACCCCATGAATATCTATCCCCCCACCACTGATTGCCTTCATTAGAAAGCCCGGTAACCTTCTGCACTTTAACTGGCCCAACTGACTCCCTAGATTGGCTAGAGCAGAGTGAATAATAAGGTATCAGACCATTTCTGATCCATGCCACTTTTTCATGCATAAATGCATTCTGTCCAGTTTCTTCATTAACTTGTAAAAAAACCAAAAACCCCAAACTTAAAATTCACATGGAAATTCATATGTGCCTTTTTTCAGTGCCTTTTTTCTATAAAACAATGTTTAGCGGTACTCTCATTTTGAATCTAGAAAACCACCATTTTATAGTTCAAATTGGGGAAAATAAATACATTAAATGCAGTGGCAGAGGAAGGGGGTACAGGGGTGCGGTCTGCCCCGGGTGTCATCTCTGAGGGGGGTGACAAAGTGACAAAAATCTGAGTGGTTGTTTTTTTTTTTTTAAAGGGCCTGCAACGTGGTGTTTGCATCTGCCCATTGCCTCTCCCTCAGCTGCCCTACAGCTGAGGGGGAGGCGGCAGAGAGGCTCCATGCAGTACGCCCCATCCCCGGCTGCAGGACACGCGCACCGCCCCCAGCACTCAAGTGACTACCTACACCACTGAACAAATGGACAAAAATACAAAGATTCACAAAATGTTTAGGAGTATGCGTACCCCTGCATCCCCCCCCAATAAAAAGCACTGCATATAATAAAAAACTAAGAATGTCACCACACTGCACTCCGCTTGACCACAAACAAGTTGGTGCTGCTAACTGCAGCAGAAAGGCAGCTCAGAAGTGATGGGGTGGTGAATGTGAGGAAAGACTTTCTGTCCCTCATTCCCCACCCCCGCCATAGGCCACAATGGCATGAGATGGAAAGGGACATGGAAAGCACCCAGAAGTGGCAGCCAACCACTGGCTCTGGAGTGACAGTGGCAGCAGCATGAGGTGGAAAGGGGAAGGTCTCATCCACCTTGGAGTCAACATTTTAATTTCTGATGTCTAAGATTGAAAGGATCAGCATGTCATCAGTGGGGGAGAGTGAAATGAAGAGGAGAAAGCCCCCCCCCCCCCCGTCCTCTCTGCTGTTACTGCTGAGCTGTTGCGATACTACAGTATGGCAACAGCACCCTCTGTCATTGGCCAAGTGAACTGCAGTGTGACAACATTCTTAGATTGTTATTATATGTATAGAAATATGACTTTTCATGTGCATTTCTTTTTAACAGACAGGGCTCTTTCTGGACTCTGCCTAGAAATGCCAGAGATTGAACCTGATAACATCTGCATGCAAAGCATGGACTATCACTGAGCTCTAGTCTCACTCCTCTTGAAACACTTCACTGAACTTCATGCTGGCAAACAGAACAAAGTCAAATGGTCTAGTCAGTAGTAAAGGAATAATGGACAAAACAAAGTGATTCTGGACACCACTAGGTGATAACAACCTGCCTACAAATATCTGTGATTATAGATTAGGCTCTCCTTAACTTGGCTTCCTTAGTACATCTCTTAACAAAAACTAACCTCTACCAAGCTAAGTGGTTGTGTGGCCACTCCCCATCTCCAAATTACTCTCCACAATGGTGCGAATCAGTCCTGTACCAGAAAAATCCATTATCACCACACCCCAGCACACAACTTCCACAGCCTGAGCCCTCAGGTGTTCATAGCAGAGTGGATTGATTTATTTGGCTAGTTCCTCAGGGTTGGTGAAAAGCCCATTACCAGAGCAATAGGTAAGGTGTATGACAGCTTGGTCACCATTGGCTGCTGCATTAAGGTGCTCCTTAACCCGGTCCCATTTGCGCTCTGCAAAGAAAACGTCCCAGGCATCGCCAACACTTAGTTCCTCATACAGCACTCCCAACACCTCTTTCTCCAGTTCCTCCAAGAGGACCACCTTGCCTCATGCCTGGCCTAAGGTGGGAATGGCCTCCTTTGTCCAAACACAGCCCTGGCCTTCTTCATCCAAATACTGCTGCAAACAGGGGGCAAAGTCTTCTTTGGGAATAATTGGGAGTTCCTCTTTGACCCTCATAAGTACAGTCTCCTGTGGGTGGTCCCTGAGGAAGCTCAATGTCTTGTTCAGAACTTCAGAAAAATCAGCCTCCTGGAAAGTGTTGACATGGTAGATAAGAAAATGGCAACCTTCTAGTTTGCAGCGGATGTCCAGAAAGCGCATGCCAGCAGCCAGCTGAGCTTCGAGAGGCCAGCTCTGACAGTGGATCTTCAAGTCACCAAGGAGACTCATGGAATCATGGGTACCAGGGATTGAGACTCTGGAAAGGAGAAGATTATTTATTTATTTATACCCCACCCTCCCCAGCCAAGTCAGGGCGCCTAACAACCAATAATAAAAACAAGTTGATTAAAATACAATTTAAAAGATTAAGATACAACATTAAAACATTAGGATGCAGCCTCTTCACAGGAGGGGAAAGGAAAAAGAAAAAGAAAGAGGGGGAGGGAATCAAACTGTCATATCTGACATCCAGTCAGGGAGGGTAACAGTGGGCCATGGAGTGTTGTCAAATGTCTCCGTCTGCTCCTGATTTTCAGTCTCCATGGTGAAAATGAACTTTCCTGCAAGGGATAGAAAACATCGTAGCTTTACCACTTCCTGTAATATAAGGCAGCTGAGAACTTGAGAAACGAATGTCTCTGTCTGTCTCTGTGTGTCTACATAAAAACAACAACATACACACAGAGAGAATATACGCGTACATACCAAATTCAAGTTATTCAGTGTGTTGTATTATGGTATAAACAGTACAAATACAATTTTTAAAATATACAGTTACAATCAAGTCCCAACAAGCTCTCATTAACAATTCTACAGCAGCTAGCATCAACAGCTAGCAAAGACCAAGATGAACAAGGAAGTTTTCAGCATACACTGATATTGTATAAAAGTTGGTGCACCCCTTATTTCGTGGGTAGGCCATTGCAGAGCACGTCCACCACCACATAAATGCCCTCTTCCTCATTTATATCTGGGAGGTTGATGGGTAGGTGTGTGGGTGAATAGCCCCATGAACACTTAGGCACATTTAAATCTCTCAAGGTAGCAGAGGAAGAGGCATCCAGAGTTTCCCCCACCCATTCCCTTCTAGATTTGAATGTCCTCCCCCTCTCTGCCCAGCAGCAGTGGGTGAGGGAAGGGGGTGGATGGAAGGATCAGCAAGGGATGGGGCAAGAGGAGCTGTGGCTGCCTCATCTGTCACAGCATTGGTAGATTTAAAGGCATATGGAAGGACTTTTGCTACAGAAGCACCACAACTGAATCCCAGTTCTTCAGAAGAGCAGCCCACTTTCAACACACAGGTGCACTTATCTTCTGTTTGGGGAAGTTAGTGCTCATATTTTTAATGTGGAAAACCCCTACCTTTCAAAACCCAACCCCTTGATTTTCAGAACACCTCCTTTAGGAGGATTTGCTGGAGTTTGAATTGCGTAAAAATGGTCAGTATGGCTGATCCATCTCCATGTTTGGAGGCGCTAATGCATCTGAGTATCAGGCTGGGCATGAATTGCCTCTTCACAGCTCTGGAAGGCAGTAGGAGCTTGGCAGGGAGCCTGTAGCGGGGGGGGGCTGGTTGTGCCCCCCAATACACCACTGACTCAAGATACCCTAAGTTTTGCAGAAGTACAACTAATCTTTAGGGGGGGGAACCCTCATGGGAAGGGACCCCCCACTGGCAGAGGAAGGGGTGTGCAGGGTGTGTGGCCAACCCCGGGTGTCATCCCTGAGGGGGGTGACATCACTGCGGTGTCCCCCTGGGATTCTCGCCCCGCCCCTGGGTGCACAGCATGTGTGCCGTTCCAGGTTCCAGAGCCGCTAGCTCCGCCTCTGGACACCCGCCCCCCCAAAAAAGCAGCTCTGGGGGAAGTTGGACTGAGCATGCTTAGTGGCATTGAATGCTCATGCACTGCTGGGAAGAGAAACAGGAAACCTACAGGCAATTTGGAAATAATGGAATGTTTGGAATCCTTAACACCCTGCACTACAACATTCTGTTACAGGTCTCAGTTCTCTGACCACTGGTCCTTTCGTAGCCAAAATGGCATCCACAAGAGGGTATTATATCAGCTTAAGAGCACTGGAAGAGTCTGCTGGATCAGGCCAGTGGCCCACCTAGTCCAGTGTCCTGCTCTTACAGTGGCCAACAAGATAGCTGTGGGAAGTACCCAAGCAGCCACTGCGCACAAGAGCAACTGGCATTCAGAGACCTGCTGCCTCCAACCATTGTGGCTAGTAGTCACCGAAAGCCTTCTCCTCCATGAATTGGTCTAACCCTCTTCTGAAGCCATTCAGGTTAGTGGCCATCCTTGCCTCCTAAGGGAGAACATTCCACAGTTTAACACTGGGCTGCATGAAGGACTTTCTTTTACCTGCCCTGAATCCCTCAACATTCAGCTTCATTGGATGTTCACAAGTTCACATAGTGCTATGGGGATGGGGAGCTTTTCTCTGCCCAGTTCCTCTAAGCCATGGATAATTTTACACTCTTCTATCATGTTGCCTTGAAGGGCTCCTCCAGACTGCCCTCTGTGCTGCATTTCTAGGCACAGGTCTGGGTTTTACTGTGTCCAAGATATTTTGTCAGTCAGGTTTTCCACAGATTGCCATTTGCTCCAATTCCACAGTGAAATGTGGGTTTTTCCAGGAAAAGCACCAAGACAAAAAGACCTGCCCAGACACAGAGCTTTGAAGCCCGGACCTGTGCTAGGAAAGCATGGTGCAAAAGGAAGCAGGTATGAGTCCCTCATCGCCTTTTCCTTAAACTAAAAAGCTCAGAACAGTGAAACTTTTCCCCAATAAGGGAACTGCTCCATTGTGTTCTGGGAAACCCCTTTGTCGAAGAACAAAAAGGAAAAGAAGCAAGCTGACGAGGACTGAACATGCTCAGTGGGCAAGGAATGATAACTGAGGAAAATAGAGAAAACTAAGTGCTGGAAAGAATCAAAGGGTGGATAGGGAGCGCTGCATAGTGGAACATTTTGGGTACAGGTCCCCCTTGTTCTATGGTTTAAGCAACTCTTCTGCCCCAGATCCATTTACTTGTTTTGGAAATCATGATCCTCTCCTGCCTCTCTCACTTTAGAGTTCAGATTTAATTGCTAAAATGTTACAAACAGATTAATTAATATTTCATCAGTTGGTGGGTGTCACCTTACTCAACAGGCAGGAAAGACGGGTTTGAGTGCCTGCTTAAGCCTCGTTTGCAGATGTGACAGGGCTTTATCAACCAATCTGGAACATCATGCCAAGCACCTCCCTCATTTAGTGAGGGAGCTTCACCTGGGCTGGGCTGCCAAAGTTACTTGAGCTGGTGCACTGCTCTTGACACATTTCACATGTGCCCTTTGCACTATGGGCTCATCCAGACTTGCACTTGCGCCTAGGAAACATGGGTCCAAGCAGTTTCTCAAAGCCTAGAAGGCCCTTCAGAACACGCCAGTATTTTATTGTATTATTTCGTTAAGTGCTGTCCATGGAAGCCCAGGACAATTCTGTGTCCAGAGCAGCTGTTTACAGCTCCACTTGGTACGCAGGCTGAGACCCTACCTGCCAACTGTCTGTCTCGCCAGAGTGGTGCATGCTCTGGTTATCTCCCGCTTGGACTACTGCAATGCACTCTACGTGGGGCTACCTTTGAAGGCGACCCGGAAATTACAATTAATCCAGAATGCAGCAGCTAGACTGGTGACTGGGAGTGGCCGCCAAGACCATATAACACCGGTCCTGAAAAACCTACATTGTCTCCCAGGACATTTCTAAGCACAATGCAAAATGTTGGTGCTGACCTTTAAAGCCCTAAAGTAGGGAAAACCTGAAGATCCAGGACAAAGTGCTGCCTTTCTGAAATTCCCCCCAGACATCAATTCAGCCTTTGAAATCCTGGCAAAGTCTGGACGTTTGGCAGCCCTACCTAAACGACCTTGGCCCAGTATACCTGAAGGAGCGTCTCCAACCCCATCATCCAGCCTGGACACTGAGGTTACAGGGAACCACGCAGAGAGCCTTCTCGGTAGTGGTGCCCTCCCTGTGGAATGCCCTCCCTTCAGATGTCAAGGAGATAAAGAATTATACAACTTTTAGAAGATATCTGAAGGCAACCCTGTATTGGGAAGTTTTTAATGTTTGATATTTTACAGTGGTGCCTCGCAAGACGAAATTAATTCGTTCTGCGAGTTTTTTCATCTTGCGAATTTTTTGTCTTGCGAAGCACGGCAACTGCACCTCTTCAAGCAATGCACCCTGGGTATTAACGGTTTTAAGAAAAAGGAAACAAACTTGCAATACGTTTTCATCTTGCGAATCAAGCCCATAGGGAAATTCGTCTTGCGAAGCAACTCAAAAAACGAAAAACTCTTTCGTCTTGCGAGTTTTTCGTCTTGCGAGGCATTCGTCTTGTGAGGTACCACTGTACTATGTTTTATATATTCTGTAAGCCACCCAGAGTGACTGGGGAAATGCAGCCAGATGGGCAGGGTATAAATAAAATAATAAATAATAATGATAATGATGACAATGATTATTATTAAGTTCAACCAGCACATGGTCTGGTTAAGGGTGGATGGCGGATGCTTATCCAATGCCTGATGCCAAAACGGCTTACATCTGAAATCTATAAAGTTGTGGCCTAATCTAACCCACCCCATAGTCTTCTGTGTCTTATTTTCACTATCAAATCCCCATTGGCACACAGTATGCCTTATGTGCTTGGCCCATGCAATAAATGCTAACAGGGAATAGGATGTTTATTAAATAACAGCTGAAGGTTAATAAGCTTGCCAATATTGTTCATGTAGTGCAAGTAGTTATTTGTAGTGCAGTGATTACATGTCAAAATGTTACAGGCCCATCTTAAAACAATTAGGTTTGGTTTAAATAATTTCAGAGTGGTTGTAATCTGTAATCTAAGTGAATGAGGCCACAATCCTATATCCACTAACCTGGGTACAATGGGTCCTACTTCTGAGCGGATATTTATAACCAAAGGAAATACTTCCAAAGGAACACAATTGCTTCTGAAGTCTCAATGCATGATCTGACTTTCTCAAATACCATAAATTGAACGTGAAAGAAAATAAATCTCCCTTCCACTGTCAGGGAAGTATTTTATTTTATAAATATTATGGTCTGATAAGAATTGAAACATTTTAAAAGAGAAGGTTCATAAAGGCTTTGAAAACCACACCATAAGAAGGTCTCTGATTGAAGTTTGGGAAAGGTATAAAAACTTGTTGGAACCAAAAACTCCATATTGGCTTTCGCCATTGGAGGCGATGAGTGTGAAAAAAATTAATATGAAAGGGGGATGGGTGACATATCAGAGGTTAATACTGAAAACAGAAGGTAAATGGAAAATGAAACCATTTGAAGAGGTTAAGGAATATGTTAATGACTGGCTGCATTATTTCCAAATTAATGAAATGTTTAAAAAAGATTTGTGGTTTGTTTGTTTGTTTAAAAGAATAAAAAACTTTAAAAAACCAACTCAATTTTCTCATTTTCCCAGAGTTCTCATTAGCTTGTTTCTTTGACCTCCTCACGCCTCCCTTTTTTGTATTCCCAGTCATAACATTAGTTCAGCATATTCTTACCCCTTCTTCATTATAACATTTAGCTTGATTTTCATCGAATTTACAGCTTTATACCTTAACCAATTGTCCTACCATTTTTATATGCTCTTATTGATCTTATTACTAAGTCCACTTAGGTCCATTCCAACATCATTTTAACATTCATTAATTTTACAATGTTTCTGTAAGTAGTCTTTAAATTTCTTCCAATCTTCTTCCACCGACTCTTCTCCCTGGTCTCGGATTCTGCCAGTCATTTCCGTCAACTCCGTATAGTCCATCACTTTCATCTGCCATTCTTCCAGAGTGGGTAAATCTTGTGTCTTCCAATACCTTGTGATGAGTATTCTTGCTGCTGTTGTAGCATACATAAAGAAAGTTCTGTCCTTCTTTGGCACCTGTTGGCCGACTATGCCCAGAAGGAAGGCCTCTGGTTTCTTCAAGAAGGTATATTTAAATACCTTTTTCATTTCATTATATATCATTTCCCAGAAAGCCTTTATCCTTGGGCACGTCCACCAAAGGTGAAAGAATGTACCTTCATCTTCTTTACATTTACAACATTTGTTATCGGGCAAATGGTAGATTTTTGCTAGCTTGACTGGTGTCATGTACCACCTATATATCATTTTCATAATATTCTCTTGTCAGGGAACTGCCATCGAAAGGACGGGAGGTGGAAGGGCTCACGGAGGTGGAGACAGACTTAACAGCTGAAGAGGGAACCAGCAGGGGGAGAGGAGGAGCTCCGAGGGAAAGTGAGTCAGAGGGATGGCTCAGGGACACTTCCAGCGAAAACAGTGGGGAGGTTTCAAGACCTCCTATAGGGACACCCACTCCTCGCCGGAAACTGTCACGCCGGGAGTCCAGAAGACGTGTTTCCGTTAAGGAGCTTTTATGCTGGAAGAGATTCCGAAAGCGCCCACTTTCGGATTCTGCTAGCGACTGACAGAGCCATGCTTGAGGGGCTCCGTCGGAGGCAGAGGTTTGGGGACTCGGCCAAACTCTGAGGGACTAGGATTTTACGCACAAGCAGCTCATCATCCCATCACAGCAATCCGAAAGTCTCTGAAAGCAGTTTGTGCGAGGAGAGGCATCATGAGCAACCCAGCCGGAACCAGAGACGCAGCAGGAGCTGGAGCAGGTCCAAGCCTGGAAGAAAGGTACAGGATGTTGGAGGTTCAGCTAGCGCTGCAAACGGCGAGGCTCGAGGAGAGGAGGGCTCAAGATGCAGATAAGGGAAAAGCCAGCCCGCTCGCAAGAAAAGTGCCAGGATTGGTGCAGAAGTTTGGGGGAGATCCCAGGAACTACCATGCCTTTAGGACAGAGATGCAATATGCTCTCAATCTGCAGTTTGATGACTTTCCCGACGAGGAGTCGCGAGTGGCTTTTGTGATTGGCCATCTCGAAGGGGGGGCGAAGGACTGGGTCAGACCCCTGATGGCGGTGAATAATGAGATCCTGAAGGACACGAGAAAGTTTTTTCGCGCCATGGACCTGATGTTTTCTAGCGATATTGAGCAGGGAGCGGTGTGCAGACAGTTAATGGCTTGCAAACAGGGGAGCCGATCTGTACGTGAGTACTGGACTGAGTTTACCATGTTGATTCATAAATTGGGGTGGGATCTATCGGCTGAACCCATTCAAATGCTTTTCGAAGAAGGACTTTCTTCAGCGGTGAAAGATGAACTTTCCCGGGCGCCCAGGGCGGAGTCTATGGACCAGCTGACCAAATCCGCGCTCACCATAGGAGCGCGCCAGGAGGCGAGAGCGTTGGAAAAGCGAGAAGGGAAAGGGGAACGTTGGAGGGATTTCCGCATTCCAGAAATTCCTGAGCCACCTTTCCCGCCGGCAGAGCCGATGGAAGTGGGAACAGCGCGCGCGGGGGCAGTTTCAAATCCCAGTGAAGGGCGGAAGAAGGAGGGGAAGAGCGCCAAGAAATGCTATCTCTGCCAACAGCCAGGTCACTTTGCCAGAGTCTGCCCACAAAGAAAGGAATGGCAAGGGATGGCGGGAGCTGTTGGAGGGGAGGAGGAAGAAGGCAAGGAGCAAGTAAAAGCCAACGCCTGGCTGCCACCGTCGGGGCACAGCAGCCAGGCCAAAGAGCAGTGAAAGTGCCCACGCCGGAACCTCCAAGACCAGCCCTAGTGATAGAGGTGTTGCTAGAATTGCCAAACGGACACCCACTAAAGATAAAGGCGCTCTTGGACTCAGGCAGCTCCTGCAATTTCATGAGTAAGGAGTTTGCAGCTGAGCACCAGATACAGACTGTCCCTTTAAGCAACCCCTTGCAGGTGACCACAATCGACGGGCGGGAGCTACTAGGAGGAGAAGTCAGCCAACAAACAGTTCCAATGATAATGAGAGTAGCAAGGCACACCGAACAGATAGCGTTCAATGTGGCCACCTTGGGAGGGGCTCCCATTATTTTGGGGATGAGCTGGCTGGCGCTACACGATCCGCTAGTGGGCTGGCATCAGAGAGTGGTCTCCTTTGGGTCAGCGCATTGCCTCGAACACTGCAAAGAGGGGAAGGTTCCGGAAGGGGCCAGAGTCACCCTAGCAGGGACGGAAGTAACAGACAAAGGGAAGGTGCCCCCACAATACGCCGATCTGAGCAACGTATTCAGCGAAAGGGAAGCAGACAAACTGCCGCCGCATAGACCCTTTGACTGTCAGATCAATCTACTCCCAGGGGCGCAACTCCCAGTGGGCAAGCTGTACGCTATGTCAGACAGGGAGATGCGGGTGTTAAGGGAGTTCATTGACAAAAACCTGAAGCGAGGTTTCATCAGAGAGTCTAGAGCAGTGGGGGGCAGCCCAGTGTTTTTTGTGGACAAAAAAAACACAGACAAGCCGAGGCTTGTAGTGGACTTTCGGGCCCTGAATGCAGTATCAGAACCTATGGCTTTCCCTATGCCCCGAATTGATGACATTTTAACTAGGGTGAGGAAGGGAAAGATTTTTACAAAATTGGACCTGCGGGGGGCGTACAACCTGATACGAATAAGGAAGGGGGATGAATGGAAAACCACCATGTTCACCCCTTTGGGGGCCTTTGAATATCTCGTTATGCCCTTCGGCCTCCAAGCAGGGTCGGCGTGTTTTCAAGCATTTATGAACCACGTCCTGGGACCTTTACTCTACAAGAATTGTGTAGCCTTCTTAGACGACGTGTTGGTATATTCAGAGAATGAGGAGCAGCATGTGAGGGACGTCCGAGAAGTGTTGAGGAGACTGCAAGGCAACCAGCTGTGGGTGAAACTAGAGAAGTGTCAGTTTCACACCAAAGAGGTGGAATTCCTGGGGTACCGATTGTCGGACAAGGGATTGGCCATGGATCCAGGCAAGGTCCAAGCGGTACTGGAATGGAAAACACCGAAAACAAAGAAGGATGTGCAAAGATTCCTAGGGTTCGGAAACTTTTATCAGAAGTTCATCAAGAACTTTGCTCACTTGACGGCTCCTATTACGGACTGTCTCAGCAGCAAGAAGAAATTTGTTTGGACGGCGGAGGCGGAGCAAGCGTTTAAAGAACTAAAGAGGGCGTTCGCTTCGGAAGAACAACTACTGCATGTGGATTTACAAAAACCTATGAGAGTGGAAACCGATGCATCAGACCGGGCGGTAGGGGCAGTACTTCTACAACCGGGGAAGAGTAAGTCGGAGTGGAGACCGTGTGCCTTCTTCTCGCGGTAACTGAACAAGTCCGAGAGGAACTACACGGTGTATGACTGAGAACTACTCGCCATTCACGAAGCGTTCCGGAGATGGAGGCATTTATTAATTGGTGCACAACAGAAGGTGCAAGTGTGCACTGACCACAAGAATTTAGAGTATTGGAGAACGGCATGTGTACTCAACCAACGACAAGTGAGATGGGCCCAGGAGTTCTCCAAATTCCACTTTGAAATTTGTTACGTGCCAGGCCCAGAAAACGTCAGGGCGGACACTCTCTCTCGTAAACCTGAGTATTTGGAGGGGGAGAGAGAAAATGAAGAGGAGTACACCAGGGGGCCCGCCTTAGAAGAAAGGGAAAGCAGCAGCCATGTAGCGGAAATCGTCGATTCCAGGTGGAAGGGAGATCAGGTGGAGTATTTGGTGGCGTGGGAAGGGGAACCGGAGTCAGAAAACACCTGGGTAACGGCAGAGGAGGTCAATGACGAGGTCTTAGTAGAAACGTTTCACCAACGGTTCCCGAAGAAACCTCAGCCAGTAGCAAGGTTCAGGAGGGAGTATTTCGGCACCACCGACGAGGAGGAGGAACTGGAAGGATTCCCGGAATCGGAGTTGGAAGGAGGAATGGACTCCGATGACGAGGAGTACTTGGGAACCAGGAACAGCGACAGGTTGAGGGAAGTGTTCGAGACCTCGGAAGATGAAGGAGGTTCTTTCAGGGGCTTTGCTCCCTCACCGCCCGTAGAGGAGGACACAGGAGGGGGTGAAGGGGGCCCTGGAGGGGAGGTGGATGTCAGGGAACTGCCATCGAAAGGACGGGAGGTGGAAGGGCTCACGGAGGTGGAGACAGACTTAACAGCTGAAGAGGGAACCAGCAGGGGGAGAGGAGGAGCTCCGAGGGAAAGTGAGTCGGAGGGATGGCTCAGGGACACTTCCAGCGAAAACAGTGGGGAGGTTTCAAGACCTCCTATAGGGACACCCACTCCTTGCCGGAAACTGTCATGCTGGGAGTCCAGAAGACGTGTTTCCGTTAAGGAGCTTTTATGCTGGAAGAGATTCCGAAAGCGCCCACTTTCGGATTCTGCTAGCGACTGACAGAGCCAAGCTTGAGGGGCTCCGTCGGAGGCAGAGGTTTGGGGACTCGGCCAAACTCTGAGGGACTAGGATTTTACGCACAAGCAGCTCATCATCCCATCACATCTCTCTGAAGGCATTACATGCCGTAAATTTCATACCGGTGGTCCACAACTGTTCCCAGTCAGCAAACATAATATTATGACCAAGATCCTGTGCCCATTTAATCATAGCAGATTTAACCGTTTCATCTTGGGTGTTCCATTTCAACAGCAAGTTATACATTCTCGAAAGTATCTTTGTTTTTGGTTCTAACAGTTCTGTTTCCAATTTTGATTTCTCCACCTGGAAGCCTGTTTTTTTATCCAAATTATAAGCTTCCCTTATTTGATAGTAATGAAGCCAATCTCGCACTTTATCTTTTAATTTATCAAAACTCTGCAATTTCAGTTTATCTCCATCTTGTTCCAAAATTTCCCAATATTTTGGCCATTTGGCCTCCATATTGAGCTTTTTCTGAGCCTTTGCTTCCATTGGTGACAACCACCTTGGGGTTTTATTCTCCAATAAGTCTTTATATCTTATCCAGACATTAAACAATGCTTTTCTGACAATATGATTCTTAAATGCCTTATGAGCTTTAACCTTGTCATACCACAAATATGCATGCCATCCAAAAACATTATTAAAACCTTCCAAATCCAAAATGTCAGTGTTCTCAAGAAGCAGCCATTCTTTCAGCCAGCAAAATGCTGCTGATTCATAGTAAAGTTTCAAGTCTGGCAGGGCAAATCCACCTCTTTCCTTTGCATCAGTTAATATCTTGAATTTTATTCTAGGCTTCTTGCCCTGCCAGACAAATCTAGAAATATCTTTCTAGAAACAGTCCATTTTGTCTAAAATCTGTAAAGATTGAAACAAGAACAACATTCTTGGCAATACATTCATCTTTATAGCTGCAATTTGGCCTAACAAGGAAAGCTTCAAGTTTGACCATATTTCTAAATCTTTTTTCACTTCTGACCAACATTTCTCATAGTTATCTTTAATTAAGTTCAAGTTTTTGGCAGTCATATTGACCCCTAAATATTTTACTTTTTTTACCAATGTTAACCCTGTCTCCTTCTGAAACCTTTCTTTCTCTATTGGTGTTAGATTTTTCTCAAGGACTTTAGTTTTTGACTTATTCAGCTTAAATCCTGCTACATGACCAAATTCTTGGATCAATTCTAAAGCTCTTTTAGCACTAGATTCTGGCTCCTGTACCGTCAATACCAAATCATCTGCAAATGCCTTCAATTTGTAATGCTTAGCTCCGACCTGTATTTCTTTGATCAAACCGTCCCTTCTAATCATATTTAGCAAAACCTCCAGGACTGAAATAAAAAGCAATGGGGAAATTGGGCAGCCTTGTCGTGTCCCTTTCTCTATCTTAAATTCTTCTGTAACCACGTTATTAACTATTAACTTAGCTTTTTGTTCTGAATAAATTGCACGTTTTCAAACCCTTGACCGACCCCCATCCCCTGAAGATTTTTCTTCATGAAACTCCAAGAAATATTGTCAAAGGCTTTCTCCGCATCAACAAAGATTAAAACTGCTTTAGTGTTAATGTTCACTTGCAACTTCTCCAAAATATTAATAATATTCCTTGTATTGTCAGACAAGTGTCTACCCGGGAGAAAGCCAGCTTGGTCTTTATGTATTTCTTTCACTAATACCCTTTTTAACCTATTGGCCAAAATATCTGCAAAAATTTTATAATCCACATTCAGCAGGGATATGGGTCGGTAGTTCTTGAGTTGTGTCTTTTCAGACTCACTTTTCGGTATGAGTGTAATATAAGCTTCCTTCCACGACTCAGGCGCCTTTTTCCCCTCCATAATTTCATTGCAAACCTCCTTCAATGGTTGAATTACACAGTCCTTCAAAGTTCTGTAGTATTTTGCAGTTATCTGAGTAGGGCAAATTTCCACTTTTTTAGTCTTGGGTGCCAGTCCTCTAGTTATCCAAATTTGGTCAATTCTTGTCCATGTCATTTTGGCCTCAGAGAAGGTTCCCTCTCTACCCAAGGGGTTCTTCACTCTCCAAATGTCAGTCAAGTCCATATTGTCAGTCATTTCAAAAAAAGTGGTAGTCTGCCATCATTTGTAACTACCTGTCTGTGTGATTTGTCCATATTTGTAGATACCACCCCATTCATATCTCCCATCATAATAATGTTGTAATCCATATAGTCCAACAATGTCTCATGCAACTTCTTAAAAAATTCAGATTTCCCCTCATTTGGTGCGTAGATTCCTATAATTAAATATTTTTCTCCTTGTGTTTGAATTTCAATTGCCAAAATTCTTCCTTGTTCATCTTTAAAAACAAATTTCGGTGATAGGCTCTCTTTTGCATAGATTACCACTCCTCTCTTTTTAACTTTATCTGATGAGATAAATTCTTGGCCCAATCTTTTGTTTATCAGAAGTTTCCTGTGTAGCCTTATCACATGTGTTTCCTGTAAACAAATCAAATCCAATTGTTCCTTTTTCAATATATGAAATATCCTTCTCCTTTTTTCCGGGGAGTTCAGACCATGAATGTTCCAGCTTAAAAGTTGCAGAGACATGATGTGTGTCTTTTATTTTCCTGCAACTGCTCCCAGCAGTTGTTCTTCGTCCGACGGTGGTATCTCAGATCCCAAAGGTGGTGGTGGTACTCCTGGCTCTTTTCCTGCCCCTTTTTGCAAATCCTCTTCATAATCTTTCAAAAATTTCTCCTTATCTTCCACTGTTCTGATTTTGACCTTTTTCCCTTTGAAGGTAAAAGATAGGCCTTGGGGGAATTCCCACCTGAATAGAATTCAGTTTCCTCTCAACAGGGCTACCAAGTCTCCGTAGTTGGCTCTCAGTTCCAATAGATATTTTGGGATATCTTTAAAAATCTCAATCCTTGCGTCATCTATCTCGAGAGTCTTTTGATAGTGCAAATTCAGTATTCTGTCCCTCTCCTCTTTCGATCGGAGGGAGATCAAACAGTCTCTCACCCTGTTCTTCCTCCCTCCTCTTCCAAGTCTGAAAGCGCTTACTATCTTAAAGTCTGGCTTTTCTTCGTCTAACTCCCAGAATTCTGTAAATTCCTGCGTAAGAAATTCACTTAAGCTTTCTTTTTCACGTTCAGGTACTGCCCTGATCCTCAAATTAGTCTGTTTATCTCTTAATTCAAACATAGACAGCTGCAATTTGTGATCGTCCAACCTTCTGTGTATTGGTGATATCTCTCCCTTTACCTCCTCTGCTATTTCCTTCGCCTCTTGAGCCGTCTTGCGATTTGATGCAGCTTCCTGCAGCAGTTTCTCAATAGAATTTGTATTTTTCTCAATAGTGTCTGTGTTAGAATTCACTTTCTGCCCCAAGTTGTTAATACTTAAAGTATTTTGTTCAAGTTGCTTACTTACTTTTTCCAAAGTTCCATAGATTTTTTCTAATGCCGGGGCAATTGAGCCTTCTTCCGAAGTCATTCCTTTGAGTCCTTGATGACCTGGCTCTTCCTCTGTTGGACCAGAGGGCCCAGATGCTGACGCTCTTCTCAGTTGCTGCTGCTGCAGTTTGGCTTTTGTCGAGCTTGTTGCTCTTTCTGGCGGCTGACTTGCCATAACACCTTATCTGAGGTTCAAGGTCAGTCTCACAGTCCAAACTTGTTTATCAGTGAATTCCCAGCCTGTTGAGAGTGGAAAGTCCCCAGAAGCCAGTTGTAACAGTTTCATAAATCCTCTAGGGGGACACAGTAACAATTAAAGTTTATAGCTAAAAAGTTCAACTTTTAAACTTCTGTTGAATTTCCCCTAGGTAAATAGCCACAGTATCAGTCATAAAAACCTTCAAGTTCTAAGTATCCTTCTTGCAGAGTTAACTTTCTATCAATTTGTAACAAAGTCCTTAAAAAAGTGCACAACACTGTAACAGTCCCATTAGTCTGGCATTCCGATTCCAAGGATTGAGTGATAGTCTTTTTCCTTTAACACTCTTTAAAACAGCAGTAAAGTCTCTTAAAAATCTTACCTCCCTCTTCTGAGGGGGGAGTTCTTATGCAGATGTCAGAAATGAGATCTTTTAAAGCTCACAACGCAGGCTTAGCGGACACAGTCTATGCCTTTGATCTCTCTACAAAAGCGGAAGGCGGACTTCCTATTTTGCACCTTTCCGTTTCGGTCCAAATTCTTCTTAAAAAATTTCTTTATAATCCAATCTTTACGTATAACCTACTCACGGGTTGTTGTTTCATGTCCAAATTTTCAGAGGAAAAAAGGTTGGCGCTCTCCGGTAACAGCTGCGCGGCTTCACTCAGCAGAAGTAGCGATCGACCCACAGCACCGCGCCAACCCCGCTGCGAATCCGGAGCCCGTTGCCGGGCTCCTTTGTCATTTGGGAAGGGCGCTAATGGTGCCCGCCGGGTCCCAAGACCACAGGCTTCTCCTGCCTGTGGGTTTTAAAGGGGGTCCCCGCTTCACCGCAGCGGCAAGACCCGATTTCTGCTCAGCTGGTCCCTCAGAAACGGAGGGATTCCGCTATTACCGATGGCGCCGCCTCTGGAAGTCGTTTAAAAAAGATTTGATTTCAAGAGGTTTTGATGATAAAGAATCAAAATTTCAAAGAAAAATAATAAATAATGACTTTAAAGTTTTGGCAAGAATGTATAAGCTATTATTAGAATGGTGTACAAAGGATGAAGAGGTAAAATAGGTTATGATTGACTGGGCCAAAGATTTTGGATATAACATACAAATGGAGGATTGGGAGAAATTATGGAAAGAAGGTTTAAAATTTACTGCATGCACAACAATAAAAGAAAATGTGATGAAAATGATGTATCAATGGTATGTAACACCGGTGAAATTAGCAAAGATGTATAAGATATGTAATAAATGTTGGAAATGTAAAGAAAAATAAGGTACATTTTATCATATGTAGTGGGAATGTAAGAAAGTAAAAAGCTTTTGGGAAATGATATATAATGAATTGAAGAAAATGTTGAAATATACATTTGTTAAGAAACCAGAAGCTTTTTTACTAGGTATTATAGGGAATGAAATAAATAAGAAAGAAAAGAAGTTATTTTTATACGCAGTGACAACAGCAAGAATATTGATGGCCCAGAAGTGGAAACAAGAGGAGCTACCTACGTTAGAAGAATGGAGAATGAAAATGATGGGACGATGCAGAGCTTGACAGAATGACTGGAAGGATCCGAAATTGACGAGACCAGAGATTTACAGAAGATTGGAAAAAAATTATAGAATATATGCAAACATTAAGTGATAATCAGATAGAGAAGATGTGAGAAGAAAGGTTAGAATATCACAAAAAAAATGTTTAATATACAACAATAATAGAAGTATGGCTTTAGGAATGTGGAAGAAGTAAAAATGTGAAGGAGTGTCAGTCAGGTTGAGGGAAGTCAAAAAAGAGAACGGGGATCTTACTAAGATGTATGAATTGTATGAATTTGTATTGGAAAATGAATAAAAATATTATAAAAAAAACAAGAAACACAAAAGTAACTTTTGCTAGGTTTTAATAACAAAAACAAAAAACTCCTTTTACACTAAATTACAATATATCAATAAGCACGACCCATCCACCAGGGTATTGAGAGAGCTACATGCTGCTCTTTATATACCATACCCAACAGCTTAATTACCACAACTTAACAGACCTGCTATACTGCTTCACCTGCAAAACTAGGTCACATTATTTGCTCTCGCCCTTAAAGACATACACATCTTGTGAAACAATAATGAACCTTCAAAATTAAAGAGACCATTCAACACCTCACCTGCTCTTCGAGTTTCTTGAAGCACTGCAATATCAATGTTAAAACACTGCAGCTCTCCTGCAATGATGGCAGTTCTGCGTTCGAGATGCTCATTATCTGTGTTATCCAACGAAGTCTGTATATTCCATGTTCCAAAGTTCAGTTGTCCTTTACGACCGCTAGGTGCACCCCACTTGGTGCAGTAATCCAGTCAGGGGGAAAGGGGAGACAGACTATGTTTAGGGCACCTTTTCTAGCCCCTCCCCCTTTTGGGGGTGAGCAGAGTGGATCCTAAGTAGGGCTGCTCAGTCATGGATTCAGCTGCCAAGCTGCTCAACTGCCTCATTCCTTGAGTCAGAGAGACTGAATCTGTATCCACTGCCCAGGTGCCGGTTCATGACTAGGGGCTTCCAGATTTCACAATCCTGCCCCATTACCATCTGCCGATTGCCATGGGACTTTTTGGGGGTTGGGTTTGGGATGGGTTTTTGGAAGACGCCTGTAAATTTGTTTTACTTTTGGGGGTTTGGGTTTGGGATGGGTTTTTTGGGGTACTCAAGGGTATGCAGTACAGTCACTTTTTTTCCTAGAATAAAAGCACTGCACGGAACAAAGAAGTGGCTGTCACAAGTCTATCCAAATCAGTTTTCTTGCACAAAGATGAGGAAACCCGTGGCCCAGCAGATGTTACTGGACCCCACTAGCCCCAGCCAGCTGAGAACCCTGATTGGGGTGGGGGGGTGGCAAATATTAATTCTTTCCCCAATTTCTCACTTTCAACTATTTTTCTAAAGCAGCACTTGCAAACACTTTGTTTACATTCTCTGAGAAAGGAAATATGAAATGCTATATACCAACATATTGCACCATGAATGTGCCAAACTTGTGGCTGCTGTTCAGGTTTGAAATTCTTGTCTCCTAGCAAAATCCAAGCCCGCCCACTTCCCAATCTGGCATTTGTCTGCCAGGGTGCCGTTCACAGCCCAAGTCTCCAAGTTATACTATGGTCAGTGGGACATGGCCCTGCTTATTATAGGACAACAACTTATGAACTGCCCGACCCCATGGGCATAGCCAGGATTTTTGTTAGGGGGGAGCTTTTTTTAGGAAATCAAAGTTGCTGAGCTTTTCTTGGGAAATCATGGGTATAAATTATGGTTACCAGATGTCCCCGTTTCCCAGGGACAGTCCCCGGACAAAATCCGTCCCCAGAATGTCCCCGGATTTCATTTAATGTCCCCGGATTTATATTTTAAGTGTTGTAGATTTATTAGTAGGGAATGAATGTTGTGTGATTGGTTCAATGGCACAAGACATGGGGATATGGGGACTTCTGGCGAGGCAAAATGGTGGGCACCATGGCAGCGAGCAGCTCCTGAAGCCAGCCAGAGCCAACTGCACTACCAGGCTGGCTCCAAGCTGCTGAGGTTGCCGATGGCAAGGCGGAACCTGGGACACCTGGAACGCCAACTGGGGGAACCGCAGACCCAAATCAAGCCAGGAGTGAGAGCGCCTGGCCACCCAGCCAACTACCCAGCGGTGCTCCAGGGCCAGTAAAAACCCTGGAGCCAACACAGGGAGAAGGAGGAGAGGAGAAGGAGAAGGAAGAAGAACACAGAGGGGAGCCCTGACCTTGCTGCTCTGCCACCGCGGAAGAGAGGTAGGAGAGCACCGGGAGGGCAAGGACATGTGGCCGAGCCCAGGCCCGGCCTGAGCCTATTCCACAGCCGATAGCGCTCCAAGAGATCAGGCCCAGAGGAAGGCTGCGCGACAGAGGAGACCACAGAAGAGAAGGTATTACTTCTTAATTTTCTTTTTAAATGATTTTTTCAAACGAACTTTTTTTCTCTCTTTTTTAAAAAAAGTGTCCCGAATTCTTTGGAAAAAAATCTGGTAACCTTAGTATAAATACCCCGCAAAAAGGATATTGCGGGGGGGGGGGACAGGCTTCTGCTGGGGGGGCAGAGAACCTCAGATAATTGAGTACTTTCAATGCTCTTCAACAATATTTGTGGATGGGGGGAGCTGCCCTGCTGCCCCCCCCTTTGGCCTCGCCCTGCCCTACCCCCCCCCCAAAAAAAAGTTCCTTGGGAGGGGGCAAAGGCTTGCGATCATTTTGGTAAGATTTCATTCTGCGATGCAAATGCGTTTCCGGGACCAGTCAAACGGAAGGGAAGAAAAGGAGGAATAAACCCCAAATAAAAGCGAACACGTCGCGAGATTAACACGACGGGGCGGTTGAAGCAGGGGGGAAACGCGCAGCTCACCCTGAATCTTCGCCGCGAAACATTTTCCTGGCTTTGCCGGGGTGGACTAGATGGCCCCGGGGCGCCCCTCGCCGCTCTCCAATCCCGCTCGGGAGGCGGAGAGCGCGAGGCGCGCATGCGTCCCCGAGCGCTTCGTCCCGGCGGAGAAAGGGAAGAGCGGCGGCGGTTTGTCTTCGGTGAGTGGCGGGCGGGCGGGCGGCGCGCCGCTCGGCTCGCCGCTCTCCGGCTGCGCAGCCCCGGGAAGGGGGCGGGAAGGGGTTGGGGGAACGAAGCTGCCCCCGGAGAGGAGCCCGAGGGGGCGCCCCCGGGGGGGGGGTCTGCGGGCAGGAGCCGGGGCCGCCCGGGGCCCCGATCCCCGGCGCCCTTTGCCCCCAAGGGCGATCAATGCGCGGCCGCACCTGGCGACGCGGGGGCGGAGGTGGGGAGGCGGAAGAGGGCGGGGGCAATGGAGTGCGCCTCTGAGGGTGAAGCCAAGGCGCTGGGTTAGCAGCGCCCGTCTCCCCGTCAGTGTGGGCGGAGGGCCCGGGCTTGTCGGGAGAACAAGACGCCTCTCTCAGCCCAACTGATGTGCCAAGGGAAGCAGAGCCATGTGTGTGGCACCCGCAGGAGTTGCTGGCAGGAGGCACCATCTCACCGTCTTGGGGACGCCCCTCAGGATTTGTGTAGGATTTACTCCTTAACCTTTCCTTCCTCCAAAGATAACCCTCATGGCAGCAGAGGTTTAGGACCAGAGTTTTCCTTCTCCTACCTTCCCAGGCTGAGGAGCCCCATAGACCCCCACTTCCCTTGACTGTACATGCAGGGGCTTGAGGGTTGGACCCACTCTTCACATGCAGGGGAACTCCGTAACTCATCAAGGGTCTGAGACCCATTGGCTACCTTCACCTGGTTTAGCTGTTCCTGGGGTGGGGCCACTGTTGCATGCAGACAGCTTCTAGAATCTAGGAGCTGAGGGGTTGGACTAGATGACTCTCGGGGATCCCTTCAGACTCTGCACTTCTATGAACCAGCACTGGTATCTGGTTTGAAATCGTGTCTGTTCTTAAACCAGGATCTAAGTCGCTTAGAAGTAGGTGGGGCTTCCAATGATGTCATTGTTTGCTTGCTTGTTTGTTGCATCTATATTGCAGCTTTTTCCTCCAAGGAGCTCCAGGTGGTGTACATGGTAAGGTAGCAAAGGGGTGGGAAGTGCAGGTGAGGGGGGACTCCCACTCTCAACAGCCCCAGTGGGCAGGAATGGCGGTGGGAGTTCAGCCTTCATCTGGAGGAGCAAAGTTTCCTCGATGCTGGGATAGGGTGACAGGATTGCCTGCCCAAGATGCAAAAGTCATGCAGTATATTGATAGAGGCTTTCAAAAGAATGCTCTTTTAAAAAAAGAAAAGAAAGAAAATGAAATACCTTGCAATTGACTATCCCGTTTTCTTGACAGGCTTAAAAAAATGGTGGTTCTCTTGCCTAACAGTGCAATCAATCTTCTCCCTTTTTTACTCATCCTTGACTTCAGTGGGAATGAATATGGGAAGATTCAAGACAGACAATTCACCTATGGAATTAGCTGCCACAAAATTTCACACTAGCTACCAACTTGGGTGGCTCTGAAATGGAATTAGGCAAAGTCAGGGAGATTAGAGCTGTCAGTGAATAGGAGACACGGTGGCTTTGTTCTCCTGCCACTGTCAAAGGAAGTGAACCTCTGACTGCCAGTTGCTGAGATGACAATTGGGGAGATAAAGGCTGTTGCATTAAGGTCCTCCTACGGCCACCTGAGAGCAGGATGCCTGACTAGATGAGCCTCTCACCTCATCCAGCAGGCTCTTAAATTCTTAGAATGGTAGAGATGGAAGGGATCCCAAGGGTCATCTACTCCAACCCCTCCAGAAATCTCAACTAAAAGCATCCTTGGCAGATGGCCATCCAAGTGCTGCTCAAAAACCTCCAAGGAAGGAAAGTCCCTTCCACTGTCTTAACAGCTTTTACCGTCAGAAAGTTCTTCCTGATGTTCAGTCAGAATCTCCTTTCTTGTAACTTAAAGCCTTTGGTTTGAGTCCTGCCCTCCAGACCAGGAGAAAACAAGCTGGCTCCTTGTGACAGCTCTTTAGATATTTGAAGATGGCTATCACCGTGACGTTTCATGAGCTCATGGCGCCTGGGGAGGCACATGTGAGCTGGAGGGATGTGTGCAAGGCAGGGGGGAGGGCGAAGGAGCCCACCATGGCACCCCAGCCCTTGCCGTCAACCCTGCCAGAGTGACCCCGCCCCAGATCCAAGCAGGGTTGTGCTGCGCCTCCAGTGGGGAACACAGCCAGCTGACATTGCACTTGTGGGTGTGAACCAGGCGCTCCCACACAGGTGCCCCCCATGTGGCCCAGTGTTCCTCTCCGCAAACGTTGGTTCCTCTGACCGGGCTGCGCTGCACCAAGGGCACCTGTGGGGGGCATCTGATTCATGCACCCTCAAAAATCCTTGCCCAGGGCCACTGCCCCTCTGGGCTCTCCTATCTCCTCTCAGTCTCCTCTTTTCCAGGCTAAACATTACCAACCCCTTCAACCATTCGTCATAAGGCTTGGTTTCCAGACCCTTGGCCATGTTGGTTGCCCTCCTCTGCACACATTCCAGTTTGTCAATATCCTTCTTAAATTGTGGTACACAGGACTCCTGGTGTGACCAAGGCAGAATAGAGCAGTGCTATAGTCTCTTGAAGTAAAGGTAAAGGGACCCCTGACCATTAGGTCCAGTTGTGGCCGACTCTGGGGTTGCGGTGCTCATCTTGCTTTATTGGCCGAGGGAGCTGGCGTACAGCTTCTGGGTCATGTGGCCAGCATGACTAAGCCGCTTCTGGCGAACCAGAGCAGCGCACAGAAACGTCGTTTATCTTCCCGCCGGAGCGGTACCTATTTATCTATTTGCACTTTGACGTGCTTTCGAACTGCTAGGTTGGCAGGAGCAGGGACTGAGCAACGGGAGCTCACCCCGTCGTGGGGATTCGAACCGCCAACCTTCTGATCAGCAAGTCCTAGGCTCTGTGGTTTAACCCACAGCGCCACCTGTGTCCCTTGAAGTATGTTCATCTTTAATCCTCACAACAACCCTGTGAATTAGGTTCGGCTAAGAGACTGTGAGTTACCCAAGATCACCCAGTGAGTTTCATGACTGAACAGGGATTTCAACCCTGGCCTCTCAGGTCTGAGCTCAACCCTCTAACCACTATACCATACTGACTCTCTTATGACTTATCCCCAGGTAAGTGTATAGTTTACATAGGATTGTGGTCCCCTCTCCACCACCTCTGTTGACCTGCCAACAGCATGGCTGTCCCCAGCACAGAAGAAATGAAGAGCTTCTGGAAGAGTTTCCAAGAGAAGAACCAAACCTGTTTCATCTTGGGTGCTTCTGGTGAAACTGGGAAGGAACTCCTAGCTGAGCTCTTGAGGCGACAGCTTTTCTCCAAGATTACCCTCATTGGTCGCCGGAAGTTGGAAGGATCACTTTACAGCAATGTGGTAATGAAAGCAAATGTTCCTTAAGTCATTGTTGATTTTTAAACATAGATCCAGATTCTCTTTCCCTCACCCCCGTTTTGTCCTCCCACCAACGCTGTGACGTAGAGTAAGCTATGGTAAGGTAAGGGTAAAGGACCCCTGGACGGTTGTCCAGTCAAAGGCGACTATGGGGTGTGGCGCTCATCTTGCTTCAGGCCAAAGAAGCTGGTGTTTGTCCACAGGCAGCTTTCTGGGTCATGTGGCCAGCAGGACTAAACTGCTTCTGGTGCAATCGGTCACCTTGACAAGTGCCAGAGCGCACAGTTTTGTTTACTAAGCCCCTGAGCTTCCTGGGGATTCAAACCTGGGTCTCCTCCAAGCCTAGTCTGACTTTTCCACCACTAGACCACACTAGGGTTCCTCCAGGCATCCTATTTAGGGCTCATTCATGTTGGATTTGTGCTCATGATGCTCTTGGGCTAGTCATGCACCATCCTACTTTGGTGGATGGAGCTCTCGCCAGAGATCTTCCCTTTCCTCTCCCAGTGTCTCATCCTGGGAGATCTTAAAAAAAAATGAGAGGCACAAATACAAGATGGGTGACACCTGGCTT